>WNGS01008507.1:7267979-7287039 GCA_020271785.1 Procambarus virginalis
AAAAAAAACACCGTATTCTCCATTCACAAAACAAACAGACAGACAAGCAGACAGACACAGACAGTGATGTGGTGAAGGCAGACTCCATACACAGTTTCAAATGTAGATATGATAGAGCCCAGTAGGCTGAGGAACCTGTACACCAGTTGACAGTTGAGAGGCGGGATCAAAGAGCCAAAGCTCAACCCCTGCAAGCACAACTAGGTGACCACAACTAGGTGAGTACACACACAACACAGTGCACTAGCACATTACTACAACTTAACATATTACAACACCACTCGCGCTCCACAGACATAACACTTTCACATAACACTCACAACATACGTAGCACACAACCTTCAATCACAACCTACATAACACACTCACACACCCCACAACACGGACCATTCACAACCTACATAACACACACGCTAAACCCATATAACAAAACACAACAACAACACAACATAACACAGAAAGTCACAACCCTCATAACTATTACAAAACACATAATACACAACAGTCAAAACACAACAATCACAACCCCGCACAACGATCATAACCCACACAACAGTGACACCAGCTGTGGCCCCCGAGTACCAGCTTTGGCCACCCGAGTACCAGCTTTGGCCACCCGAGTACCAGCTGTGTTGCTGAGGACCAGCTGTGTTGCTGAGGACCAGCTGTGTTACTGAGAACCAGCTGTGTTACTGAGGACCAGCTGTGTTACTGAGGACCAGCTGTGTTACTGAGGACCAGCTGTGTTACTGAGGACCAGCTGTGTTACTGAGGACCAGCTGTGTTACTGAGGACCAGCTGTGCTACTGAGGACCAGCTGTGTTACTGAGGACCAGCTGTGCTACTGAGGACCAGCTGTGTTACTGAGGACCAGCTGTGTTACTGAGGACCAGCTGTGTCCTCGAGGACAGACACTCCGGACATAAACACAACAATGAAGGAGACAGCAGTGTGTGTATTGCACTAAATCAAACCATCCTTCACACTCAGTCACAATGTGTGCTCTTGACACCAAATCTCGAATTACTGTAGAGACGTTATATATAATCGTAAAGGAAGCCATCTGACGAGCAAGCCGGGAACTGACACGATGAAGAGTGCATAGAACGGTTCGCGAGACGTTATGCACGACATTCTTCCTAATGTCTGGGACGAAGTAATCTATGGCCTTGATGACCTGCGGGCTACCAATGGGGCTCACGTCAAAGTTTACTAAATTCTGGTTTACTGGTTTACTGACTGAACTGTGGTAGTTTGCTTCAAACATAAATATCTTGAGTTGTGTTATTAGTTACCGGAAACTTTTTCCCCATAATTTGTAAGATATTTAATTTGTTTAGCCCATATAACGGGGTGAATAAACATTAGACTCCCTGAATATCAGTCTATATTTACTGAGGCTGAACTGACCAAATTGGCTATGAAGCAGTGTGAACAAAATGTAAATTTGTATAGATAATACAAGAACCATATCAATATATATTTAATGAATGAAACGGACTGTTGATAAAATGCGTTACAGGCGAGAAAGATTATGTTGGTGAAATATCGCAACACAAGAGGTTCTGTTGGTGAAATATCGCCACACAAGAGGTTCTGTTGGTGAAATATCGCAACACAAGAGGTTCTGTTGGTGAAATATCGCCACACAAGAGGTTCTGTTGGTGAAATATCGCAACACAAGAGGTTGTGTTGGTGAACAACCTGAACAAGAGAGTATCCAGCAACACGTGTTCTCGCTGACATATGGTACTACCATCACGATGTTGGTCACGTATCCACCTCAAGTTGTACCTCCCTCGCCTCACACACAATAACTTCACAATACACAAGTGAGTCCAGGTGCACCGAGCACCACAAACCATCCTTCAGGACACCGAAGATTGACTACTCTACCAACTACACAATATGTCACCCTGGCGCATCAAGTTGGAGAAAGAAAGGAGCTTATGTCTTTCTGTTGCATCTGTGAATGGCGTCGATGGAGCCACACACACACACAAGCAGGTGCTGCTGCTATCACAGCCAAGACTCCCTGTAGGGAGGGTTATCTTACTAGTAGTTACTTCACGCACCATATGATCTTGATCAAATAAGATGTTAAGTGGTGTTCATTATGACAAGTTTCTCTCTCGCGACGTGAAGACACGACAGCAGCAACATAATGGTCACTACACCATACTCTGGCCACCTTTTCTCAGCGGCGTGAGCTCCCTATACACACAGCGATGTTCCTGGCATCAACACCTAGAACTGCCGCTGTCAACAGTCGCACTTGGTCCCCCACATGAACTGGGAACTCAACGTTTACTGTTAACAATACCAAGCAAATGTTGATTCGGCAGGCACACTGTTGTGTCAAGACCTCACGCCGCGAGAGAGGTTAGGACCGGTCGCTTGGAGAAGGTGGGGCGGGGTGCTGAAGGCGGCCCGCGAGGACATGACGTGACGGGGCCAGGAGGTGGGTGTCGGAGGCGCCAGAGTGACAAACCACAAGTATTACTTACCTTTGCTGCCACCAGACGTCCAGCGAAGAGACTGACCGTCACATCTACTTATAACTTGGCTTAGAGAATTAGTCAGTAAAGTGGTAATGGTATGTCTTCAGGTATATTCCCATCCTCCCGCCTTCCCTCACTACGCCTGCACCGTGGTGTGTACCTATCCCGTCCTCCTATACCGTGATGTGTACCTCTCCCGTCTTCCTATACCGTGGTGTGTACCTCTCCCGCCCTCCTATACCGTGGTGTGTACCTCTCCCGTCTTCCTATACCGTGGTGTGTACCTCTCCCGCCCTCCTATACCGTGGTGTGTACCTCTCTCGCCCTCCTATACCGTGGTGTGTACCTCTCCCGTCTTCCTATACCGTGGTGTGTACCTCTCCCGCCCTCCTATACAGTGGTGTGTACCTCTCCCACCCTCCCTCACTACCGTTGTACCGTGTTCTGTAACTCTGACGTTGTTTCTCCTACCCAGCATCATCGGAGCTGTACCGCGGTGCGTACCTCCTCATGCCTACTAGTCTTCCGCCTACACATTTCCTGTACACGTATACCGCTGTGTGTACGTGTCGTGTGTGCAGCAAGAGACACGCACAAGACTGTGTGTGTACGCGCGACGCTGTGTTCACTCTCTCACAGCCAGAGGCCATTTGCCAATCGGGTTATTCCTAGATAATTACACCAAATTTGATCTGATCAAAGCAATTGACAGTGGCAATGTTAAACAGCCATAACGAGTGAATTTAGTGGATGAGCCAATGAGTTAAGAGAAGTTACTTTAGCGAGTTGAGACACGAGCGAGACGGCAGGGGTACCCTATCCCAACATTCAGGCTCCTTGTTCACCACCAGCGGCATCCCCAGACACACCTCACACCAGACCGACAAATATTACCATTTGTCAATATATTTCATGACAGCTTAGCGTCCAGGCTGTTGTGAAAATGTCTTTCCAAGGATGTCGCTGGTTTGTCATATATACACACAATATATGTCAAGAGTTGTAAAATATCTAATTACTTTACTTCAAAATATAATTACTTTGCTTCAAAATATAATTACTTTACTTCAAAATATAATTACTTTGCTTCAAAATATAATTACTTTACTTCAAAATATAATTACTTTGCTTCAAAATACTTCACTATTTCAAAATTTAAGTTACTTTTCAAGCAAAATTGTAAACAAATTGATACAACTATATGCAGTATAATCTGAGGTTATTATATTATGACAATACAGTTTTATATGAATAAAAGAATTGTATGCAATAGGTAATATTACGTTACTTTATTGTATTAATGATAAACATACATGGTAAATGAACATGCACAAATACTTCCTCCCCCTCTATATTGCTTCTCCCCAGCCTAACCTCCCCTCTCCCCACCCTCCCCTCCCACCAGCCTACCCTACCCTCCCCCAAGCCTAACTTCCCATCTCCCCAGCCTCCTTTCCCATCTTCTTACCCTTCTCTCCCAGCTTCCCAGCCTTGTATCTCATTTTCCTTACCTCTACTCCCCCATCCTATCCAGCTCCCCAGCCTCGTCTCCCATCTCCCCAGCCTCGTCTCCCATCTCCCCAGCCTCGTCTCCCATCTCCAAAGCCTCCTCCCCATCTCCCCAGCTTCCTCTACCATCTCCCCACCCATTTATTAACTTTTTCCCCCACATCAGTAACCCTTATCTCTCACCAATACTCCTTAATCATCCTCAGTAACCCTTATCTATTATAAATATCTCTTATTCCTGGTCAATAATCCTTCTCTCTCCCTACTACCCATTTATTTTCAACTCAATTATTTTCCCTTTTAATCCTGCATTCTAGACTACTCACCACCGACTGTCTATTCCGAACAGTCTACCCTCTGTTGCTCGCGTCGTCCTGCTCACCCCCATCTGTCCGTTCCAAAATACTCCCACCCATTATCATCCGCCCTTGACTGTATACCTCTGACTGCCCTCAAACTGGCCTGCTGACATCTGTCCTCCTCTCCTTTTCTGCCTACACCATCTTCCTGATGTTCACCGTTGGCTGCCTACATAATAGGTGCTGAGGCCTAAACCTGGCTGCCTGTCACGAGCTGCCAACCCACCCTCTGGCTGCCCACTTTGGTTGTGGGATAGGGACCTACCGGAGATGACAAGTCGGCCAGCAGTAGCAGAGAGGCGGGTCTCCTGGGTGAGGCGGTGGACAGTTCGACACTTGTAGCTTTTGAAGCCATCTTCAGAGTTGACGTTTCGGATGTGTAGCTCGCCAGAGGGCAGCACCAGGTACTTGCCGTCTGAGGGTACACACACACACACCAGCGTTATTACAATGTCCTCGCAGTCTGCTGCCGCTCACACCTGCTTGATTCCATCATGGGTCCCACTGGTCTCATGAGGTTCCCACGAAAGTTCCCAGAGGGGTCCCAGAGGGCTCCCAGAGGGGTCCTACGAGGGTTCACATGAGTCCCCGTGAGGGTCCCAACAGGTGTTGCGCTCAGCTCTCACGGCTAACACCTCCTCCTGGACTTTTATATTGACCCACGAGTCTCTATACACTACTCGTCCTTGTTGCAGCAAAATGTTTTACTGACTTTACAAATACTGCCACTATGTTGATCTGTCAGGTGTCGCTGACTCATACAATTGTCTCCTCTATATTATATTTCCTTGGCACATGATTGTACTCTTGTAATGAGACAGTATAAGAATATTATTGATATATCAAGTAGTAAAGCTTAGCAACAGGTAATCTAAATAGCCCAGGAGACTGCTGATGATCCGCAGCAACCATCTGATGGCTGGCAGACATCACCACGACATGTTGTGTCTTCACGCATCTTCTTTACTTTACTTCAGGACCTTAACTTTAACTGTTTCTTAATAGCAAATATTATTACAAATATTCATTTATTTACAATATTTCAAGTATACTAGTTATTTTATACAAAGTTTACACTGTGTGTAAAAATCAGCAGCACATGAGTTTAGTTATCTAAGTAAAAGTCCAGGAAGAGAGCTACCCGTGTATATCTCCTCAAGATTAACCTCATCACAGCTTCAGTTTTAACGACACCAGGCAGCGGATGTCTGCACCCTGCACAGCGTCAGCATTGAGTGATCAACCAGGCTGTGTTGCTAGCCACTGCCCCGCCCACTAACTCAAGTCCCACCCACTTCCTGCTCCTGCTGCTGAGACCTCTCACCACCTCTCCACCCGCCCTCCACGGTCTCTGGCTCCGCCCACATCCGTCCCGGTCTGGTCCTCTACCGTGGTAGCAGGAGACGAGAGGTTTTGAGAGGCTTGAAATAGGCGTTTAAAAACCTTTTTATAATTACATAAACCCCCGCTATGAACCTATCTTATGAAAGTGAAGCTGTGATGGCAACAAATAATATTTTATTTCATGTATTTGTTATGAAAAATAATAGCTGTAAAGCTTGCCATGTTATTGAAGGCGTCACACGCAACACACCACCTGACAAGGAACACTCTAAGCTTCTAAGTTATCATCAACACATTTGAGTTTTCTAATTTGCAAAAACAGTTACTTTGGAACTGATGACGATGCCACTCAAAAACTAAATATTTTTTTATAGTGAACGTCAGGTGTGTGGGGCAATGTGTGTGGCGAGGCGACCTTGACAGCTTTGACCCGCCATCACCACACCACAAACATGGCAACCTTCCTGCTGGAGAGTACGACAGAGGCCACTCAAGATCCTCCACGTGTCTCCAACACAAACTTCCTGCTGGAGGGCACGTAACTCACCCTCCAACACAAACTTCCTGCTGGAGGGCACGTAACTCACCCTCCAACACAAACTTCCTGCTGGAGGGCACGTAACTCACACTCCAAGACAAACTTCCTGCTGGAGGGCACGTAACTCACCCTCCAACACAAACTTCCTGCTGGAGGGCACGTAACTCACCCTCCAACACAAACTTCCTGCTGGAGGACACGTAACTCACCCTCCAAGACAAACTTCCTGCTGGAGGGCACGTAACTCACCCTCCAACACAAACTTACTGCTGGAGGGCACGTAACTCACCCTCCAACATAAACTTACTGCTGGAGGGCACGTAACTCACCCTCCAACACAAACTTACTGCTGGAGGACACGTAACTCACCCTCCAACACAAACTTCCTGCTGGAGGACACGTAACTCACCCTCCAACACAAACTTACTCTAAAATCCTAACCTAAAACATGCATCAAAATGATTATATATCTTGAGAATTTTAATTTTATTAGCAAGTTTAATTAATGAGGAAAGTTACTTTAAAATATATTCTTCAAGCTAATGACACCACCAAACATACATTTGAAATTTTACTGTTTACTTTACTATGTAAGTCAATATAATTTGTAAGTTTAACGAGAGTCAAATTACTAATATTTATCAAGTAAATAAAATACAAATGAGTTACAACTTTAATGTAAATAATTAATTTAAATAATTTAATATTGTACTATTTATAATTGAATATATATTCAAAGAACAAGCAAGAAACAGACAATATATAACATAAATAACAAGTACAAAACTACAAGTACAAACCGACAAGTGTTTACTATAAGTGGGGAGAAAATGATGGTAAACTAAATGCTTTTAGCTGCGATATTCCGTTTAAAAGATTACATTTTATTCAATCATTGTACATACACCACCATTCTCTCCCACTGACAACACGGAAATTCGTATAGAATACATTAGATTTGCCATATGTAAGGTCATATAATATAACAAGGTTATAGCCGGTGATGGTGGTGATGATCGCTGCTTCTCCAACACTCGCCCGCATCCACCACCACCACCACCACCACCATGTTCTCCCTCTACATTAGGGAGAGACAATGTTCACCAACAACAGTATAAATAACAATTAAGAACATAACTACATGGAGTAAAATAAGCATGACGTCAATCCGCCGGAAATGGGGCAGCAACGCACCTTCCGGCCGGCTGTCCCTGGCTCCTAGGCTAAAACATAATTACCCTTACATCCCACGTCAGTGACTGTCTGCAGTTGAGAGCAGAGAGAGTATAGTATACACCACTGGTGCCAGCAGCCCTCCGGCCACGCTTCGCCCGAAAATAGTGTTAAAAAGCTAGATTAACAAAACATGAGATCATGTGTATAGGGTTCGCCAGATCACCCAGTAGGGCCAAGGCAGGTCGGGCCGACGTCACTCTAAGGCCAGTGAAAGACAACTAGACATAATAAAAGTCAAGGAGAGACATGGTCGAGAGAGTCACATGTATCGCCAGATGAGGGCTGATACATCTTAACAACAGCGACACGGAATGCTGCAACACAAGATATACACTCAACCAGTAGCGTGTGTGACGGTAAAAATAACCCGTCTGTTGTCCGCCATTAGCACCATGAGACAGGTGTCGGGTAGCGCTCACATCATCCGTCTGGCAGCTCCCACTACCATAATTATTAACCTGTGAGCAGACTTGTGGGTAGGTACCCGAGCGGGGGAGGGGGATCAAATACACTTTCCTCTATGGAGTAAATTACAATAAAATCACAGCTTGAAATGATTGTCCACTCCTTGTCTTGGAACAACGAGAGGTGTGGTGCTTCCCGTGTAGGCTACCCCGGTGTGGCTGCCACACGGGGATCACGGAGAGGTGTTGGGTGTACAGTGTATACCTCGAGCAAATCAAGAGTAAATTCTGAGAGTTCTACTTCCCAAGCCCGGCCTCAGCAGGCTTGACGTGTGATAACTTGGTCCAATAGGCTGTTGCTTGGAGCGGCCCGCAGGCCCACATATCCACAACAACCCGGTTGGTCCGGCACTTCTTACAGATACTTGTCAAATTGCTTCTTGAACACACCCACTCTTGTTCCGGCAGGAATTTCTTACGTTCGCTGTGAGGATATTGAATAGCCGTAGACCTCTCCTGTTTATACAGCCTATGGCACCACTCTTCACTGGCCTTATGCTGTATATCCTGCCATATCGTTCGCTTAAGTATGATGTTATTGAACTGTGCAAATTTGGGACTTGACCAGTATTTTCCATGTATATATTATTTGATACCTCTCGTCTCCTTTCAACAGTGAACATTTTGAGAGTTTTGAAACGGTTCCAATAATGTAGGTGCTTTATCTTGTCTATGTGTGCCGTTTATGTTTTCTGTGTTCCCTTAATTTCAGAAATCCCTCCTGGTTGGAAAGGGGTGAGTGAATACTGAGCAGTACTCAAGGCGGAACAGCACAAGTGATTTGAATGGGATGAGCATTGTGGTGAAATTACCTGGATTTGAAGAGTCTCGTGATCCATCCTATAATTTTCTTGGCTGATGCTACATTTGCTTTGTTATGC
The DNA here is from genome assembly GCA_020271785.1 of Procambarus virginalis. Lineage (NCBI taxonomy): Eukaryota > Metazoa > Arthropoda > Malacostraca > Decapoda > Cambaridae > Procambarus > Procambarus virginalis. The sequence continues at coordinate 7,276,812 of WNGS01008507.1, forward strand.
TCGCTAGACGTTGGGTCGTCTAACATTATTGTTCCCAGATATTTTTACATGTCGTTTTCCTTCTATGAGGAGATCTAAGTCTTGTACCTTGTAAATACAGAGTCTTGTACCCTGTATTTTGTTTTTCTTAATTTTTACCATACCCAATTGTCTGGAATTAAACATCATGCTATGGTGTTGTTCAATCGAAGACTTTATTGGTATTGGCTTGACGTTTTCAAAACCTTCTACAGAAGTAATTTTAGGGCAGATTTTTGTATTGTCTGCAAAGAATGACACGAAGCTGTGGCTTATAATTTTGTCTATATCTGAAATGACAATGATAAAACGCAGTGCTGCAAGGATTGTTCCCTCGGGTACAGAGGCTTTATGGCGTGACTGCCACACAAGGACGAGGGGAGGTGTTGGTTGTATGACAACACGCTGTAGAACAGCATAACTACAACTCAAACAGAAAAACAGGACTTGGTGTGTATGGTGCCATGGTGTATAAAAAATAATTAAAATGTTACTACCAGAAGGGATTAGGATCAAGTGTTGGATGGGTGTGAAAAAATAATGATAAATAACCAAGGACAGAGTGTGGTGGATTAACATGTACATGACGACCAGCCTTCCCCCTGTAACAATCGAAGCTAAGACAGTGCTACAGTTCAATATAAATTACAAAAAAAATGAATCGGCAAAACTATGGAAAAGGGGCGTTCAGAAGCCATGGCCAAGGTCTCCGACACGGCCATTAAAAACAGAAGCTAACAGATAAATACAGGGATATATATATCTACCACAAGGAACCATAGATAGGTGCTGGGTGTGGTACCATAGCTAGCAGAGGGGTAGTAGGCCTGGTTTTCCCCCGTCACCCACGACTGGACGCTGACGAAGTCGCCGACGAAGGACGGGATGGAGCACTTGAGGATGGCGGCGTTTCCTCGGATGACAAACTCGTCGCTGACTCGGGTCTCGTACGCCTGGGCCACCACTGTAACATCACCACCACCGCCTCCGTCACTCCAGTGTTACAGCAAGCCTTATGTACTATGTACCAGCACGCCGGCAGAGATAACGCCGAGTACAGTGAACTGAATACAGTCAGATAATCTGCTGCGACCTTAGCAGCAATCAGTCGTTCCTTAATTTATGAAAATTGCATCATGTTAGATTAAACCGCAAGCACAATTACCTTCTCAAATACGCAACCTGGAAAGAAATTTATCTTCAAAGGATTTCTCAGGCTCATTTGTATCTGAGGCACACAAGAGACGGATGTGAACAATACTCTCGAGATATACAACAATGCACCTGCTGCCTCAACAATGCTCCCGCTGCCTCAACAATGCTCCCGCTGCCTCAACAATGCTCCCGCTGCCTCAACATGCTCCCGCTGCCTCAACAATGCTCCCGCTGCCTCAACAATGCTCCCGCTGTCTCAACAATGCACCTGCTGCCTCAGCAATGCAGCTGCTGCCTCAGCAATGCACCTGCTGCCTCAACAATGCACCTGCTGCATCAACAATGCTCCCGCTGCCTCAACAATGCGCCTGCTGCCTCAGCAATGCAGCTGCTGCCTCAGCAATGTACCTGCTGCCTCAACAATGCACCTGCTGCCTCAACAATGCTCCCGCTGCCTCAACAATGCACCTGCTGCCCCAACAATGCAGCTGCTGCATCAACAATGCTCCCGCTGCCTCAACAATGCGCCTGCTGCCTCTACACAAACCCTCACACACACACAAGCCAGTACACCTACTACCTATAAAGGGAATGCAGTTCTCCTGAACGCTACACCTCGATACTCTTTTGCCTCAGAAACAAGAAAGAAAAAATCCATATAAACCAAAACAACAAAGACCGAGAGAAGGACGAGGAGATTAAACTGCAAAAGAGAAAAAGTAGGATAAGTGAAAATTTATGGTATAGACAATAAAGATAGGGTGAGGGAAGGAGAGGGACAGAGGGCTTCAGGGCTGCAGGGTGAAGGGAGAGGTGGTGCAGTCGCTCCGTCTCCGCCAGACAGACGGTGGGCGTGCTTGGTTACCGTAAGATGTTCCCTGCTTATAGAGACGAGCGTCGGAGTCCACCCAGGCCTCGACGCTGACGAAGTCGGCCACGAAGGACGGGATCATGCACTTGAAGATGGCCGCGTTGCCCGCCAACACGTCCTCGTCGATCACCCGCGTCACGTACTTCTGCGACACCACTACAACACACACACACTAGCCTCAGTGTCTACTTCGCCCGTGTTCACACACACATACACACACACACACACACACACACACACACACACACCCACACACACACAACACACACACACACACACACACACCACACACACACACACACTGCCACGCCGTGTCCACACACACGTTTCAGGGTCTCTAACATGCAAGTGCACCACGACAATCTAATGGCGCCTTATCTTCGGTGAAACAAATAACGGTGGGAAAAATATCATACAGTGTAGAGTGTGTCCAGTCTTGTATAGAGATAACGGAGACAATAGTACAAACGAGGACAGAGGGAGCCTCTACTGGAAGATGCCAAGGGCAAATACACAAGCAGCACCTCTACTGAGGACTTGTCAAGAGGGAAACTTTCCGAACATCAATGACAAGTTTGGTCTCCCTACAGACAATTAAGATATGGAAATCTTCTCCCACCTGCCTATTAATTCTACTCCGTCTACTCCTGATGCCTTGCATCTCCCCTCACTTTTACGTGGATGCTTCCCTCCGTCATTTACCTCACTTTTCTCCACTCTTCCACCTCTTCCCCTCTCCTCACACTCACATGTCGCACCATCCTCCTCTTCCCCGTCTCCTCATCTCTCCCTCCACCTCCCCGCCACCCATCCTTCTGCAGTAAATCCTCCCCTCTATGGTGTGTGGGTAAACGAGAAGCAAAGGTTAACACATGGGGGGCCGAAGTAACCTTTTGTAATTGCTACTTAAATCAGCGTCCTAAAATGGTTGGAGGAACACAGTAGGTCGGCTGAAATTAACAGAGGACGATGTTCCAGGGGGAGGAGGCGTGATGTGTTGTAATGTTTTAAACGTGTGTTTTTGGTCTTGGTGAAGACTGTAGATTATATACCGTGTTATGTAGATGGTCGAGGTGTGTGTGTGTACTCACCTAGTTGTGTATGCGTTTATCTATGTAACCCTTCATATAGGCCAGGGTAGTTGAACAAGTGCAGATGTACTTATGTAAGTAAAACAAAAAATGAGAGAGAGCTGAGAATCAAACACGTCCGGAGCACCAAATAGGTTCTGCTTACTTCTACAGCTTGGAGCAGTAACATGAGCAAGTAACCAACCAGCCTGAGAAGACTCAGAGAGCAAGACTGACCGACACGACAAATTAAACAACTGAAGCATAAATAACAGAACATTTATGTTGGGAGAAATTTAGGGTAAATTGAAAAAATTCAGTGCTATAATTTCTAGGAGCACACATGAAAGGTAATACCAATTGTTTTATCACCTTGTAAAGAAATGTAAATGTAAAAAAAATACATTAGTTTGCAACGTATTGAACAGTCTAAGGAGAAAAAAAAAAGAAGAAGAGAGAGAGTGTGAGTGACATGTGATCACTGATGTTTCCTCCACGGCCGCCATCTCACCTCACCTGCAGCATTCTGCAAGACGAATCTTAACATCGTTACTTCAACAACAACAACTGTAAAGTGTTAATGTTGCTAAGAGGAGCTGATAAACACCTGAGGATCAGACTCAGGCGAGGGAGGATACTGAGGAGTGAGAGGCGGTGTTGGACCTACTGCTCCAGCATTACCATAATTATCTGACGTAACATAAGTCCTAGACTCAAGGTCCTCCCACGCCTGCACGCTGACGAAGTCGGCAACGAAGGACGGGATGACGCACTTTAGTATAGCAGAGTTGCCGCTGAGGACGCTCTCGTCCCACACCTGAGTCACGTACTTCTGAGACACCACTTCAAGAGACACAAAAAAGGGAACACTTATATCACTGACCACACTCAGGGCTTCTAACTCTCACAGGTCAACGAGAGAAAAGTGCAACAAAGTGCAAGGAAGCTGTGATCACCATTGATCCGTCACGTGACCACGTGGTATTGTTTACGTGGAGTTGTGAGAGAGAGAGAGAGAGAGAGAGAGAGAGAGAGAGAGAGAGAGAGAGAGAGAGAGAGAGAGAGAGAGAGAGAGAGAGAGAGAGAGAGAGAGAGAGAGAGAGACAGACAGAGAGACAGAGAGACAGAGAGACAGAAAGAGAGAGAGACCAGAGTCATTCCCTGATACTCAAGTTTACGTGTTAGATGAGACAGGTGAGACATGTCGGGTGGTTCTGGCGTTGACAATGTCATTTGCTTCACATTACAACCATGAGCGAAGTCTGTACAGCATCTCGGTAAGCCTCACAAGGACCACTACGATAAAATGTTTATATGTCGCTAATTAACGATGGCCGGCCTCAACATGCAAACACTGAGGTTAATATTATCTTCTAAAAAAAGGGCTTTTACACATGCGCTTACGTGTATATTAAATTCATCTTGATGAATTTGTTTAAGACTTGCTTGTAAACACTTTGGCACTTCCGTAAGTAAATGCTGTTTATACCTTTCTTAGATTTGTTTACTTTGATGACATTATAACTGTACACACACACACACACACACACACACACACACACACACACACACACACACACACACACACACACACACACACACACACACACACACAAGCAAACACAAGCCATGTAAACAAAAAAATTGGTACACCAGTTCCAACGAAAGTCATCTGCTATTTTGCTATTTTCTCCATTTTAATCTATAAAACTAGGAAGGAAAACTATAGAAATACAATTTTGTTTAAATAAGATTAAATAATACAGGATATGGCAACAATTATATAATTATATATTGTTTCTACTTCTCAGCCCGCGCCTGCAAACTAATCATTAAACTAAATCCTATTTAAATCGCCAGTGTATATATTACTAGTATATCAACAAGTCAAAAATATATTAAACAAATTCTGAATATTTGTGGGTTATAATGTCACAATTTAGGCCCAAGGCCACCCCAGGCTAAGTATTGGAATGTTGACATTATTCAGCGCTGTTTAAGGGCTACGCAGGAGACACACTTACTGACACTAACGTGGGGTGCTGACACAGATCTTGGCACACACAAAGACCAAAGAGCCAAAGCTCAACCCCCGCAAGCACAACTAGGTGAGCACACACATCGGGACCAAAGAGCCAAAGCTCAACCCTCGCAAGCACAACTAGGTGAGTACACACATCGGGACCAAAGAGCCAAAGCTCAACCCTCGCAAGCACAACTAGGTGAGCACACACATCCGGATCAGAGAGTCAAAGCTCAACCCTCGCAAGCACAACTAGGTGAGCACACACATCGGGATCAGAGAGCCAAAGCTCAACCCCCGCAAGCACAACTAGGTGAGTACACTACACTACACACTAACAAATCCACAAGGGCCGTGATGAGGTTTCGAACCTACATCCGAGAGGATCCCAGACGCGCCTTGATCGACAGTAAGTACTGTCGATGATTATGCTCCTCAAATCCGGTACGATGTATAATAAAGATATAAAGACACTATGAACTTTACTGAGATGCTGCACACACACTATTATTAACATTGTAGTGATGGAATACAATCACTACAATCATTTATCAACAACAAAGCAGCGATGTTTACAAACGTTGTATTAGACTGGCATAGAAGCATTTCTATTTATTTGCCACAATGTAAAACACTCAAATGTGCTTACTTAACCAGACACGTGCGAACCCCCACCCCACAACCCCCTAACCTAACCACGTACACTATAGAAACCGTGGATATTTGTCAGCTGCTACTTTTCATAGTATTTTGTAATTTGTACGTTGGAGACCTGAACGTACAAAATGAGATGCATTGGTCGAGAGGGTTGCACATAGAGAGGTTGACTCCTTACACAGACTTTCAAACATAGATATGATAGAGCCCAATATGCTCAGGAATCTGTACACCAGCCGAGAAGCGGAACCATGAGCCAAAGCTCAACCATAGCAAGCACAATTAGAAGAGTACAATACCGGGCTGTTATGCAACACAGGAAACTATATTTACATTTTTGTTCAGTTCTTTGTATGCCAATGTTCTGAAAAATATATGATATGGCCTGTTAATGTGCTTTCATTTGCTAATGAAGCATGAGTGCAGCGGACGGCAACTGGCACTAAGTGCCGCACAAGAACCCTCCTTCCTGGCCAGAGTTGTGCCAGGGTCAGTAGACGACGTAAAGCCACAAGATCTGGTCATAACAATCATCTCTACAACACACTAACAGATCCCAGCGCCATGTTATCCATGCAGATGATGACACACTCCAGCCTCATGTCTTAACACCTACATACCTTTCTCCAGCCCACGAAGTCGAATGGCCACCAAAAATCAACAACAGAAATTACATAAAGTCCCAAAACATAATAAGGAAAAGTATAGTGCAGTATGTTTAACACGCGGGAAACAACTGAGGGGGAACGATGTGGGTAACGCAGTATACCAGTGGGCTGCAAACCAGGAAAAACAGTAAAAGACGGAAGTAGCAACATAAATTGGCGCGAGAACCTGGAAAGTGGCGATAAAGAGAAGACGACGCCAGTGTCCTGGTGCCGAGATCTGGCTCTGATGCCTTCTCGTGTTTGTTTGTGACGTCCACAAAATATCCTCTCACGTCAAGTCCGGCCCCGGGCCGGGCTTGGGAAATAGAGCCCCCGGGACCCCATGCAGGTATAATCCAGGTACATCCTGGTACTTAAGCCGAGAATTGGCTACTATGCTTTGCTATTTACGATAATGCCAGAACAAAATGGTAGTGAAGCCGAGAAGTGGCCGCGATGCTCGCTTGTTTTTGCTTACAACGATAGCAGAATGCCCTGGTGGTAAGGCTGAGAACTGGTCGCGATCCTCGTTTGTTTTGCAAATGACACCAAATCATCGTGGGAGCGGAACATTAAGATGTAACAAATGGACAATGTATGTGACGGATAAAACACTGGTTGTCTGCAGCTTCACGAGTGTTGAAGACAAAGCTTGTGTGCCAAGCCTACAGTTCTCGCCGAGAAACCTTATAAACATACAGTACTAAATATTATTCTGACAATTGTTTCTGTCATACGTGTTAAATAAATTCGTTTTCCACTAACAAAGATGAAGCTACTAACTTTTAGAGCTATAAATAATTTAATTTAGCAAATTACAGATCCAAAGGCTATACAAAAATAAAATATACACTGCATACAGTATACACAAAAACATTAAGCATGTAAATTAATTGTGTATATTAACGGTGACGTCAGATAAACCGTGCTAATTGTTGGTGCTTTAAACACTAATTAATTAGTAAAGTTGTCATATTAAATAACGTGTAGCTCTAAGAGTTAGTAATATGTATCACTCTTATGAGTGAATAGCGACCTTGTTTAATTAGATTATTTTACAACAATAACCGTTTAAATACTTGGACTGTAAGGCAAGTTATCATATTAATGTTGATATAGATGTATCTTCTTATTTTTAAAGCTTCAAGACAAGCTAAAAGGTCTTTAAGATTTAATAAAAGTCATATAGGTGATAAAGTTGATATTGATCTTTATGCAGCTGGGTCTAATATACATTCATGACGAGGCCTAAACAGTGTAAGTTTTGTTCTAAACACTCATGGAGCTGTAAGCACAGTGCTCCAATATGGCGGCGCTATATTCATAATATAGATATTATAGCTCAGTGATGTGAACACCCTGGTGGGAAAGTCGAGGAATAGTCGTGCTTTTCGCTTTTGTATTTTAATAATGTAGGCCAAACAGTTCTGATGCTGGTGCTGGTGCTGCTGGAGCTGAGCACCGGCCGTCATGCTCACCATTCTGTTTACATTTCATTTTATTCACAACGTGATGAAAATCAAAAGAAAATAACACGTTGCTGTAGAGAAGCTGGAGAGTAAGAGTGAAGCAAGTATTTAACCTGAGGAGGGGAAGGGAGCAGAGTCTGTCCTCGTTCCCACCAATTATCACCACAGTGTAGTGGGACGGATGAGTGGGTCAGTTACCCGTAAGAAGTATACAGTAAGATGCGAGTTGCATCATGTCTCTACACAAGGGATTCAATAATATAAACTGAATGATTTTGTGATATATATATATATAAACATTGAAAAAGTGCGCTTTTCTGGACTATTGAGCATCGGTGTCGATGGGCTACGAAGTGTAGGATTGTGCGCCTTGGTACGATAAAACTGTACAAGTTGTACGCTTGGCATATGGTCAGACCGGGGTGGGTGAAACGAATCAGTATGATGGCAGCAACGTGAAGTAGTGCCAATGGCGGGCATGACGATAATGATGGAGATGATTTAAATAATAATGGCAACTAAAAATATTTTGTTGGGTAATATATTTGTTGCCGACACGAAGACACTACAAAATAAAAAACAAAAAGAAGAGGCCTCCCAGAAGGCAGCGTCACCTATACGACCACGACCCAACGTCCTATATCAGCAAACTATAATAAGATAAATCTGAAAACTCATTAAAGTTTAGGGTTAAGGTAAACATGAGAGAGATGAGAGTAATCAGAGATTCCAGCCCGCCACCTTCCTCCAGTGAGAGGCAGGAATAATAATGAGCAACAAATGTTGATCCTCGGGCAGGAAAACATTGTGCTAGTCTGCCAGCGGCACAAACTGCATCACCCACGCCACACGTTTTTATATATCTGTAATAAGAGCATCAAATTCCAACTTGACTAGCAGCCATTGTCTGGGTGACCGCAGTGCTTGAACGTATACCTGAGCGTAAGCCAGGTTACCAGTACTGTCTATACATACTCGGTGCCCTAAGTAAGAACCAAATATAGCCAACAATGCGCTCCGTGACCCGCGCTGGCTGCGCATTCCCGGTGATCTTCACCGCCACTGGTCAGTGCCCTTACATTATACTTCAAAATTGTTTATATTAATGCATATCTTACGTATACAGTAAGATATAACAATATGTGGAAAGACACTGTATCACGATGTATCCGTTGTATCACGATGCGAGTTAAAAAAATATAGTAAATGTTAAAATTAAAAATTTATGGAATACAGTGCATGAGCCAGCCCGGGAGAAGCACCAGTGATCTGAAAACTGGGAAGCAGGAGTTGGTTGTTAGTGAGCATTGGTGGTGAGGTTATCGTACCGTAGTTGTCCGTGGCCACATATGAGATCTCCTCCAGGTCCTCCCAGGCCTGCACGCTGACGAAGTCGGCCACGAAGGACGGTATCACACACTTAAATATGGCCGAGTTCCCCCTGAGCACGCTCTCGTCCAGCACTTGGGTGAGGTACCCCTGAGCCACCACTGAGAGAGAACCCCGCATCAGACACCCCACAACACACTCCTCCCTGGCTCTCGCACATGTGTTTGGTGGTGTACACATCTACACCACATTCTCCCTCGTGACTTGTTAAGTGGCAGCACCAGGGAGCTAATACCAACCCTCAACAGTCAAGTAAAGGGGTGTGGCCTCCCCCCTCAACAGTACAGAGGAGCATGGCCTCCCCCCTCAACAGTACAGAGGGGGCAGGGCCTCCCCTCAACAGTACAGAGGGGGCATGGCCTCTCCCTTCAACAGGGTGTGTGTGGTGGCTCATGTGTCCACGGGGACGCTACAACCCCCAAGACACGGCTGTTCTCACACTTTGAAAGCCTTGGAAGTTGTAAAAAACAATAACGAAAACGTAATGTTACGCTGGCGAATATAAAGTCATTAGTGCTGATGAAGTAATGGGATGATGGGGGGGAGGGGGGGAGCGATGGTAAGGCTAGAAGAGAACATTAGAACCATTATGATCCACTTGAGCCAGCCTCAGCCACCAGCATACCATAGTCTTGTGACGGATAGTAGAGCATCCCCTCCCCCATCCACCCACGAATTAACACTGACGAAATCGGCGACGAAGGATGGGATGAGACACTTGAGTATGGCCGAGTTGCCCCTCAGGACGCTCTCGTCGACCACTTGAGTGACGTAACCCTGAGACACCACTAGGAGAGAGCCACAATCAGAACATTCCAACAATTCTCCGTGCCTCTCCTGTTTAGTCTCCGTGCCTCTCCTGTTTAGTCTTTGTGCCTCTCCTGTTTAGTCTCCGTGCCTCTCCTGTTGTGCCTCTCCTGTTTAGTGTC
>WNGS01008507.1:7289564-7297865 GCA_020271785.1 Procambarus virginalis
GCACAGATAGCAACGTATAGCAAGCAATACACAAGTGGTAGTGTAATGAAATAGTGAATTATATACATAAATTTAAGATGTGGGGGGGTCTTCTGCTGGGAACTGCTAGGTGCCAGAAGCTGGAAGATGCTGGGAGCCAGCTTCTCACGTTATGCACAGGAATATATTATGAGCTAATATCAGAACCTATAACAAAAATGGTGTTAAACTCGTTGAATTAATGAGTTGCGAAGCAACTGGGCATACCGACAAATACAAGCCGTTGTACAAGGAACATGCCTATACAACCCCGTAAACACTAAACATGTACACTACATCCACTAAGTATGACAGAATGCTGATTAGCATGCCAGGAAGCCCCCTTGTCAGCCGCTCCGTTGTCGCCACTCCTGTGAGGCAATACAAGACTCATTATTAAACCAAACACACTACTCCACACTGAACAGGGCGTGTGGCAGAGCTGGCCTCCACCCCCTCACCTCACCCCACACACACTAAAACACGAACACACACACAAGCACACACACACAAGCACGCACACACAAGCACGCACACACTAACACACACACTTGGGGCAAGGTTTCATGATCATGAGTGTTTCACTGGAGAAAGCAACACACCCAGTTTACAGCGATGTTCAACCGACTGTGTCTCCGGCTTTCCGCAAGTCTACCCTGGAAACTGAGTGGGTTATGAGAATCAGCGCTCGTCACCCAGGCAGTCTAACCAGCACGCTCACAAGGTCATTCGCGGAACATACATTTACCAATGCCTCAGTACACTCCACACAGGGGTTATGCCACCCCTATGAAGACACAATAACATTCATCCACCACACACACACACACACACATTCACAAATACATGGGTCGTATGTATAAACAAGTCTGCTGCCTCTCCTGAAAGTGAAAATTAATATATTATGAGCCCCGCCTCATGTCTTCTACACCAAGGCACCGAGAGTATTACGTCAATATTTACATTGTGACGTACGTCGTGACGTCACATTGTGTGCGTCATACAGCTCACGATGATAAGGAAACCAGCGAGGGAAAAATGTTGCCAACGAAAGGAAGACGAGAGCAGTGAGGGGAGAGAGCCCCCCTTGTGAGAAGGGGGGGGGGCGTGCGCGTGCTCACCTTGACCCCCGAGGCTACAGGTGCGCGCTAGCCCTCCTAATTGTGGTGATAAGGCCCACACGCACCATCATCACCATACCGGACACCATCAGTGTCATCACACGCTATACTTCCCAACCCAAGACAATGCCAACCGACCTCATGGTAATGACGAAAACCGGTCACATGGTAATAAAGAAAACGGAGCACGTGGTAAAAAAGAAAACACAGCACGTGGTAAAAGAAAACGGGGGCACGTGGTAATAAAGAAAACCGATCACAAGGTAATGATGAAAACCAGTCACATGGTAATGAATTATCTGCCCTATGCATATTTGACAATAGTGAACAATAAGCACTTAAAAATAGCTACCATAAGAGCCATAACTGCTCCCTTGTGATAAGGAACCAGCCTCCCTCAAGCACCTCACTCTTAAGTTTCACTACAAGGCTTAATGATGTGACATGGTGTGGAAATGCTTCTGGTGCGCGCCACACTCACCGCCACACCCACACCTCATTTAACCATACGCCTTCTGTATATAACTATACGGTATAAGTTTTTTTTTATCATTCCACAAGGAGCCATGAGGTGGCGCCGGAGGCTGGTTCCTGAATGCCTGGAGTGATGCTTATCTCGACCCATCTACAGGTCTGCTCCACCCAGCGCCGCGCGTGCGAGTCTTGCCCAGAAAACTCTATCTCAACATTCACAACACAGGCTCTATATCAGAGAGCCTCGCCTTAAACAGCATCCTCAACCAATACAAAGCTTTTTTTTATTTAACTATTAACTGGTAACTGCAAGATATGAGTGTCTAGGTCTACTGATATGCCAGTTTGTGACTAAATACTTATCTTAACAGCTGGGCTACACCTGTTATGTGTCCCACACGGGTACTCGCTGGGTGGAGCAGGTGATGCTGACTTCTTCTTCACCCACACTGTCACCCACTAACATCCACGCTCGCACACTACAGACCGCCCTCACACCCTTATGGTACTGAACCCTACACACACACACGTATTGCTGACCCAACTCACATCTCCACACTTATGACTTCCCCTCCCCCTTCGTACCTTCTGATCCCTGGAGTATACGCTACTGACACCCATTCACACCCCCACACTGCTGACCCCCATTCGCACCCCACACTAGCACAGGGCCACAGTGCTCAAGCCTCCAGTTAGACTCAACCCACCACACGGACTCATACATAGATTTATTATCAATAATGTGGTCCAGAAATACCCAACTAGGGAGAGACAAGTCAGCATCAAGACGAACACCCGGCTATATGTGGCACCAACTGGCTGATGCCACCACACCAACACACATTACTAATACACTTGTGTACATAATGGCTCTGAGTGATATTCGAACAAACAAATCAAGTGGTGTAGTGCCCTCAGCCAGCCCGCCCTCATAGCCCTCCCCAAGGCTCGTTTGTGTCCTGTGGTGGCTCGCCCACACACACACACACATGCACTCACAATCACTCACGCTCACTCCAGAGCCCATATCACTCCACTCTACCACTCCAGAGCCCCGCCATCTCCTACGCAGCAGCAGTGTTACTCGAGGTCCAGCCGCAAGCGTCACTACCAGGACACAAACTGGGCCCCACTCGCCTACAGGAGAGCTCCTGCCTCACCTGCTCTGACGTGAACATCGCGGGAGTGGACGGTGCCGTGGGGGTTGGTGGCTTGGCAGCGGTACACCTGGGCGTGCACTTCCTGGCGGTAGTCTTCAGCACGGAAGGGGGGGAACATCAGTGTGCCGTTGGACAAAACCTGGTAGAGACAACATAATTGACGGGTATTAGTGAAAAATATTCCCCGGGCGATCACGCACAATGGGGAATATTTCAAGTGAAAACAAGTTAATAGAAAATATTTCTCACAACAAAAAAAATGACAAAGCACAATGACAATGACAAAAAACAATCACAACTTGATCAACGAGGCTGTGATTCATACGTCAGGCTGCGAGCAGCCGAGTCCAACAACCTTGGTTGACCAGTCCATCAACCAGGAGGCCTGGTCAGGGACCGAACCGCGGGGACGTTGAACCCCGAAATCATAGCAAGGTAACCATGACCTTACCTTGCGTAACGTTACCGTGCGATGTTTTCGGGGCTGAATGTCCCCGCGGCCCAGTCCTTCAGATATACTGGGAGTATCTACTGTTGCATAATAGTAAAGTCTTAACCTAGTGAATACCAAACAGCCTTGTAACAATACTATCCCCGGTGAGTACCTGCCCGGCTGGCAACAATGCTGACCTTGAGAGTACCTGGCAACCCTACACACACACCCCAGAATTACCCCCTTAGGAGCGTAATGTATGGACACTGACCTTTCTAAGTCCAGGAACATCGCCGATAGCAGTACCATCATCAGCCTTGACCCAGACGACGGTGGGCTTGGGGTGGCCACGTACGGAGCAGTGAATGTTGGCGCCGGTCGAGTTGCTGAAGTCCACGCGGTTGTCGGGTTCCTCTGCGATCACCGGCCCGCTCTCCTCACACACCACTGTTGGGGCAGAGACGTGCATCTGGTTAGTACTGGTTAGTATACACCTACACATACACCGCACGCTTTTATTACTAATACATGGACTAGTTCTAAATAATAGCATACCCCCGGAATATACAATAGTCGGCCACAGTAAGAATTACTGCATAACATACTTTACATACAATCACCATCATCCAAAATAGGCTGATAACAGCAAAAAAGAAAATTGAGCAAAAAATTTCAGATGTTCACATTGCAAAAATCTGCCGTCGTCACTGCACCTTGCGCTAGTCTCTAACTTGGGACCGGTTTTGAAAGTTTTTCTACTTTTGCAGCAACCTGCCCTGAGGCCAGGCTTCCCTGGTAACCCCGCAGTGTCAGGCTGGTGCTCTTTGCTCTGCCTGCCCAACCACTTGGGCTGGACGGTAGAGCGACGGTCTCGCTTCATGCAGGTCAGCGTTCAATCCCCGACCGTCCAGGTGTTTGGGGACCATTCCTCCTCCCCCCCCCCAGTCCTATCCCAAATCCTTATCCTGACCCCCTTCCCAGTGCTATATAGTCGTAATGGCTTGGCGCTTTCCCCCTTGATAACTCCCTCCCTCCCTCTTTGCTCCGCCGATCAAGCACCTGCCGTAGGATCTTCAACATAACCCTCTCGAAGACTGTTTTTTTTAACTTTGTTTCCGTAATATTTCACATGTTTACTTCTATACTATAAAAGTTCACTTTACATGACTTCAACGTTGGTGAAAGCTCTCCACCTCCAAGTGCGTCTCCCTCTAGTGTGGTTATCTTGAGGTTATCTTGAGATGATTTCGAGGCTTTAGTGTCCCCGTAGCCCGGTCCTCGACCAGGCCTCCATCCCCAGGAAGCAGCCCGCGACAGCTGACTAACTCCCAGGTACCTATTTACTGCTAGGTAACAGGGACATCAGGATGAAAGAAACTCTGCCCATTGTTTCTCGCCGGCGCCCGGGATCGAACCCAGGACCACAGGATCACGCGTCCAGTATTCTGTCCGCTCAGCCGCCGGCTCCCTTAACTTGTGGTGTAAGAACATGGTGAGGACGCGGCGCTGCCAAGGTCACAATAATATTCACATGCCCTCTCCCGTAACCCTAGACTTCCATCCCTTCCTCTACAGTCACGGTAACTATCTGTCATAATACGGAGGTCGTATTTAAATGTCCTAACAAGCCAAATCCAAGGAATAATAATCAACAAAGTAAAATTTGAGCCTCCATTTTTTTCCATCGTAAAAAACTGTCGCCCTTGGGCATTGTGGCGTCCATGAGGTTCCCTTGGGATAGTCTCGAGGATCAAGCTTATTTTCATTATGTGTAAAGTAATGCAAATTTATAGAGGCTAAATGTGACTAGAAGAAGCAACATCATAATTGCTAAGCAACTGCAGATAGACACAAATTTGGGAGCTAACATAATAACAGCACTGACACCATACAAATAAGGGAACCGACAAGTTGGAGAGTGACAACCTTTTCCAATTGAAGAATAATAGGACAAGAGGAAATGAGTGGAACTTGGAAACGCATAGACCTATCAGCCACAGAGTTGAACGAAAACTCAACGCAGTGAGGTGCTCTAATAGAAGTAATGTAAGCCACCTCCATTTATACCTTGAAGAGCAAATACGACAAGTAACTGGAACGTTAATTAATTTACAGCACCAGTTAGAATAGCTAGGAGGCGGGGCCAGACATCTCACTCCTAGTACAGATAGTTATGAACTTTCCACTATACCTGGAAATACCTGAGAGGGTTGATGATTTCAGTCAAGAAATTCTATATAAGAATTTATATGAATTGTGTGAATTGTATAGAAATCCGTGTTGCTATACGGGGTAAAGAACAGTTGACTGAGGGAGCAACTAACACCTTCAGTTTGCGCAACTTTCTCTGCATGGCTCAACCTTCCACCTTCCGCAACTCAACACGCGTCCACTACATATGTGGGCATAACTGGCCGACCCCTCACAGTGTTGAAGAGAAACTGGATAAGCACCCCCAAAGATACCTGATCAACCAAGGCTGTTGACTCACACGCTCAGGCTGCGAGCAGGCCGCGTCCAATCACTGGTGTTGACCACTCCAGTAACCAGAGGCCTGGTCAGGGACCGGCGCCGCTGGGACGCTAAGCCCGAAACCATCACAAGGTAACGTCAAGATAATCTTCCGTAGTTAACACAAACCAACAGTAAGCAACAACTGACGATCACAACAATGAAGCGTGATGAACAACACAAGAAGTGAATCAAACCATATGAATATTTCCTCATACGGTTGAGTGTTCCAGCACAAATGAGTAAACACAAACCAGGATGGAGCCGCATAGAGTCGCGTTCACAGTGTACAAAATACTCTTATCTGGTCCGTCGAGGCTTTAAGGAGATACCTAGAAATAAAACATTTTGAACTAGTGAACTAGATCCTCACGGTGTTGAAATGAAAACTTGATAAACACCTCCATAGGATACCTTTTCAACTGGCTCATTGCGGACTGGGGGAGCAGAAGTCCAAGAACCCATCTCTGTTGAACCAGAAAGTATGCGATTACCTGAAGCATTTTCTGAAGCATTATAGGAAGGGTTTCAGGAGTTTTTGTTATTCCCGGAGTCCTGGTTTGATACCTGGTTGATACCGGGTGATGGGTTCTTTGGGAGTTCTTCTACTCCCCAAGCCCGGCCCGAGGCCAGGCTCGACTTGTGAGAGTTTGATCCCACGCCTGGGGCTAGGCTCGATTTGTGATAAATATGGTCCAACACGCTGTGCTTTGGACGGCGCGCAACCCTCACATCCACTATATCTTACAACACATATCAGACATTGACGGCAGAGGCCTTCAACGTCGGTGAGAAACACCACCCAGATCAGTCGATTCAGAGACCGGCCCGCGCGAGACACTTTGTCACCCCGAACCACATGCTTGACAAGTGGACCGTAACACCACACATGACCTGAGCTCTCGTCTCCTCACATAAATAGACATCATCCAGTCTCCCTCGTGTGGCTGGGTATTTATCAAGCCGCTGTAGGGGATATTACGAGTCGGAGAGTATTATATGTCTATACTCCGAAATCCCTTAACCGGATAAGACACTGCCTCCTCAACGAGATCGAACTGGGACTGATTGGATGCTAAGCCGTAGGAGGCCAGAGCATCACACACTGGAATACGCGTCGGGGACGTCACATATTACCAATCCCAAGAGGGTTGGTCCCTAGGAGGAACAGTGGGAATGTCCCCTCACCCCTCACCCCTCACCCCTCATCCTCACGCCCTCACACCCTCACCCCTCACACTACAGCCACACTCAACTTAGAATTCTCGCTTTCTGGCCAACTGGCATGCGGATATTTCCTCAATTTATTCCAATTAAATTAAGCTCGTGTTAATGTGTTAATAATTCCTTCTTTTCTTATAAAGCTTAATTACAAAAAATCAACAAAGAGGTGAAGAGTGCGCATTAAAGTGCCGCCACTACGGACAAGAGAAGGAGGCAGAAGACGAGCGGGAAATCTCCGTAAGAGCAGGGAAATTCTTTTACGCATGAGGGAAATTCTCTTAGTCTTTTTGGGAAATTACTTATCCCGTAGGGGGTCTCTTACGTCGTGGGTGGGGGGGGGGAGGGAACTTTCATCTCGCCAGGAACATTCTTTTCAGCCGTTGGAAAATATCTATTCAGCCGTCAGAGAAAATATCTTATTCCGTTGGGGAACTTCTCCTCCTCCTCCTCCGGTAAATATGCGGGAGAGTCACGGGACGTCGCAACCGCCTCGCTGGGCTCACACCCACTGCATAAACATGTATTGTGTGTGTGTACACATGTTATAACCCACTGTATGAACATGTATGCGTGTGTACACATGTTATAGACCCACTGTATGAACATGTATGCGTGTGTACACATGTTATACAGGGGTATAACAACATGTGACAGGATGAGGGCAAAGTATCAGAGGTAATCACACGTTGTTCTCCAGCACAGAGTGTGTTCCTATATTGGTTATACAGTGTTCTCGGAGCACAGAGCGTATTTCTTATATTAGCTATAAGTAAAAAAAGCACAGTGAAAATAAGAAAATGACAAGAAATCCAGAAGGAATAATAATTTAAATCATTAACCATCTGACAAGGAGAAACTTAATGCTTGTTACTTTACTGTGGGAAAGGGAAATATCATTAATTTTCTAAAGAAAACAAACCTTTTTTTTGTTTTAGTTAAACCTCGGGGCGAGAACGGTGACTGTATTACCATATTCTCTACTGGACGGGTAATATGAGTGGTCCTCAGAGTCCGTCCAAGAATGTACACTGACGAAATCGGCCACGAAGGACGGAATCTTGCATTTCATTACCACAGAGTTGCCCCGTATCACGTACTCGTTCTCTGCCTCCGTCTGGTACTCCTGAGCCACCACTGAGTACACCCGGGGAAGAGTACAGTCATCAACATCAACATCCCTACATTCTTGCTCTCCTCCACAGTCATCAACAGTCTCCACTACACCTTCCTCTCCCTCGCTCACCTCCAGAGCACATCCAGGGAAGGCAACCATAACCAAGCGTGTTCCCTACACCTTACACCCACAGCTTCACCTGGAACACCTACACAGTCCTGCCTTACACCTGCCTCCTCCACCTAA
>WNGS01008507.1:7305421-7325804 GCA_020271785.1 Procambarus virginalis
TCGGGAGTTCTTTTACTCCATATATATCACCACCACCATAAGACATTTTATACGGTAATTCTTTGTTTTGTTTTTAATTAATATGCTGGCCTATACTAGAGCGGCTTCCTCGGCCACGACTCGCCGGTGGGGTGACGTGCGATACTCTCCCAACAACTAAACTGCCACAAGACAGCACCTGTAGTAAGGTACGAGACGCGACAGTAAAACAAGTGACCAGCGCGCGTGAGGGTAAACTTTGTTGTCGAAAAATATAACTTCCCAATTACAAAACCTGTATACAATATTTCAGTTAAGCAATGCAAGACATACAACACTAAAATACTGAAAAAAATAACATGCCTTATTATAATGACACTGGAAAATAGAGTAATATTAATATAGTCTGAAAAAACAAGAGAAAACGTTAATTTCAGAGAGCTTGGATAGCAGCCATAAGTGCAGTGCTTGACCCTCCCTCCCTCACCGACTCTCGGACTCCAGGAAGCATTACCATAGTCGTTGGTCGGGTAGTAGTGAGTGCCCTCAGAGTCCACCCACGCCTGCACACTCACGAAGTCGGCCACGAAGGACGGGATTTTACACTTGAGGATAGCAGAGTTACCCCGGATCACGTTCTCAGACTCAGCCTCCAGCAGGTAGGACTGGGAGATCACTGTACACCATAAACACGTGAGATCATTGTACAATCATGAATATGAGACACTGTGATGTACATCACTCGCTGGAAAAACTAAGATCAGTGCATGAACAAATTCTCACTACCTATGAAGAAACTCATCCTCACAACCCACGAGGAAACTCATCCTCACAACCCACGAGGAAACTCATCCTCACAACCCACGAGGAAACTCATCCTCACAACCCACGAGGATACTCATCCTCACAACCACGAGGAAACTCATCCTCACAACCCACGAGGAAACTCATCCTCACAACCCACGAGGAAACTCATCCTCACAACCCACGAGGAAACTCATCCTCACAACCCACGAGGGAAACTCATCCTCACAAACCCACGAGGAAACTCATCCTCACAACCCACGAGGAAACTCATCCTCACAACCCACGAGGAAACTCATCCTCACAACCCACGAGGAAACTCATCCTCATAACCCACGAGGAAACTCATCCTCACAACCCACGAGGAAACTCATCCTCACAACCCACGAGGAAACTCATCCTCACAACCCACGAGGGAACTCATCCTCACAACCCACGAGGGAACTCATCCTCACAACCCACGAGGGAACTCATCCTCACAACCCACGAGGGAACTCATCCTCACAAACCATGAAGCAACTCGTTCTCAACTCACATTTGTACGATATCCTGGAAACAAGCGGTTAAACTGAACGCTTTTATAGCATATAAGACATTGAATGTGTGTATATATTTGGACTAATGGCAATCTGTGTCTCTGGGTTAGGCGGATTACTGGTTGTTGGCACGCTTTGGTAGGGGCCCACGGTTGGGCCCACGGTAGGGACCACGATAGGACCCACGGTAGAGCCCACGGTAGGGCCCACGGTAGGCCCATCGTAGGGCCCACGGTAGGGCCCACGGTAGGGCCCACGGTAGGACCCACGGTAGGGCCCACGGTAGGGCCCACGGTAGGACCCACGGTAGGGCCCCGGTAGGGCCCACGGTAGGACCCACGGTAGGGCCCACGGTAGAACCCACGTTAGGACCCAGGGTAGAGCCAACGGGAGACGCACTCACAGTGTACCCTTGCCATATACGCCAATAACAGGAGGAACTTGGATCAATGCCGTCGTTGAGGAGAGACTGAACTAAGTGTACCACACGCCACTAGGAACAACCCCGACACATGGGGTATACACTGGGGAAATTACCAACACCACCTGCAACTGACGTGTCCCAGTTGTAGAGACAACTCCATTAATTCTCGCAGCTAAACGATTTAACTTTTTTTGTTATGACCCAAAGAGCTGTCACTTCTCTGTAAAGAGCTTTTAGCTCTTCTTTACAGATGGAGGCAAACAAATTTACGTAAAGAATTTACATTTAACTCAATATATCCGTTATACCTTAATAAACAATTTAGCTAATATTTAGTTTCTGCAATAAAGAAAAGGAAAAGAATTAGTATTTTTAATAATGTTTCTTTATGGACTACCTGCAAGAGATCTGGTACACCACTATATATATATATATATATATATATATATATATATATATATATATATATATATATATATATATATATATATATATATATATATATATATATATATATATATATATATATATATATATATATTATATATATATATATAATTACGATCAAGGAGAGGCCTGGGAGAAGAAGAGCGTGAGGTGAGAGCGGAGCTTTACCATAGCTATGAGAGGAGGGATAGAAGACCCGGTCCTCAGAGTCCACCCAGGCCTGCACGCTGACGAAGTCCGCCACGAAGGAGGGAATCTCGCACTTGATGATGGCAGAGTTGCCCAGGATCACGTGTTCGTTGTCTGCCTCAATCTGGAAGGTCTGGGGCACCACTGGCCGGGGGGAAAGGAAGGAGGGGGCACACATGAGATTAACTATCTGAGATTAAAGATTATCTCAGATACGACAGTGATGGAAGATGGACCTCTGTAGCTGGGAAGATCGCCACAATGCCTGCCAACCTTGTGTTAACAAAATAATGAGCATTAAAACGAGAAACCTCCAAAAAAATATTAGATATGTGATTGAGAATTGCGTCTGAGGAATACCCATTAACACTGAAAAAGGTGTAACAAATTTATAAGTCCTGAAAACAAAACAAAAGTTGGCATTATCATTTTTGCGTGATGTGTGAGCCCCGTTACCATAGTGAGAGTTGGGATAATAGACCAGGTCCTCAGAGTCCACCCAGGCCTGCACGCTGACGAAGTCCGCCACGAAGGACGGGATCTCGCACTTGATGATGGCAGAGTTGCCCAGGATCACGTTTTGATTGTGTGCCTCCAGGTGGTAGGTCTGGTACACCACTAGCGGCAGTCAGCAGAGACACAAAGCAACGTTACCCAACAATATAACACTAATGGCAAGCAAAACTATACAACAAAAGGAATGAGGCAAAAAAAATGAAAAGCCTTGATCACTGCGAACACAAAAATATTAGCAAAAATTGTATTGAACTTCCCTGAGAAGAAGAAATTGTAATTATTCCTCTCAACAGATGAGCAATCAATCACGCCATGTATGGCTATCACCAAAACCATCCTCCCCCCCCCCTACATATGGTCATCGCCAACTCTGTAAGCTAAAGTTATGAATGAGGAGATGAGCCGTGTGGATTGTTGAATTACCATAGCTATCAGACGGGTAGTAGATCTGTCCCTCAGAGTCCACCCACGACTGTACAGAGACGAAATCGGCCACGTAAGACGGGATCTCACACTTGATGATGGCAGAGTTACCTCGGATCACGTACTCGTTGTCCGCTTCTGACTGATACGTCTGCGCCACCACTAGAGGAAGTATTGGCTAGTCACCTTATGTACAGCTCTTACCACCTACCCAGCTGGAAGAAAGCTACGAATGGCACTCCTTCGTAACCAAGACGATGGTGAAAAAGAGGGTTATGAAAGAGCATCAACCTTCGTGCACCCTAATATCCATCTGGAGTGAGCGAAGAGAGGGCAGAAAAGAGACAAAGGGAGAGAAGGTGAAGGATAAGAACAAGACCATGTGCAAAAAGAGCCAGGAAACGAATGATAACGGCACCGATTTAAATATATATATAGAGAGAAACCATACACAAAATTGGCAGAAACCGCCAGGTGTGGCAGCACTCCAGGCGGTTTGTAACTCATTTTAACGCAAAAAGTTTTTTTTCTGGAATCTGGAATCTAAGAATAAATTAACGCGTTTCTGGTGATAAAAGGCAAAGAAAAGTAGCGCCTCGGCAACATCATCAGCACCTGAGAGAGACACAAGTTCGTATCATCAGCGCCTGATGAAGACAAGTAAGTTCGCATCAGACGCTGAAGCCAAATATTGATGTATTTATATGAATAAACATCGGCCAATAACCATGCAACATAAAACAAGTATATTAAAAAACACAGAAGCCGAAGCTACTCTTCGTTACGAAGCACAACAATATAGTCAGTAGACCTAAAGGAAGAGAAACTAGTCGTGAGGAACCATGACAACCAACCATATGTCATGCGTGAAACCTATTCCTGAAAGCGAAGACAAAGTGCCCATTACAAAATACGTCAAAAATACACACACACATACATTATCTCTTTACTGAAAGTAAATTATATATAGTGTACATCCCTGAAAAAGAGGAAAACCCCGGCCGTTAGATACCACACTGATTTCAGTATTACCATAATTGTGTGACGGGTAAATGACAGTTCCGTCATCGGCCACCCACGCCTGCACACTGACAAAGTCGGCCACGAAGGACGGGATGCTGCACTTGAGGATGGCAGAGTTGCCCCGGATCACGTACTCCGTCAGCACCTCGGCCGAGTACATCTGAGGCACAACTGCCCGTGGAAAAGTCAGAGGGAACGTCACTCAAGATACTCAACTCGCAGGAAAATCTCTAGCTGCTTAAGTCACCATAAGACATGAGGGATTCACTACAGCGAAAACCGGAAGTACCAGGAACAGTCAGTCATTATGAGGCTTTCAGTAAGTTGTGACGGGTAATGGAAGGAAGGAGGAACAGATATGACGGGGAGAGAGAGAGAGAGAGTGAGAGAGGGGGTGACTGTAGTAGCGTGTGTGTGAATAGACAGCGGTGTGACGGGTGTAGCCTGATAACTGAGAAGACGGTCATGTACAAGTTGGGATGGTCCGCAAACCAACACACGATCACGTACAAGGTGTCTGGAGGTGCAAGGTGTACAAGGTGTTCGATTAAAAAAAAATAACGGGCACAAGCCGCGGTATGAATGGGACCATACTCGCCATAGTTACGTACACTATGTGAGTGGTACCCGAATCTGCAGACGACTGCATACAGCAAGTAAATACTGTACCAAGTCATCAGACAGTCAGTGGACGGTAAGCGGTTCAACGAAGGGTCAGATACATTACGTGAGGTCGGTGCTAGAGTCAAGGGACGGACACACACGCTGCGTGTGAATGATACAAAAGGTATTGGAATATGCTAGATGAATTATTCATGCCCTGGAGCTTGCGCACGCGCAAGTAATATCATATTAAGAACATGCTTATACAAATTATTATATACAATTGTGTGTATAAAATTACAAATATTGCTGAATTTGTCTGAAATAAACAAATAATATTACCGTAAACCACGAGCAGCTGTAAAATAAATGGGATTAAATCCAGTCTGGCAGACCAGTGTTCAGAGAAGCCTGCAAGGGAAGGATAACGGGTCATGAAACACATGATGGAGGGTTTTACACGAGCGACGCTTTTATATTTTTTACCGAAATGGTCACTCAAGACGTAAGAGTCGCCCTTGTCGGTCTCCCACGACTGGACGGTGACGAAATCGGCGACGAAGGAAGGCACGTTACACTTGAAGATGGCCGAGTTGCCCTGGATGACGTACTCGTGGTACACGTCCGTCTGGTACTGCTGGTGCACCACTGTCAACACCATACACGGAGGTACAGAGAGAGGAGAGATAAGGGAGGTTGGTACTGCTGGTACGCCATTATCAACACTATACACGGAGTTATAGAGAGAGAAGAGACAAGGGAGGTTGGTACTGCTGGTACACCATTGTCAACACTATACACGGAGGTACAGGGGGAGAGAGAAGGGATACAGGAGCGGCGAAGACTGCCTTCCTAAAACATGAAAAAAAGAATAATGA
Source organism: Procambarus virginalis (assembly GCA_020271785.1). Classification (NCBI taxonomy): domain Eukaryota; kingdom Metazoa; phylum Arthropoda; class Malacostraca; order Decapoda; family Cambaridae; genus Procambarus; species Procambarus virginalis. The sequence goes on from WNGS01008507.1 coordinate 7,311,244, forward strand.
AGACGAGAAACAGCAAGAGAGTACTGGCGGATGACATGACGGCGGCGGTCGTGGGGACGGAAACCTGGAGAGAGGACTAGTAGCTGACAGTGCGAAGGACACAAAAACAGTTCTTGGTAAGTTGAGGTTCTCAAGACTAGCTACACACATGCGCACTTCCATCTCTACCATGGGAGTCCACAGTGTGTGAGCGGCTGGGAAAGTTTGAGCCCCGTTGATAGAGTGAGGTGTATGTAGTACGTCACGCTTTATCCCAAAGATGTTTACAACAGTCTAAACTAAGGCAAATAAAATGAAAGATTATCACCTGTGAATTAAACAAGTGAGAAAGATGTTATTTGTGGGCAAAACTATTATTTAATAACTCGCCTGAAAAATAATAGTTATAAATGAGACAGATCTGTGGGGAATAGAGCAGATTATTAGTCATGTCTAGACATAGTCATCTCATGCCCATACATGGTCATATCATGTCCATACAGACACTCGGTACAATTACCATAACTGTCTGATGGGTAATAAGCTTGATCATTATCAGTGAGCCAGGCCTGCACGCTGACGAAGTCGGCGACGAAGGACGGAATGTTGCACTTGAGGAGGGCCGAGTTGCCCCGGATCACGTACTCCAGGCTAACGTCAGTCATATAGTCCTGGTGCACAACTGAAATGTTGGCCACAATGCTGAATGGTGAAGATGTTGCCAAAGAATGGTTGCTGATTGTGTAACAGTTGTATTGAACATGAACTGTGAACAAAAAGTTTCTTGTTCAGAGCTCTTGTTCAAAGTTCTTGTTCAACACTCTAGTTACAAGGAGGATAGGATGGTGACAGCTTACTAGTGGTAATGTTAACAAGGAGAAGATAGTGACCGCAGGTGGTGAGGTTGATAAGAAGAGGATGGTGACTATGTAATGTAAACGAATGTCAACGCGAAACAAACCTTCTATGAAGACTTCAGGACTAAAAGGGAAATACAAACAAAAAAATCAGAATTGCTAAATAATATAGAATGTCGACGGTGTCCTTTCCGAAAAGTAACTAATTATCGAGTACCACTGAATCACAAATACTCTGCCAAACGCTGGAGATAAACCTTCATTCCTTTCTCCCTTAGACTGTGTTAGTGTCTCGACCCAAGAATTAACATGTAAATACTTTCCAGTCCTGTACAAGGAAGGGCAACTCGGCGTTTGCTGGAGGGGAAAGGGCGAAGGACGGGGCCATGCCCATAAAGGAACTTGGCTGGATTTAAGATACATGGCTTTGGGTCCCTGACTCATAGTCTGGGGGTCCCCGATGGTTTGGGAGCCCCGGACACATAGTCTGGGTCCTTGAAGCATAGTTTGGGGGCCCCTGATACATGGTTTGGGGGCCCCTGTTGCTTGGTCATGATGTGAACACTGGAGAGGACAGGCTGTCCATACACAACTCTTCACCGGCATCAGTTACTGCCAAGAAATTTTGTACCTTAAAATGTCAAAAAATTACTGTAAAAAAGTTTTAAAGTACCTGGAACACCAAACAAATGTAATATAATTACTATTATCGTATATGAAAAATATTTCTAACATTCCTGCAAATAAAATTAAAGATTATAAAGTTAGTGTTAAATATTCCTGCAAGAAAAAGGTAGAGCTGTTAAGTCCCTGTTAAATATGGTAAGACAAGAGTGGGCAAGAGCAGCGCCGGTTGGGCTACAACAGCCTGGCAACCTTCGTCGGGAGAGAAATACTGCCGGAGAAAATTTCCCCATGGGGGGTAAACATTAAGGCCCGCTTCGTGCTATATATCCCATAGTCGCAATGAAAGTCATGAGCCTCCCGGGAAGGCTCGAACATTACCGTAATTCTGGCTCGGGTAGAAGATATCGGCCTTGTCGGTGACCCACGCCTGCACGCTGACGAAGTCGGCCACGAAGGACGGGATGTTGCACTTGAGGATGGCAGAGTTGCCGCGGATTACGTTCTCCAGACTCACGTCTATGAGATACGCCTGAGGAACCACTGTAGGGGACGAGACACGCGTCAACGACCTCAATCAAGGGTTCAACTGTTCACTACCAAGGGCCAACTGCCTTTCACGGTGGACACTAACGGGTACTTTACTGCCAGGTAACCTGAAACCCAACACGTGCTCTCCCCGCCCTTAGTCCCCAGAGAAGCCCACTCAGACAATCCGGGGACATCTCGTACATAAATCTACGTCAGCAATCAGACGAGAGAAGCGCCCGCCAATACTACTGAGAGCTGATCACTCCAGATGAAGCCCAGAAAACAATCAGAGACAAATTGACAATAAGAGGATCCATTATCATAATAAAGAATAACAAGTGGCAGGATTCCAGAGCCGCTGCTGATCCACGGCTTCCCACAGCTATGTGGCACAAGCAACCGCTACCCAGAGCTCTAAAGCCCATGGAATTGCTACATAGAGCTGAGGCTCCAGGAACTGCTACCCAGAGCTCTTCAACATGCTAGTTCAATACACTTGTAGTAATAATATACAGACATATATTTAAGGCAACCCGATAAGATTGTAATACTCCAAGCTAATCAGTACTGAAACTGGAAAGAGATTTTCGATAACTTGATACATTCACACACACATTACTCTCAAACAGCAAATCATGTGTGGGTTCCCTGTAAACATGCTATGAAAAACATACAATTACAGATAGGTAAGTGTATCAAATCCTGTAAGAGAAAAGAAATTGCGATATTATTCCTGAAATTACAGAGGGAACATTAGCGAAACTGAAGCATAGCCTCAGAGCAAGTGATCATCTGCTTTTGATGGGCTACGTCATTTACCATATATATCTGATGGGTAATATATCTGGTCTTTATCAGTGAGCCAGGCCTGCACGCTGACGAAGTCGGCGACAAAGGACGGGATGTTGCACTTGAGGAGGGCAGAGTTGCCCCGGATCACGTACTCGGGTACCACGTCCGTCTGGTAGTCCTGGTGCACCACTGAGGAAGACGAGTCTTAGTGAAGGACACATTGAGTGATGGATACCCAATGAGTGACGGACACACACTGAGTGGTGGCTGATTGATTGATTGATAAACAATTTATCTCTTGAGCACCTCTCACAGTGTTCAAGAGTGTGCTTGATAAACACCTCATAAGGATATCTGATCAACTACGTTGTGTTTCACACGATTGGCTGCGAGTAGCTGGCGTCCAACAGCTTGGTTAACCAGACCTCCAACCAGGAGGCCTGGTTAGAGACCGGGACGTGGGGAAGATAGTTCCCGGAACCAACAACAGGTAAACATGTCGGAAGTGACTATAGCACTGAATAAACACAATTCTTCACCTTCACCCTTTGTTTAGGTTCACAATCTCGGCTCAACTCCCCAGTGGAAAGAGTAAAACCGGAGGGAATAAGGCTCTGTGACACAAGACCTCCCCCCCCCCCGGGGACCATCAAATAATGGATGGAACACTTTTAGTCTGTCTCCTATCATTTGACCACATAAGTCGCACTCAAGCGCCCGCCATCGGGTCGCCGGAACCCGTCTTCCCTCCACAACGAAGAGGAAGTGTTGCAAGGCTGGCTGAGTAACGGTCACCCACTAAACCACTGCGTAACACTTGGACACCCACTAAGTGACGGACGGATATCCACTAAGTGACGGAGCAACATGCACAAAGTGACGGACGGCCGACAGGCCCACCTAAGTGTCTGGTCCAGCTGGCACTGATCACTGCGCCATCTATGGCTACGAACTGTTGTTTGTCAGTGATGACGTCAAGGTGGGGGGCTGACTGAAGAGTTATTAGTGTGACGCTCATACTCACTCCTCTTATTGATCTGAGTGACGGTGGTGGTTAGGGGTGGCGTAGTCTTCTGAAGAACGGAGGGTGCAGTTACTGACCCACGACTCCCACTGTGTGACGCTGCTGACTCCCACTGTGTGACGCTGCTGACCCAAGACTCCCACTGTGTGACGCTGCTGACTCCCACTGTGTGACGCTACTGACCCACAACTCCCACTGTGTGACGCTACTGACCCACAACTCCCACTGTGTGACGCTGCTGACTCACGACTCCCCCTGTGTGACGCTACTGACCCAAGACTCCCACTGTGTGACGCTGCTGACCCAAGACTCCCACTGTGTGACGCTGCTGACCCAAGACTCCCACTGTGTGACGCTACTGACCCACAACTCCCACTGTGTGACGCTACTGACCCACAACTCCCACTGTGTGACGGTGGTGATCCACGACTCGTGTGACGGTTGTGTCACCGACCTGGGACTTCCCTTACACGTCATGAGACTACCTTAAAGTGGTTCAAAGAATCGGTGTCCCAGCAGCCCAGACTTTGACCATCCCGACGGTTTGACCGACCAGGGAAGAGCAGGGGTGCCATAGGCACAATCAGAGAACACTGTATAAACATCAGAGGTCCACGGTTGTTCAACACCCTCCCAGGGAGCATATAAAATATTGCCGGAACAACCGTCGACATCTTCAAGAGGAAACTAGATTTATTCCTCCAAGGAGTGCCCGACCAACCGGGCTGTGGTGGGTATGTGGGCCTGCGGGCCGCTCCAAGCAACAGCCTAGTGGACCAAACTCTCACAAGTCAAGCCTGGCCTCGGGCCGGGCTTGGGGAGTAGAAGAACTTCCAGAACCCCATCAACCAGGTATCAACCAGGTATCGACCAGACTGTTAGACGCCGCTGCAAGCAGTCTAATTTACCACTCGCAGACCGTTTAATCTGGAATCCTTTGGAAGCTTGTATCGTTTCCTTTTGAGCACAGTGAGAGGTCTGGTAGAAATGACCTTTATATTTAAAGGGAGGGTGTTGATATGTCTTGGGTGTTGAAAAGACAATTCTATTAACTTTAAAGTTAATACGACTTTAAAGGTCTCTCTTGAGTACCATGCTTCCAAGTCTCATATTCTGCAGGTGTAGGTGATCGCCTCTCTCTCTCGCCTGCGCTCCAGTGAGTACAATTTGAATGATTTTAAGCAGTTCAAATAAAATAGGCTATCTTGAGGTTATCTTGAGACGATTTCGGGGCTTTAGTGTCCCCGCGGCCCGGTCCTCGACCAGGCCTCCACCCCCAGGAAGCAGCCCGTGACAGCTGACTAACACCCAGGTACCTATTTTACTGCTAGGTAACAGGGGCATAGGGTGAAAGAAACTCTGCCCAATGTTTCTCGCCGGCGCCTGGGATCGAACCCAGGACCACAGGATCACAAGTCCAGCGTGCTGTCCGCTCGGCCGACCGGCTCCGTTTCACTGGAATTTCCTGGAGAGGGCTCTGGGAGTTCTTCAACTTCCCGAGCCCGGCCTGGGGCCAGGCTGAACTTGTGATAACTTGGTCCAACAGGCTGTTGCTTGGAGCGGCCCGCAGGCCCACATATCCACTACAACCTGGTTGGTCTGGTACGTCTTGCAGGAAGTTATCTGAATGTCTTCTGGCAGTAAACAGTATCTGCATGTTCTCCAGCTCACCAACTCCGGCTCTGAATGTGTAACAATATTCCACTCTATACAGTACTGTTTCAAAAATTATCATTACTAGTTTTCGCATCTTTTATTTGAGAGGTTCTTGTTATCTCGTCACGTTATCTTGATTTGCCACTCCGTACAAAAATCAACCTCGTAACCTAAACAAAATCGTACGTACCCAAGCAACCCACCAACTCATCGAGTCCGATGCACAGAAAACGTAAGATATATTTGCGAGTTACCATAACATAAAAAACACTACCTATTAGCTGAGAGAACGGGTTATCCAGCCTGGGTTATCCAGCCTGGGTTATCCAGCCTGGGTTATCCAGCCTGGGTTATCCAGCCTGGGTTATCCAGCCTACCATATTTTCCTCGTAGTTGCTACACAGCTGCTACATCATTGTTAAAAAAGTATTCTGACAATATTTCCGGGCTTAATATTTTTTATACGTTCTATAGTGTGATTCAGGTTTTGATTTCTTAATTTTTACGGGAAACTGACGGGAAATCATTTAAACATTATTAATCATTAATCAGTCAATTAAACTAATTTTAACTGACGAGAAATTAGTCAGGAAACAAAATTCATTTAATAATACACAAATTAATCTATATCTGAAAAGAGACTCAAAAATGTTAGTAATAATATTAACCTTAACATAATAAGAGTCGATAATAGTTAACACAGTGTAATGTGTGCTGGAAGAGAGAGAGAGAGAACGATTAATGCCTCTGAGGAGTGCCAGGGGGCCGCCCTGGAGGAGAGAGAGAGGGAGGGTGACAGGCACGGGTAAAGGTACATTAAATGTGCGGCGCACGTGCGAGCGTCACGCGCGCTGACCGCCGACATTACCATAAGTGTTGCTGGGGTAGAAAGCCTCGTCGTTGTCGGTGGTCCAGCCCGTGACCTTGACGAAGTCGGCGACGAAGGACGGAATGTTGCACTTGAGGAGGGCCGAGTTGCCCCGGATCACATACTCCTCCCCTACCGACGTCTTGTAGAACTGGTGCACCACTACCGGTATACCGGGACTATCATACACACAGTACCACTACTGATATATTGACACTATCATACACCAAGTACCAGCACCGGTATATCAGACCTACCATACACAACGTCCCACTACCGTTATTACGGGGCTGTCACACACACAAAATACAATAACCATTATTCCAGTGTTGACGGTCACAAAGTTCAACTACCAGTATACCGGGGACGTCAAACACTAAGACCACGACCGGTATACCACTGGCATAGCGCTCAACATGCCAAACCCGCACCAAACAACATATGAATGCTTAACAACATACGATGATGGCATCAATACCGTGCGACAGTGCCACGAGAGACGCCCACGTCCTGAGGTACCCAGGTAGAGGCCCCGCATGGGGGCGCGTCAGGTGCCACACACACACACGTGCCGGTGTATGGAACGTGTGCCAGTCGTGTATGCTGGCGCCTGGGACACGAGTCTGGCGGGTGTGGCAGTGAGAGTGGTTGTAAAAACCGCTAACTACTCGTCCATGATCACACCTCTCCCTCCCCCCCGTGGAGGGGAAGTGGGCCGGCGCCGGCATATTTATGGTCGTATCTGAATAAAAATTCAATCGAGTCCTTGGCCAAGAATTGGGGAAGACTCGGAAGACGATTTCGCATTTAAATTGTGTAGCGGTAACAACAGCGAGGCGGCCGCTGAATGTTAACGTCCCAGCCAGGGAAAAAAAAGGTGTACACGTTAAAAGTTTAAAGTGAGTCCCAGCAGTCATCACTGGCAGGCGTGGGAGGAAAAGTTTAGGGAAATTGAATTAATGAAAGACAAATACAAGAAAACTTGTTAGTAACTTTATCTGGCGCAATATAACACCCTCTAGTGGTCCGAGACATTCAGGTAACATTAGTTCAACATAACCCCCTCCCACCCCCTGAAAATATAAGCAAAAAATATATAAAGCCAGATTTTCAAAATGAAGTACTTGCATATTTTATATTGTAACGTAACTGCAAAATCTGAAAGAAAAGATAATCTGGAAAGGAGAAAGAGTACTTGAGTGAGCGCACTGGGCGGTGGAGCTGGGATCTGGACCAGTCAGTATCATTCCCAGGAATCTACCTGGTCATTACCATAGTTATCAGAGGGGTAAAAGTTGTCTCCAGCGTCCGTAGTCCAGGAGGTGACCTTGACGAAGTCTCCCACGAAGGAGGGAATGGTGCACTTGAAGATGGCAGAGTTACCACGGATCACGTATTCGTCTGCCACGCCCACCTCGAAGTTCTGACGCACAACTGATCAGTGGTGGAGACATACGGCGAGATGTAAGATATCAGAGACACCGAGACGACAGTATGTAGGCCGCAAAGACGCCAGAAATCGACAGGAAATACGATATAATTACAAAACAAAGAGCGATAGAATTAAGATAATGAAGAATAAGGACTGCGAAGGAAACACGAGAGCTGCATCACTTGGGCTGCTGCAGGAGCCCAAGTGATACAGCTTCGTAGTGAGAGTGTAGGCGGCTCCAGATGTAAACACCAGACTAACAGCGACCCCAATAAAGCAGTCTGATAAAGACCAGGGAAAACCTTGTACATACATAAGACTTGGAAATGAGCATTAAAGTATTAGTCTAGAGGGCAAAATATCCAAGTGTAAGGTGTATTCAACGATGAATCAATGTTACTCTTGAATATTATGCTGACTCGGAGGTGGCCGAGAGCCGCCTGGAGACCAACCAACGTGACGCTGTGGTCGGGACAAAACAAAGTCGGGACGACAATCACTATGCTATCTAGATGACATTGCCATGCATCAAGTGTGGCAACATGAGCGATACAACAAAGCTTCGCTGGCTTATATAAACAGGGAGTATATTAAGCTAACTCAGCCATAACAAACACTTAACCCACAATGAGAGAGGTTGAGACATGACATGAAGCTAACAGTGTGATCATTCTCTTGACTCTCGCGTCTTCCGCTACTTCTGGTCCCAAGTCAACCAAGTTTACTCGGGGAACTAATTTATGATTTCGCTCGTGTTAATTGACCTGGAGAGAAATATTTCATGAACAAAAAGAAAATATGTCGACGCCAGGAGAGATCTGAAATAGACACGGTTTGTAACAGTCAGGTAGCATTAGTTCAAACCCCCCCCCCTCTGAAAATCTGAAATAAGTTATGATATTAAGCCACATTTTCAGAATTAAAGTACTTGCACATTTTGATTGGTGACATAACCGCAAAATCTGAAAGATGATATATTTGGGAAAGGAGAAAGTGAACTTGAGTGAGCGCACTGGGCGATGGAGCTGGGATCTGGGCCAGTCAGTACAATTCCCAGGAATCTACCTGGTCATTACCATAATTATCAGAGGGGTAAAAGTTGTCTCCAGCGTCCGTGGTCCAGGAGGTGACCTTGACGAAGTCTCCCACGAAGGAGGGAATGTTGCACTTGAAGATGACCGAGTTGCCACGGATCACGTATTCGTCTCCGACGCCAACTTCGAAGTTCTGACGCACAACTGATCAACGGGTGAAGACACACGGCAAGATGTAAGATATAAAAGACACCGAGACAACAGTATTAAGCCCGCAAAAAACGACAGTATTAGAGCAGAAGATACAACATAATTACAAAGACGATAGAATTAAGATAAAGAAGAACGAAGGCGACAGCATAAGGGCAGCGAAGACATGTTTTGGGCTGCTTTAGGACCGTCAATGATGATGCAGCTATATGGTGATAGTGTAGGAGACACACCGTAAAGACCAGACTAATGGTGACCCCCAACAAGCAGTCTCAGGTAGAGACATCATGGAAAAGCTCATGTACACAAGACTTGGAAATGGGAGAAATAATTGTACCAGGTGACCGAGAGTCGCCTGGAGACCGACTCACCAACCAACGTGACGCTATGGTCGGGACAAAGCAAAGCCGGGACGACAATCATGGTGATATTTAGTTGATATTCCCAATGCATCCCGTGCAACAACATAGCGGTACAAAGCTACTCCGGCTTATATAAACACCCAGGGAGTAGGTAAGCTAACTCAGCCACCTCCAAAAGATACTTGATCAACCAGGCTGTGATTCGTAGCTCAGGCTGCGAGCAGCCGCGTCCAACAGCCTGGTTGACCAGTCCAGCAACCAGGAGGCCTGGTCGACGACCGGGCCACAGGGACGCTAAGCCCCGGAAGCACCTCAAGGTAACCTCCAGGTCAAGGTAGCCATAACAAACACTTAACCCACAATAAGAGAGGTTGAGACATGACATGAAGCTAACAGTGTGATCATTTTCCTGACTCTCGCGTCTTCCGCTACTTCTGGTCCCAAGTCAACCAAGCTTACTCGGGGAACTAATTTATGATTTCGCTCATGTAAATTGACCTGAAGAGAAATATTTCATGAACAAAGAAAACATGTCGACGCCAGAAGAGCTCTGAAAGTGATAATGTACTAATTATTGCTGAAAAGGAGTAGTTTGTCTTGGTCACTTGGTCAATTTCATCGCCTCAGGAACCTTTATAAACACAACCTACATAATTAGTTCATTATTTCCTTAGGGTTAAATTACCATAAGAGTTAGAGGGATAGGTGACGACGCTGTCACTATCCACCCAGGCCTGAACACTGACGAAGTCGGCGACGAAGGAGGGAATGTTGCACTTGAGGATGGCCGAGTTGCCCTTAATGATATACTCGTTGTTCACCTCGCTCTCGTAGGCCTGGTACACCACTGATGAGACAACACACATGTAACATTTCCCCTACACCCGCTTACTCCTCCGCACTCTCAACGCTTCTGCAGACTCTTGCCCGAGCCATGTTGTAGGGCGGAGGAAATAGTCAATGCATTAGCATTTGTATTTATATTGTTATTACTGAAATGAAAGCCTGCCAGGAGTAGTTGTAAGAGCAGTGTGTCAGGAGAAGTTGAAGAAGTGTGCAAGAAGCAGCTATAGAAGTGTGTCAGGAGTGGTTGAGGGAGAAGTGAGAGACTGAAGGAGAGAATATATTCTGAACACCAATTGTTCAAGCCGTGTGCGCGTTAATATCGCGCACACTGGTACCAAGTGGCGAGAGTAGTGCCAGGTGGTGGTAAATGTCAAGTGATAGCATGAGTGCCAGTTAGTGAGACAAGTGCCAGGTGGGGAAGAAGTGGCAAGTAGTGAGATAAGTGGAAGGCGTTGATATGAATGCTAGGGTATGAGATGAGACCAGATGATGAGATAAATGACATGTGGTGAGAAGTGTCATGTGATGATAAGTGCCAGGTGGTGAGATGAGTGCCAGCAGCAGGTGTCCACTAGTACTGTACAGTATAGACGCATTATGGAGAAATAACTGCTGACAGCAATAAGCAGAACAGACAAAATATGAGATATTGAAAGCATTTCCCCACATTATGGGTGGAGCCGTTGTCCTAGCGGGTCTGTGGTTCCGTGACCATCACAGCGTGACTGACTGACGCCGCTCACAGTTAAGTAAAGATTAGCTTTCCCGACGACCACAACACTGCTCCTCAAGACTTATAAACACTCACTTCGCCACCTGAAGTTAAGACACAAAGTACAAATCTTGAGTCTACCTTCAACCTGGGGACCCCCGTCGCCCAGACAAGGTCGCGCCAACGTGTGTCCCTCTAACCCTTTCCATTGTCGCTTAAAGAATAGGTATGGGGTGCATAGTAAATTAACTAAGAATAATGGTGGTAACATTGAAAATGACAAGGAAGTAGGTGAAATACTAAATTAAAGATTCCGGGAAGTATTTGTAAAGGAGCCAGAGCTCCCAGTGGCCCTGAAGGAATGGAACTTATCCAATAAAAGACTATCGGGCCAGAAGAATCTCATCATGAGACTCAAGAAGAAAAAGAAGACCCAAGGGACAGTACAGATTATCATGGAGAAAGTCTCCAGAAAGAGAGGAAGAGACGGATCTTGAAGCATACATTATTAATATATTCACAATCTATACATTCTCACAGAGAGTAATTACACTAACGTAATGTATCAATGAGAAAATCCGCAGAAGCCATGTTGTGGCGGTAGTTGTCTAGGGCGTATGCGTGGAAACACCAATCGCATAGATTTGAATCCTCACCGCGGCTCCTGCAGATTTTCTAATCTATACATTAATAATAATCCCTACAGCATATGCACAACTGGTGAATGTCTCAGCAGCCTTAACGAGCCTAGATAAAGAAGCATTCAGAACACCATATTCAACCTGTGTAAAGCCAACCCTACAGAAGGCGGCTCCGACATCCTCACCATTTAAGATAAAAAAATGAAACAGGAGATATATATACTAACAAGAACAAGATACTGAGGGGGAACTGACAGAGTGGACAAAGAAACCAAGTTTAAAATGAGAAATGACAGAGCCAGGGGCCACGGACGACTGAGAGATGTCAAGAGAACCTTTCCACTGTACGAGTCACAAGCAAATGGAATAGAAAAAGCACGCACACGCACACACACACACACACACACACACACACACACACACACAACACACACACACACACACACACACACACACACACACACACAAAACACACAAACACACAAACACAAACACACACACAAACACACACACACACACACACACACACCACACACACACACACACACACACACACACACACACACACACACACACAAACACACACACACAGTATGTTTTACACGATTGTAAAATGCAGCTAGAGTTGGATAAAGGTCAGGGATAGTCGGAAAATTGGCTACTAGACTTCAACAAAGATAAATACAAAGTAATAAGAACTGAGGTGGGAGCAAGATCCATAACAATACGAATACACGGGTAAACCTCCTGGAAGGAATAATAGAGAACAGTCTGACAGTTCATATAAACCCTTGATTGGTACCGGAAACTCAGAAACAAAGTATACATCATCAGCAAATGCGATTCTGAAAAATATATGAATATTTAGGAACCTAGGAAAGGAGACCTTCCGTATACTGGCGTCCCATTCTGGAGTATGACCTGGTTGATACCTGGTTGAAGGTTCTGGGAGTCTTTTACTCCCAAAGCCCGGCCCGAGGCCAGGCTTACTTGTGAGCAGCTTGGTCCACCAGCTGGTTGCCCCTCTCCAACGCAGAACCATTGCCTAAAGCTATATAACCAAACATGGAAAAGTTAAACGAGTCTCATGCCGCAACTGAGAGGATTAAACTCGACGTTCGACATCACAGACGGAGCGAAACGTTGTCGTTTCTCCATTTCTGATGTGTGATTTTTCATCACATCTTCAGCCACGTTATTGTGACTCGTTGTCTGCATATGAGGAAGATTAAAGGAAATAAACATCATCGCACTTGAAGAGACAGAACCGAGGGATCACGTAAAGGATATATATAAAGCTTCCGGGGAATTAATAAGGTGGATAAAGAGGACATGCTCGGTTTAAATCATGGCAGGACATGGGAGATGGATAGAAACCTAAGGTTCATATTGGGCTACAGGGACGTGCCCTCCTGTTTAGTGTCCGTGCCCTCTCCTGTTTAGTCTCCGTGCCTCTCCTGTTTAGTCCCGTGCCTCTCCTGTTTAGTCTCTGTGCCTCTCCTGTTAGTCTCTGTGCCTCTCCTGTTTAGTCTCTGTGCCTCTCCTGTTAGTGTCCGTGCCTCTCCTGTTTAGTCTCTGTGCCTCTCCTGTTTATTGTCTCTGTGCCTCTCCTGTTTAGTGTCCGTGCCTCTCCTGTTTAGTCTCCGTGTCCTCTCCTGTTAGTCTCCGTGCCGCCCTGTTTAGTGTCCGTGCCTCTCCTGTTTAGTGTCGTGCCTCTCCTGTTAGGGTCCGGTGCCCTCCTGTTTAGTGTCCGTGCCATCTCCTGTTTAGTCTCCGTCAGCAAATTGAGTTGAATTGATTGAAAGTAGAAGTTAACACAATAAATAATTTCAAAACAAGAAACCAAACTGCCGAGAGTCACTGTACAAGGAAGGAGAATTAAGAATATGGGCAGCAACTCAGCAAAGAGCGCTCCTGCCTCTTACAATAGCTAGACCGTTATGATATAGCCTTAGCTGCCACGGAAGACGAGACAAAACGCTAATCTAACATACAGATTTCGCGAAAATTTCGACAAGTGAGACCATGGTGTTACTGAACACAAAATGCACCCGAAAAGGAATTAATAGCAAAGTAGGATCTTTATGGCTTCAGTTTGTGAGCCTCGGTAACCTTTCCCACTATCGCCCACGGGATGGGCGCGGTGCGCATGATAAGTTGACAAAAACAAATTAAGGTTATGTACTGAGAGGTGGAAGACCCATGTGTTATGCTGCATTTGGCGTCCATTGTGAGTGAATCGGTAGTTGATTGAATGTGTATATACATGGAATATAGGTTAGGTTAAATAACATAATTATTATAGTTTATCCTTCAGAATAATAATTATGCAAGTTTTTGCTCCTCTGAAATGAGACAATAAATATATTAGCCTTCCATTTTATCTGAAAAACAAAGAATCATATGAACCACCTGAAAATCAGAAAATTATTCAACATTTCACTGCTATTATGTTACATTTTTACCATATCTATCAGTGGGGTAAAATGCCTCGTTCTTGTCCGTAACCCAGGAGGTGACGGAGACGAAGTCAGCGACGAATGAGGGAATCGAACACTTGAGGATGGCCGAGTTGCCCCGGATGACGTATTCTTTATTGACATCGGAGTCGTAGGCCTGGTACACCACTGTAGCAAGATGTAGGGTGAGGAGAGAGTAGTAGTGGTATTGACAGTGTGTGGTGTGTGTGTGTGTGTGTGTGTGTGTGTGTGTGTGTGGTGTGTGTGTGTGTGTGTGTGTGTGTGTGTGTGTGGGTGTGTGTGTGTGTATGTGTTGTGTGTGTGTGTGTGTGTGTGGTGTGTGTGTGTGTGTGTGTGTGTGTGTGTGTGTGTGTGTGTGTGTGTGTTGTGTGTGTGTGTGTGTGGTTGTGTGTATGTGTATGTGTATGGTGTGTGTGTGTGTGTGTGTATGTGTATGTGTTGTGTGTGTGTGTCCAAACGAGAGACTCAAGAGCCTTAACAGCTCTCAGCATACAACACCTACAATCATCTTCA
>WNGS01008507.1:7373384-7406164 GCA_020271785.1 Procambarus virginalis
AAGCTAACTTGTGGTATGCCGCCTCCAGCATTACAGATCAAGTCCTCACGAGAGCATCCTTGTCAATGAACCTGCTGCGGGAGTAGTACTGCCGTGGAACTGGCACAGATATGCACAGTATTAAAGTAGAGAATGAAAGGTCACAGTGGTGGATGTTCTCGTTCCTGAGCGTGCGACTGTGCTCCGCTCACAGTAACAATGGCTACAGTGCATTACCCTAATTAATTGGCACTGCTCAGTAAATATTAAAGCATCTCGGTAATTACAGGTATAAGTAGGGGAGTTTGTTTTGGTGTCTGTCTGTTGATTGATTGATCAAGATTAAGCCACCCAAATGGTGGTATGCTCCAGGTGGCACGGGCATGAATAGCCCGTAAGTCTATCTGTATTTGTGCAGGCGATGAGTCACAATAACGTGGCTAAAGTATGATGACTAGAATGTAAGGGACGACGACGTTTCGGTCCGTCCTGGACCATTCTCAAGTCGATGGAGAATCGACTTGAGAATGGTCCAGGACGGACCGAAACGTCGTCGTCGTCCCTTCACATTCTAGTGTATGGTCTGGTCATCATCTTATCTGTATTTGTCTCTTCATGCGGGAGTGTGGTGAGGTGAAGGAGTGGGAAAACGGTTGAGACAAGAATAACATGTTGTACTTTAAGAGAAGGCAACACAATATCACCAGGAAACCCCTCCAGGTATGCTCCAGATGGTAACTGCACAACCGTAGCGTTGTAGAGACTGATACATTGTGGTGGCGAAGTTGAGTCGTCGGCGCACTAATTTTGTTAGAGGCGGGTATGTCAGTAACAGGCCCCAGGTATGTGGCTGGCATTCTGCACCTGTGGTATCATGACCCACGCGTGTGCTGAAGTGGACCAAGTGTCATATTACCCACGGTATTCTGAGTGATATTTCAGCTGTTAGTGAGGGTGCTGTTGTGGACGCGGGGCCCTCGCCCATGTAGCTGCTCGACATTGATTGGTTGGTTCTCCCTTCCTCCTGACACTCCACCAATCACTGACTGCCATGTCACCCTCGCGTCGTCGACGTCGTCGAGTGAGCGGGTGCAGCTGTGGTAGAGTGGGGGTGCAGCTGTGGAAGAGTGGGGGTGCAGCCATGGAAGAGGGTACAGCTGTGGAAGAGTGAGGACGTGCAGCTGTGGAAGAGGAGCCACCAGTAATCGGGGCGTCCATTTATCAGTGTTGAGAAAGCTTTGTTTTACGGGGCGTTGTGGCGGGGCTCCGTCGTCAGCTGTGTTTGTTTACATTGAGAGCAGCAGTGCTGTGTTGCTTTACTCTGCCACACTGGCCCTCCACACCCGCAAGACTGGCCCTCCACACCCGCAAGACTGGCCCTCCACACCCGTAAGACTGGCCCTCCACACCCGTAAGACTGGCCCTCCACACCCGCAAGACTGGCCCTCCACACCCGCAAGACTGGCCCTCCACACCCGCAAGACTGGCCCTCCACACCCGCAACTGGCCCTCCACACCCGTAAAACTGCCCTCCACACCCGCAACACTGGCCCTCCACACCCCCCCAACACTGACCCTCCACACCTCCAGGTGTGAGAAGGAAGGAAATATTAAGTGAGGAAGGTGTCGGGAGGCAACATTAGCGTGAGGGGAAAGGTAGCAGAGTGGGGGGAGGGGACTCTGCCGAGGCGGAAATAACTTGCGGTGATTCTGAACACTTTAAGCGGTTGACGATGCGGGAATGGTCGGATATGACGCCACGCGATGGTGTGGCCCACATTGTGTAGTGGTGACTGTGCGTGTGGCCCACCTGGGTACTGGTGACTGTGCGTGTGGCCCACCTGGGTACTGGTGACTGTGCGTGTGGCCCACCTTGGTACTGGTGACTGTGCGTGTGGCCCACCTGGTACTGGTGACTGCGTGTGGCCCACCTGGGTACTGGTGACTGTGCGTGTGGCCCACCTGGGTACTGGTGACTGTGCGTGTGGCCCACCTGGGTACTGGTGACTGTGCGTGTGGCCCACCTTGTGTACTGGTGACTGTGCGTGTGGCCCACCTTGTGTACTGGTGACTGTGCGTGTGGCCCACCTGGTACTGGTGACTGTGCGTGTGGCCCACCTGGGTACTGGTGACTGTGCGTGTGGCCCACCTTGTGTACTGGTAACTGTGCGTGTGGCCCACCTTGTGTACTGGTGACTGTGCGTGTGGCCCACCTTGTGTACTGGTGACTGTGCTGCCTATAAACAGACTCAAGAACAGTCACCAAGCAAGGCTGACTGCGATTGAATTGAAGAATAGAGAGAGAGAGAGAGAAAGAGAGAGAGAGAGAGAGGAGAGAGAGAGAGAGAGAGAGAGAGAGAGAGAGAGAGAGAGAGAGAGAGAAGAAACTTAAAGGAATAGAACTTAGGGCTGTGGTGGGTATGTGGGCCTGCGGGCCGCTCCAAGCAACAGCCTGGTGGACCAAGCTCTCACAAGTCAAGCCTGGCCTCGGGTCGGGCTTGGGGAGTGGAAGAAGTCCCAGAACCCCATCAAGCAGGTAAGCTGGTAAGTCGTAGTTCTAAGGGCTCGGGTTCGATCTCCAGCAGAAACGAATGGGCAGATTTTCTTTCATCCTGGTACCCCTGCTCACCTAGCAGTAAATAGGTACCTGGGAGTTAGACAGCTACTACTGGCTGCTTCCTGGGGCTGTGTGTGTGCGTGTATTAGAGAGAAATAGACAGTATACGTGTAGTAGAAATAGAATAGACGTGTAGTAGACATAATAGAGCAAAAATAAACTGGTTAGACAGGCGGAGTCCAAGAGCTAATAGCTCGATTCCACAGATACAAATAGTAAATACACACTGCACAGCGACCATTGCTGCGTCAAGTAAATAGATTTATAATGATTTGAAATAATGAAGAAAGTATAAAATAATAGTTACGGGTGAAGAATAAAGAAGAGGGTGGTGGAGGAAGCGTCCAAGTAAAGCCCCGCCCAGACAATGTAAACCCCGGTATACCTGCCTTATATGGCTGTCAACTGGTGGGCCACTTCCTCTCCATCCCTCCCGTCCACCTTCACACCTTGCTCCTTTATTTCTCTTGGCCCCTTCCCTCTTCCTGTCTTCCTCTCCCTTTCTTTCCTCGCTTCCCATTGTCCTTCATTACTATCGGCTCCTCCAGCACCATATTTCCCAATATCCTTTCTTTCATCCACCGTCTCTGAGCTCCCCCGTGTGGTGAAGGTCGGGTGCGCCTGGCCGGTGGAGACTGAACGCGGGACAACTTTTTGCCAGCGTATGGCTCCAATTATTTATCACGTGGCCGGCCTAGCGTGCGAGTCTCCGCCCTCTCTGGCCATTATCCGGCCCCTCGCCCCCTCCTCCCCCAGCTCTCCCGAGTCTCTTGATGCTTAACGCTGCCAGTGGCTTCCCTGATGTACGCGCTAGTAGATGTTACCGTCGCTGCTGCTGCTGCTATTACTGCTGCTGCTGCTGCTACTGCCGCTGCTGCTGCTGCTGGCGGTTCTAGCGGCGCTCTTTGTGTTGCTCTAGCTTAGTGGTGTTATTCTTATGCTGCCGGTGATTTCTTTCCCTTGGTGAGGCTTCTGGTGCTGCTCCTTACCTACTGAAGACGTGTTGATGCTGATGTTGGTGTTTTTCCCCTGCTTATATCAGGCCTCCTGGTTGGTAATCTGGTCACCCAGGCTGTTGGACGCAGTTGCTCGCAGCCAGACGTATGAATCACAGCTTGGTTGATCGGGTATCCTTGGTGTTTTTTGTCAAGTTCTCTCTTGAGCACCGTGAGAGGTCGGCTAGTTATGCCGAACCTCTGGTCCCAAATATTGTTTTACGCTTGAAATAACTCGCATCTTCCTGGTGAATAGTGGGGTTCCAATCAGAGGCTGGATATCATAGATGGTCTTGTATAAATGTATGTTCTGAATGGCTCCTTTCAGGCGCGTGTGTGCGCGCCCGTGCGTGCGTGTGTGGGTGGGAAGGAGGGAGGAGTTACGTAGCCATATAACGTAGAGAAAGAAAGTGTAACAAGTGAGCGTCGCCCAACCGCAATAGTTCGTTTGACCTTGTGTGTATGTATTCACCTAGTTGTGCTTGCAGGGGTTGAGCTCTGCTCTTTCGGCCCGCCTCTCAACTGTCAATCAATCAACTGCTACTATTCCCCCCCCCCCACACACACACGGGAAGCAGCCCGTAACAGCTGTCTAACTCCCAGGTACCTATTTACTGCTAGGTGAACCGAGGCATCAGAGTAAAGAAACTACCCATTTTGTTTCTGCCATCACCGGGGATCGAACCCGAACCCTAGGATTACAAGTCCAGAGCGCTGTCCACTCAGCTATTAGGCCCCTATCAGCTGTGTGTGTGTGTGTGTGAGAGAGAGATGCATTGATGACTCCTCTCTCACACCCACTCTTGCTCATTCATGCTCTGTCGCTCTTACTTGTTGTCACTTTCCACTCTTACTTTTCCAGCTTCTTACCGTAATATTCTCACCTTTTCTTCACTTTTCTCACTCGCCAGATACAGGAGTATCTGGCAACTCTCGCAACATTCTTGTGTTGAATAAACCAAATGGAAACTTTTTTGAAAGGGAAAACATGAATAGCCTTCTGTTGAACGTAATATTGTTGAGTGTCCTTCCTGTATTGACTGATTTCCCACCCACTGGCTCGGTATTTGCTGAGCTCTCATCAATATTTTCTGACTATTGGAACGCATGTTGCCATGCGTGCTTGACCTGCACGCATGGTTCACTATTTAAAAAGTCATTGTTTATCATTATTACAGAATTATTGAGAAAATCAATTGAACCAGCGTTCTGGTGACTCCCAGACGCCCACTCGTGGCCGAGTAGGTTAAGACAAGCGTCTGGGACGTCGCAAGAATTACTGAAGAGAGTTCTGGGGGTTCTTCTACTCCCCGAGCCCGACCTGAGGCCAGGTTCAAATTCCTACATTGATCCAAATGATTTTCTAATTTATATATCACGCCATAGTGATTTCTTTGTCCTTATAATTATTGTTTTTCCAATTAACCCCCCTCCCTCCCCTCCCACCTTGGTTACCTTAGCTTGTGGTTACCTTGCAATGGTTCCGAGGATCAATGTCCCCTCGGCACGGTCTCTGACCAGGCCTCCTGGTTGATCACGTAACCTTTAAAGATATTAATCAAGTTCTCTGTTGAACACTACGAGTAGTCGGCCAGTTATGTGTGGCGGAAGCATGTTGAGAAATCTTGGGTCTTGATGTTGATAGAGTTCTTTCTCAGCATTCCTATTGCACATCTTCTTTTGAATGGAGGTATTTTGCGCATCCTGCCATGTGACCTGTCTCCAGGTCGTCTGTAATGGTATTTTCGTGTGCAGATTTTAAACCAGTCCCTACACTCTCCCGCCGAGTACCGGTACTCGGGTGCTCTTTACTCGCTTTCCCTTTCTGAAAGCTTAGAGGTAATAATGAGAGAATATACGGCACGCAGAGACACGATAAATCACTTAAATTGTTGGGGCCGTCTCTGAGCTCTCAAAATGTAATCTCTGTAAAAGAGACGACGAGAGAGGTATCAAATAATATATACATAGAAGATAGAAGGCCAGGTCCGAAAATTAGACAGTAAAATAACAACATACCCCTCCATATCGTTCCATATGAACAATATTGACGGATATGCAAAATTGAACCAGTGAAGAGAACAGGTGTCATAGGCACGATCAGAGAACACTATATAAACATCAGAGGTCAACGGTTGTTCAACGTCCTCCCAGTGAGCATAAGAAATATAGCCGGAACAACCGTGGACATCTTCAAGAGAAAACTAGATAGTTTTCTCCAAGGAGTGCCGGACCATCCGGGCTGTGGTGGGTATGTGGGCCTGCGGGCCGCTCCAAGCAACAGCCTGATGGACCAAGCTCTCACAAGTCAAGCCTGGCCTCGGCCGGGCTTGACTTGGTGCGGGCTTGGGGAGTAGAAGAACTCCCAGAACCCCATCAGGCAGGTAACACGCAGGTAACAGGCTGTTAAAGGAGCGGCCCGCACCAAGTCTCAGTTGTCTCTACTGTCAGAGCGTCACGTCGGGATTGCCTTTACATCAGCAAACAGCAGCCCTTAAATGTCTCTGAGAGATTGGTTCACTTTAGTAGTGCATATATGTTGAGGCCTCGCTGACGGCTCTTGTATTTGTGAACACACACACACACACACACACACACACACACACACACACACACACACACACACACACACACACATACACAGGGGGTCTGGTAGCTGAATGGACAGCACGCGGGACTCGTAATCCTGTGGCCCGGGTTCGATTCCCGGCGCCGGGAGAGAGAGAAATGGGCAGAGTTTCTTTCACCCTGATGCCTCTGTTACCTAGCAGTAAATAGGTACCTGGGCGTTAGACACCTGTTACGGGCTGCTTCCTGGATGTGTGTGTGTGTGTGTGTGTGTGTGTGTGTGTGTGTGTGTGTGTGTGTGTGTGTGTGTGTGTGTGTGTGTGTGTGTGTGAAAAATTAGTAGTTAGCAACAGTTGATTGATTGACAATTGAGAGGCGGGCCGAAAGAGCAGAGCTCAACCCCCGCAAGCACTACTAGGTGAATACAACTAGGTAATACACCCATACTCACCGGTCCTTATGTCTCTTGCCCCATCCAGCCGGAGTTGTGCTGCAGTACACCAGTGTGTACCACTGCTCTCAGTACACCAGTGTGTACCACTGCTCTCAGAACACCAGTGTGTACCACTGCTCTCAGTACACCAGTGTGTACCACTGCTCTCAGTACACCAGTGTGTACCACTGCTCTCAGAACACCAGTGTGTACCACTGCTCTCAGTACACCAGTGTGTACCACTGCTCTCAGTACACCAGTGTGTACCACTGCTCTCAGAACACCAGTGTGTACCACTGCTCTCAGTACACCAATGTGTACCACTGCTCTCAGTACACCAGTGTGTACCACTGCTCTCAGTACACCAGTGTGTACCACTGCTCTCAGTACACCAGTGTGTACCACTGCTCTCAGTACACCAGTGTGTACCACTGCTCTCAGTACACCAATGTGTACCACTGCTCTCAGTACACCAGTGTGTACCACTGCTCTCAGTACACCAGTGTGTACCACTGCTCTCAGTACACCAGTGTGTACCACTGCTCTCAGTACACCAGTGTGTACCACTGCTCTCAGTACACCAGTGTGTACC
This sequence comes from Procambarus virginalis, assembly GCA_020271785.1. NCBI lineage: Eukaryota > Metazoa > Arthropoda > Malacostraca > Decapoda > Cambaridae > Procambarus > Procambarus virginalis. The sequence continues at coordinate 7,380,569 of WNGS01008507.1, forward strand.
ACTGCTCTCAGTACACCAGTGTGTACCACTGCTCTCAGTACACCAGTGTGTACCACTGCTCTCAGTACACCAGTGTGTACCACTGCTCTCAGTACACCAGTGTGTACCACTGCTCTCAGTACACCAGTGTGTACCACTGCTCTCAGTACACCAGTGTGTACCACTGCTCTCAGTACACCAGTGTGTACCACTGCTCTCAGTACACCAGTGTGTACCACTGCTCTCAGTACACCAGTGTGTACCACTGCTCTCAGTACACCAGTGTGTACCACTGCTCTCAGTACACCAGTGTGTACCACTGCTCTCAGTACACCAGTGTGTACCACTGCTCTCAGTACACCAGTGTGTACCACTGCTCTCAGTACACCAGTGTGTACCACTGCTCTCAGTACACCAGTGTGTACCACTGCTCTCAGTACACCAGTGTGTACCACTGCTCTCAGTACACCAGTGTGTACCACTGCTCTCAGTACACCAGTGTGTACCACTGCTCTCAGTACACCAGTGTGTACCACTACTCTCAATACACCAGTGTGTACCACTGCTCTCAGTACACCAATGTGTACCACTACTCTCAGTACACCAATGTGTACCACTACTCTCAGTACACCAGTGTGTACCACTACTCTCAGTACACCAATGTGTACCACTACTCTCAGTACACCAGTGTGTACCACTGCTCTCAGTACACCAATGTGTACTGGGAGCAGTGGTACACTACTTTCGGTACAGTGATGGGGGGAGTTGTGTCATTATGATAGGAGATGGTACACTTCTTGTCCCTCCAGCTTACCCTCCCTACAAGCTTTTGTGGTGTCGCGGCTCCTCACGGAAGAGTTGTTTACACACAATGCTTTATTGTTATCGCTGATAACAATAAATAAATGTAGGAAATGTTGAGAACCTGCGACTCGGTGTTGTGGGACTCACTGAACACATTGAAGATTTACAGTTCAAATTAATTCACTATTAGCGTGACCTACCATGCGATGATTTCGGGGCTCAACGGCCCTCGCGGCCCGGTTCTCGACCAGGCCTCCTCGTAGATGGACTGGTCATCCAGACTGCTGGACACGAATGCTCTCAGCCTAACGTATGAATCACAGCCTGGTTGATCAGATGTCCTTTGGAGGTGTTTATCCAGTTCTCTCTTGAACACTGTGAGGGAGTCTGCCAGTTATGGCCCTTATGTGTAGTGGAAGCGTGTTGAACAGTCTCGGGCCTCTGATGTTGATAGAGTTCTCTCAGAGTACCTGTTGCACCTCTGCTTTTCAACGGGGGTATTCTGCACATCCTGCCATGCCTCCTGGTCTCGTGTGGTGTTATTTCTCTGTGCGGGTTTGGGACCAGCCCCTCTATTATTTTCCTCGTGTAAATTGTTATGTATCTCTCCCGCCTGCGCTCAAGGGAGTACAGATTTAGGCATTTTAGTTGTTGACAATAGTTTAAATGTTTTGCTGAATGGATTTTAGCAGTAAAGAATCTCTGCACGCTCTCCAGGTCAGCAGTTTCTACAGCTTTGGAAGGGAAAAGTCTACTCAGATTTCAAATGTCACTCAAACTCACCGGATTTTTTATACTATTCCGATTTTTTATACTACAAAAAGACGTATACTCCGATTCCAGTATTTAATATTTGTGTATATCTTAGAACTTATTGAGACATTACAATGCTTATCGTGACCTCAAGGTGTGCAAATAATACATAACTAAATTATTACTATGAAATATAATAATAATACTCATATCACAAGCATTAGGGGTTATTAGTGATTATGGTGCGTTAGATGATTCAAGTGGGTTGTGCTGTTTAGTGAGCGAGTCTTTAGTTGTAGTTGGTTGTACAAGGCATTATACCAAGGCGTCACCGCTGCCTTGTTACCTTGTGTTGATTTCGGGGATCAACGCTCCTTGCGGCCCGGTCTCTGACCAGGCCTCCTAAGGCTTATATCTTGACTGTGTGGCCGCCCGGCTGGAACTGACGGTTGAGGTTCGAACCTCCACCACACGGCAACCCAGTCCAAATAATCCGTCCTTGTCTGGTCCGTGAATTCCCCTGAGAATTGTGTTTGTTATAATGTCTCCATCAAGAGGCCTTGTCAGAGGCCGGGCCGCCGGGGGGGGGGGGCGACCTTGATTCTGGGAACCAACTCAAGGTATCAGACTACCTGCCTTGTGGAGGTTCCAGGGATCAACGGCCTGGAGGCCCGCTCTCCTCCCAGGCCTGCTTGTTGGTCGTGTGGTCAACCAGGGAGACCAGAGGACCAACCAGTGGCAGACACTGGGACAGCTAACACCAGCCAGAATTCGTCTGCTCCTGCACCCACCTGTGTACAAAATAATACCCAGTTAACTGGGTATTATTATTATTATTATTCGCTACCACAACAGTAATTACTGTTGTGGTAGCGAATTGTCTCTCCTCATAATACCACATTATCATGGCCTTATTTCGAATATTTATGTACTGTTGTCTTAGTTGTAAATATCTGTATATTATGACTTAAGAGATCCTTTTACCAAACACATTTATATATATTGTTTAGGTTAGCTGGTGTGTTTTAAAAGACTAATAACCGTACACTCGTCATCAGTGAACTGCATCTACCCATTTTTAGTCGATTTTGTAAGTGTATTCAGGGCTTCCTGCAGCCCTTGTGAGGTGATTGGGGAGTCGTCGACATATCTGCTGATCCATCTGTTCACTTCCTTCAACCCCCCCCCTCCCACCTTTCCCAACTCAAATCCTTATCCTGATCCCTTCCAAGTGCTATCTAGTCGTAATGGCTTGGCGCTTTCCCCCTGATAATACCATCCCTTCCCTAGTATTCACTTCTCTCTCATATATATATATATATATATATATATATATATATATATATATATATATATATATATATATATATATATATATATATATATATATATTCTTGCATAACCAATCTTGTTTGAAAGTGGTGTTATCATTGAATTGCGCCCAATTGTATTGATACGGGTGTATTTTGTTCATTCTACTCTCCCATTTACTCTAACAGGAAATAGTTTTAATGCGCAGATTTGGAAGCGAATCTTTCTTTCGCGAGCACTCAAGGGGAATATACATTGAGGAATTTTAAATGCCGCCAATAATGTAAAGTGATTGAATGAATTCGAGCAGTAAATGTTCTCTGCACATTCCCTGGGTCAGCAATTTCGCCAGTGATGGCCTGTTAGTGGTAGTGATGGCCTTGCCCTGGGAGTTTTAGAGTGGTTGTGGCAGGTTTGGAGTAGTTTGGAAAGGGTTGGAATTGTTACCAGACTTGGAGATGTGTGTTGGCAGTTTTTGAGGGCTTTTGGCTTGTTTGGAATGATATTGTGATTTTGTAGCGTTATTGGCAGTTTTTAGTGTTAGCTGGGATGGTGTGATGTTTGACGTGACGGAAGTGTTAGTAGTGATGATGTTAGCTGGGATGGTGTGATGTTTGACGTGACGGAAGTGTTAGTAGTGATGATGTTAGCTGGGATGGTGTGATGTTTGACGTGACGGAAGTGTTAGTAGTGATGATGTTAGCTGGGATGGTGTGATGTTTGACGTACAGGAAGTGTTAGTAGTGATGATGTTAGCTGGGATGGTGTGATGTTTGACGTGACGGAAGTGTTAGTAGTGATGATGTTAGCTGGGATGGTGTGATGTTTGACGTACAGGAAGTGTTAGTAGTGATGATGTTAGCTGGGATGGTGTGATGTTTGACGTACAGGAAGTGTTAGTAGTGATGATGTTAGCTGGGATGGTGTGATGTTTGACGTACAGGAAGTGTTAGTAGTAATGATGTTAGCTGGGATGGTGTGATGTTTGACGTACAGGAAGTGAGGTCTACTTCCTTATGCTCCATCTTGTCGTACCTGTTACATTAATGCCTCACTGTCATAACGTTCAAAGGCTGTGTCGAACCTGGCCTTAAAGTTGTTAATGGAGGTGGCTTCTACAACTTCTCTCAGCGCCTTCCACTTGGTGACCACCCGTACTGCCAGTGATGGGGTACATAGCAACATGTACAACACTCCCCAATAGGAAGAAAACCCGCTGGGTTGTTCATCCTGTCACTTGTACCCAGACACATCCCGTTGATCATGGCATGACCCAGCCGACCATGTCATAAAGGTGCTGCCTCTATGACATGTTTCTTGTGTTTCTTCCTTATCACACTAATTATATATGATTACAACAATTACATTCATTATGTGTTATTTACGTGTTTACTCTTTTTTTTCCCAGGTATGAATGGTGGTTGCTGCGGAGCCCGTGACGGGTGAGTTCCGAGCACGGAGGGGGTGTGAGGCCGAGCTTAGACGAGCGTTTGTTCCCAGCACGGACAGGGTGTGAGGCCGAGCTTGGACGAGCGTTTGTTCCCAGCACGGACAGGGTGTGAGGCTGAGCTTGGACGAGCATATGTCCCGAGCAGGGAGGAGGGGGGGGGGAATGTGAGGATCTGAACGAGAGGTTATTCATCCCTCTGCTGGGAGAGGTTATTCATCCCTCTGCTGGAGAGGTTATTCATCCCTCTGCTGGAGAGGTTATTCATCCCTCTGTTGGGAGAGGTTATTCATCCCTCTGTTGGGAGAGAACTATAGAAGTTCACAGAGAATTCATTTGGGCTGCCAGCTATCAGAGCCTGCACTCTGGAAGTACCAAAAAGGGAGTACCATTCCATTTGAAAAGGTAGTGGTACTGTGTCCTCAGTACATCGCTCATTTCCCTGTTGTCATCGGTGAATGTTCCATCTCCCTTATGGAACATTTCCCTTTATGTTCCGTGAGCTTATCTTTCGCCTTGGAACGTGTTTCTCATTCCACTATCTCTCAGTGTTGTGGGTAATGTTAGGGTCTGTCCTTCGTGTATTGTCAAGGTTTTGTTTATAAAGTATTTATCTGGCGTCTACATGCTGGGTCCTACAGTGCTGAACGTGACTCACGTGTTTCAGAACCATCTACAAGTGTGTTCACATTATTTCATCTGTACTTCACGCTGTAGCCCCTAAGTAGCGAGTCTCTAGTAAATTACGCACATCTCCTGTGCCAGGTAAGTACGACGGGCTCACCATAGCCTGGGCTGTTTGCAACTTTTTGTTTCGAGTAGCTGAATGTAAAACATCAACGTGGGTGGTGGCGGAGAGACGTGGGTAGGGCTGGATGGTGAAGGGAGTGGGTCGAGGGCTGTACCAGAACAACAGCCTTATTGATCAAGCTATCACTAGGGAAGCCACGTTGGGCGGCTCACGCGGCAAGATATACTCGTTGGGAACTTTAACTTGCTATCCAACTGGCATTATAATATAAGGTGTGCAGGATAGATGTAATTGTTAATGTAATAATCACCGGTATGATATCTTGAGTGTTCATTCTCGACCTGTGAGTGTCGTCTAAGTTATCTTTTATAGATACCTTTCAGTGCTAGTATTTTTGTGCCGTTAAAGTATCAGAAATTCTCCTGATATTTTTGGAATAAAATGCTTCCGAGAAGAGAGGATTTGTTCCGACAGAGCCTCACTACAGAGGCATTTGTCTGTTCCAGCCACTTCCCCCAGGGGAGCCGTTTCCTGTAGTATATCCCAGTACCCTGCGATATATTACATCACCAGCTGGAATCAACCGTGAGCCCTGAGGGCAAGGCGTCCCACAGCAGACTGTTGTTGTGTCAACATCTCAGATCAAAGCAGACGACATTTCATAACTAGAAGGTATTATCAGGCTCTTGATAGATTGTATTGGCTCAATGACCTTATTAACTGACGTCGACGTAAAGTGATCGAACTAGACATGTCAAAACATAGATTAAAGAGATTCATAATACGTTATAGACGGGAGATGTTTGATAATCAGGGTCCTAATTGGCCTCCTCTGCCCACGCAGATATCAATTTACTGGACGAAGAAATGTGGTACACAAATCATAGCTGATGGGAAGCGAAGCGATTCTCAGTCCCCTTCACTGGCAAACTCGTTTCTTACATGTCGCAACACATAATTGGTGAGCAGAGTCTGGGAACTTGTACCAGCCGTCACTCATTGTCATCAGCAGTAAAGCACTTGTTGTTCCCCGCTTATGTAATAATATCAGAACATAAGAAGAACTAAATACTTCAGGTGGCCTACGGTGCCGGGAATGTTGTGTTGACGCGCAGTCGTGTTCACTCTTGTATCTGGCTATACTGTGCTTAAAAAGAGTATTACAGTGTTGGCTTATATTGCAATGGTTGTCCTTATCGATTATCTCCACTCAGTAATATAGAGATGGAAAGTCAAATATCCATTTGTGGAGATTTTGTGAACATTGAAACACTGCTTCTCTAGTTTATAGTACTAAATAATCATTACACTCAGATCTCTCCCTTTCATTGTCAGATTTACTGCTATTATATAAGCCTTATTGAAATGATTTTTAGCGCCCTTTACTTTCCCAAACTTAAGTTAATTTGTTAATATTGAACTGCATTTGCCAGTACCCTCTGCACAGAACCTTAGGCCCATTGAAGTCCTTTTTCAGTTCCTGCACAGTTTTTTCCGTGAATGTATAATACACAATCATTTAGTATCGTCACCAATATGACTTTTATGGTTATTTGTTCCGATAACAATATATATGTCAACACCAGGCCTTAATTGTATTTAGTGTTTTGCCTCTAATGCAATTTGCTTCAATCCTCTGAAGAGTCTCGAAAGAAAACAAATACAAAAACGCTGGAACAACAGTGGAAGCTTTCAAGAGGAAACTCGACAAGTTTCTGTTTGAATTACGGGATCAGCCTGGCTGTGATGGCCATGCGGGGCATGCGTGCTACGAAGACAAGGAGCCTGGCAGACCAGGAGGTAGGCTGGCTCCAGACCAAACTGCATGGGTTGAACACTCGATATCAACCAAGAGTAATCCCTACAGGTCAAAGTAGCCGTATCATGCTTAACCTATTGATTACCTGTTCTACTAATCCTGCAGCCCAACACTGGTTGCTCTCTGCCCACCATGTAGCGGCTTGAGGTTCGAAAACGTCTCTATGAGTGGAAATGTTTAATATTTATCTTGTACTCGAGTCTTTTCTCCAAAGACGAGAATATAAAGCTGGAGAGGCTTTATGGCCACTAGTGTTTGCCGGCCTTAGGTCTCTTTCTCAGTGGGCTTCATTCTCGAGACGTGGTGGACCATTCTAGGTTCCCTCGGGATACCAAAGCTGTAAACCCCGCTAGACGAGGAACTACTCACCGGCCACATTCCTGTCACCAGACTGAAGATGTGGTTTACACGAACTTCGCAAAGACATTTAATAAATGTGGCCATGTCAGGTATGTCTGAAGACCTTACCTTTAAAGAACACAATAAAGTAGCCATCACATCTGGAAGAAAAATGACAGGTTGGATAACGAGAACTTTTCACACTAGAGATGCTATACCAATGATGATACTCTTCAAAACGCTTGTGCTCTCTAGAGTGGAGTACTGCTGCACAATGACAGCCCCTTTCAAAGCTGGAGAAATTGCTGACCTGGAGAGCGTGCAGAGATCCTTTACTGCTAGAATCCACTCAGTAAAACATCTAAACAATTGGGACCGACTAAAGAGCTTAAATCTGTATTTCTTGGTGCAGGCGGGAGAGATACATAAATAATACCTATTGTACAGAGTATACAGAGTACCTATTGCACCTCTGCTCTTCAACTTCAGGATGTGCAGAATACCCCCGTTGAAAAGCAGAGGTGCAATTGTTATTGTGAGACATCAGAGGCCCGAGACTGTTCAACACGCTTCCACTACACATAAGGGGCATAACTGGCCGAGCCCACACAATGTTATTCTAGGTTATTCTAATCACCGTATCTAGGATATTCCGGCTCCCACTGTTCAAGGGAGAACTGGATAAACACCTCCAAAGAATATCTGATCAACCAGGCTGTGACTCATACGTCAGGCTGCGAGCAGCCGCGTCCAAAAGCCTGGTTGATCAGTCTCGCAACGAGGAGACCTGGTCGAGGACCGGGCCGCGGGGACGCTAAGCCCCGAAATCATCTCATGGTAAGCTCAAGGTATGGAGTGATAATCCTCAAAACGAGGTAAATAGGAATAACGGGCAAAGTAGGGCAATTGATAATTATATCTATTGCCCAACTTTGTTGACAAAAAAAAATAATTGTCAAACAGAACGCAAAGAATATCAGTCAAATAAAGTGGTCGAAGGACTGTAAAAAGCTCTGAACTTCAGGGCACAGTCATAGCACTAGTGCTTTTCTTCATTCTTAAATCGAATATAGGCAAAATTACAAGTCACAGCTTCGTGTCGTCTTTTGTAGGTGACACAAAAATCGGCATGGAAATTACTTTTGTAGAAGATATTGAAAGCTACAGGCAGATATTAATGAAGTTTTCGACTGGGCAGCTGAAAATAACATGATTTTTTAAGATTGATAAATTCCAGGTACTTAGGTATGGTAAAAATGAAGACCTTAAACAAAATATAGGATACACGATACACAAATAAATCTGCCGCTAATAGGAGAGCAACATGTAAGGGATCTGGGAATAATGGTGTCTGACGACCTAACGTTCGGGGGAGTGGGGAGGGCACGAATTTTAGTGTTGAGTGATTGGGGAGACAATATTAGTTTGGCGGGAACGTTGAGAGAGCGTAGAGGGAACGTTAAGGGAGCGTGGAGGGAACGTTAAGGGAGCTTGGAGGGAACGTTTAGGGAGCGTGGAGGGAACATTGAGAGAGCGTGGAGGGAACGTTAAGGGAGCGTGGAGGGAACGTTAAGGGAGCGTGGAGGGAACATTGAGGGAGCGTGGAGTGAGCGTATGTGCGTTGGGCCGAGGACAATGCAGGCACCTGCCTATCCCCCCCCTCCCCTCCATATTAATAACTTCCGATATTCCGACTCCCACTTCCGGTTATGCCCTCCACCACCAAGACCACCTAACTTGCCTCAGCGTGCAGCGCTCTCATGCTTTTATCAGGCTCCTGGGCCCCTGACGCTCCCCGTCTGTGGTTGTGCTGGGTGTCATGGCCTCAGGACCGCTGTAAGCAACAGTCTGACGAACAAATTATCACCAGACGACCCTTACCCCGGGTCGGGCTGGGATAACAAGAGATCTCTCGAAACTGACTACAGGTAAACCGTTGTTGGTATTCTGTTATTGTAGACCTCTGGTGATCAAATCTTGCTCATTGCTCGACGATGGGAGCTGCATTTTTTTTTTTTTTTTTTTTTGCTGAGATCGTTGTCTCACGGTTGGTGGGGGGTTACCTTACCTTGAGGTTACCTTGAGGTGTTTTCGGGGCTTATCGTCCCCGCGGCCCGGTTGTCGACCAGACCTCTTCGTTGCTGGACTGGCCAACCAGGCTGTTGGACGCGGCTGCTCGCAGCCTGAGGTATGAATCACAGCCTGGTTGATCAGGTATCAACTTTGGAGGTGATTTGTCAAGTTCTCTCTTGAACACTGTGAGGGGTCGGCCAGTTATGCCCCTTAGTGTAGCGGAAGCGTGTTGAATAGTCTCGGGCCTCTGATGTTGATAGAGTTCTTTCTCAGAGTACCTGTTGCACCTCTGCTTTTCAACGCGGGTATTCTGCACATCCTGCCATGCCTTCTGGCCTCATACACTGATAGTTTTTAAAACGCTAGTAAAATACCGGGCCGCGGGGACGCTAAGCCCCGAAAACACCTCAAGGTAACCTCAAGGTAATATTTTGGCGGAACATTGATGCTCTAAGGATGAAGATGCTGACCCGGAGACCGTTGATGACGCGAGTCTACACAGTCAACATGTAAATTACTGAGAATGCTGAAAACCTTTTAAGCTGTATTCCCTGGATCACGGAGTGGAAAATATTAGAGGGACTGGTTCCAACTTGGCACAGTGAAAGGATTCCTTACGAGACAAAGTAGCATGAGTAAATGCTACTANCCTGTGGCATGACTGCGTTCAAAAGGGACTTGTATAAAAGTCTGCAGCGGGGCTGTGGTGCCTACCACGTCCTGAACATCCATATCGTCGAGCACAAGTCTTGGTCAAAGACCGCGCTGCTTGGACATTGCTCCTCAGAACATTTCTGTTTTGAAGTGAGAACGTGACACGTTCCTCGAGTATTACAACATATCAGCTGGCTTTGGTACCAAGGCTGGGAGACTGGGAGGTGCATGTACAGTCTCAATGATTCAGCCGCCAATCAGAAGGCGTGGTACTGACAGTGCCACGGAGAATCTGTGTTATTAATATGTAGTCGTGCAACCATCAAGAAGAACAGCTTGATTGAAGCGGTTGGAATCTGATAAACTTACGTTCAGACTGAGGTGGGTGAATGGGCGGAATGCCTGGTCTCTTTTAAATATATTATATATTTGTGCTTGATGTGTAAGGAATGTGTTGGGAAAGTGTAGTGTGGGAGGCTGGTGATGTGAGTGGAGGCGGCCGGCCCAGCTTAGATGACACGGGCAAGTATTTGATGTTGACCCCCAGAGATCTGACCCACGAGCAATTCCTTGAGAAACATCCACGCGCCTTTGATCTGGCTCAAAGTCTCCCTCTAGTGTTGCATGACATGCATCTGCTGCTGGAGTTGAGTAAGTCAATCCTCGTTTTTAACTGGTAGAGGAATGGTGATCCGTGTTTTCAAATTGTTAAGAGCTTGTTAATCCGAGCTTGGTGTTAACTCAAGACGTGTTAAGCCGTATTTTCAACCGTGCAGAATTTGTTAGTCTGGTCTTAACTCTATTTAGTGCTACTTTGAGGCGTTCCCTCAACCTGGCCTCTGAACAGACTTCCTAGTTGACGGTTTGATCAATCAAACTGTTCGTAGCCACTGCTGACAATCTGAATAGGAACCATAGCCAGGTTAATCAGGTAAATTTTGTAGGTAGGCAGGTGTAGGTGTTTGTCAAGTTCTCTCTTGATCATGATTAGAGGTCTATTAGCTAATGTCCCTTATGTAGGGTGAGGTAAAGTAAGGTTATACTTGAGAAAGTATGTTGAAAACTGAAAAGCAAGTGGACTGATTGACAGGACTGGGAATTTACGTACTGTTTGAAACTTACCGTGATGTTATTGTATTTGAATATTCTGTCTTAGTATGTTGTATATCTTTATCGTCGTCTTGGCAGCCACTTTTTTGTTAGTTGCTCACTCTTTGTATTGCCAGTCCCTTCTCTTGCCAGTCTCTCCCAGCGTCTTCTAGTGTCGTCCAGTCTCTCCCAGCATCTTTTAGTGTCGTCCAGTCTCTCCCAGCGTCTTCTAGTGTCGTCCAGTCTCTCCCAGCATCTTTTAGTGTCGTCCAGTCTCTCCCAGCGTCTTCTAGTGTCGTCCAGTCTCTCCCAGCATCTTCTCGTGTCGTCCAGTCTCTCCCAGCGTCTTCTAGTGTCGTCCAGTCTCTCCCAGCATCTTCTAGTGTCGTCCAGTCTCTCCCAGCATCTTTTAGTGTCGTCCAGTCTCTCCCAGCATCTTCTCGTGTCGTCCAGTCTCTTTTTGTCTCCCAATGTTAACCAGTCTCTTACAATTACCTCCAGTCTTGTCCAGTGTCTTCCAGTCTTTAAGTCTACACGAGAAAATTGGAATGAGCCGCTACTGCGAAGATAAAGTAAACTGGAATCCTACACATTTTTATTCAGTTGATATGTTTGCCAGTTTTACCTGTTAAGGATTTCGAGAGTTCTACTCTGGCAATCCCCGGTAATTGCTTGTATTGTTTCATTATATACCAGGAACGTAAGGAAATAAACCTCATTATCAGTCGAAAGTAATTAGAATAAAGTGTTTGGGCAGGTAAAGTTTTTTTTTTGAGATATATACAAGAGTTGTTACATTCTTGTACAGCCACTAGTACGCGTAGCGTTTTGGGCAGGTCCCTGGAATACGATCCCCGCCGCGAAGAATCGTTTTTTCATCCAAGTACACATTTTACTGTTGCGTTAAACAGAGGCTACAGTTAAGGAATTGCGCCCAGTAAATCCTCCCCGGCCAGGATACGAACCCATGACATAGCGCTCGCGGAACGCCAGGCGAGTGTTTTTCGCTAAATACAAGTCTAGGTAGGCTAGGCTAGGTAAGGAAGCTTCAAGAAGTAGGTGTTAGCGGAGCACTCTTAGTAGTTTATGGGCTTTGAGATAATTTTGGTGCGTCCAGACTCTTTGGAGCAAGTTTAAGACTTGAGTCTTAAACTTGCTTCAAAGCAAGTCTTAAGTCTTAAGATTAAGACTTTAAGACTTTAAGACTTTAGGACTTTAAGACTTTAAGGCTTAAGACTTTAAGATTAAGGTTTAAGACTTGAGTCTTAAACTTGAGTCGTGATCAGCTACTTCATTTTATCCCAGGGAGCTGTAAATAATTTATAAGCGCACACATATATTCTGCTTAATGTTAGGTTACGTAAATTGTGCAGGTGGGAGGGTGCGGTAGTGCTGAGAGAAAGGGTTATCGTGAGATGATTTCGGGGCTTAGCGTCCCCGCGGCCCGGTCCTCGATCCGGTCTGCTAGGTGAACAGAGGCATCAGGATCAAAGAAACTGCCCATTTGTTTACGCTTCCACCGGGGATCGAACCCGGAACATTAGGACTACGAATCCGAAGCGCTGTCCACTCATCTGCCAGGCCCCAGTGGGAGGGAAGCCATGCCCTTGTAATTCTTCCCATGTATAAATTGAAGGTTAATCCTACCTTTTTTTTTTCATTCTCCTTTAACATGCTGAGTGTCAATGACTTCCTTGTTATTCCTGTAGCTTGAGGTGATAGACTGTCAGTTATGACACGGAGAGTGAGCGAGACGTCTGTCTTCTCTCTCACTACGCCACGTCCATCATTCCGTTAAGAATGCGACGTATTAGTAACAGTTAAAGCATCATAATATTTAACAGTAAATATTTAACAGTTGTGATAAGTAATTGATAATTTAACAGTAGGGTAAAACTAACCTGTCTCACGACGGTCTAACGTCATAATATTGATATTTTTATGCCGCGGCCTCGGTGGGTTACGGTGGGTTACGGTGGTTGATTGGGATCGTACATTTCGGGTTCGGATAAANCTAGTTTGTCTTGCTTTCTTTGTTGCTAGTTTGTCTTGCTCTCTTCGCTGCCTGTCTTGCTTTCTTCCTTGCTAGTTTGTCTTGGTGTTTCCTGTTTGTCTTGCCCTCTGTGTTGCCTGCATATTAATCTGTTTATTGCCTGCCTGTCTCGCTATTATTGTACCACTTATAGGCGTGCTTGTTCGTTCTCCTCTTCTCTTTCCGTTTTGTGTTCACACTTGTTCTCGACCGCGTTTGTCTTTCTGGGCGTCTTTTGTCTTGCTCAGCCGTCCGTCTCGTATTGTATAAATCCAATTTTCCTCACAAACTATTTTCTTGCCTCCTGCATTTCCCACCCCTCCCCGGTTTTTTCATTTCCTGCTTCTTCCTCTCCCTCCCCACATCTTCCTCTCCCTCCCTACTTTGTCCCCCTTCCTGATTCTCCCTTCCCCCTCTGCTTCTTCCCCCTCGCTATTTATCTCTTCCCCGTTTCTTCCTCCACGTCCATGCCTGCTACTCCCCGCCTGCCTGTAGGTGGGAGGGCTGGCGTGGTGAGCCGGGTGGTGGCAGCGGCACCCACGCGGCGTCTAATGTTGCTCGAGGGTCGAGTAATAAGAGATCACATGGGTGGTGGGACGAAGCCTTTGATACTGGATGCCTTGATGTGACTCTCAGTGCGAGTCCTGTTATTACTTCCTCGCCCAGCTATCCCGCGGTGCTTCTAGTGGCCGCAACTTAATATTACTCGCTCGCTTAGTTAATTAGGATTGCTCTCTGATTTCCGTATGGCTGCTGTTGACATTGATCAAAGTTCTACCATGTATATTATTTATGCGTTTGTTTAATGTGTGATTCGTCTCGGGGGAAATTTCCCAGTACTGGACTTGGAACAGAGAATAATGCGTATGATTCTTACTCAAAGGTTTCTTTCGTTAATGCCATTTAACGAAAGGGGGAGGGAGGGCTCGACTCTCACAAGTCGAGCCTGGCCTCGGGCCGGGCTTGGGGAGTAGAAAAACTCCCAGAACCCCATCAAGCAGGTATCAAACAGGAAGGGAGGGGGGGGGGGGTTGTCCGAGAGATTGTTATTTATTTTATCGCGCGTCAAATGGTGAGGGGTATTGCAGACGACGAGTCACACTGACGGGGCTGGAGATCTGATGACAAAACCACACATCAGAAAATGAAGAAACGACGTTTTATTTTCTGATGGGTATTGGTTTATATTAGTGCTGCCACTCCCGATAAATAGTCTGTCTTTATCTATCCTGTCAATTCCTTTAATAATTTTGTGGGAGGCATGATAGGATGGGGAAAATAGCGCCGTTGAAAAGCAGAGAAAATGTACGCTGAAAGACAATTCTATCACCATGAATGGCCTAAGACTTTTTAACGCCCCTTTTAGACATAAAGGGCATAACTGGCCGACCTTTCACGGTATTCAAAAGAGAACTTGATAAACACCTCCAAAGGATACCTGATTAACAGAGCTGTGAGTTATACGTCAGGCTGCGAGCAGCTGCGTCTAAAAGCCTGATTGACCAGACCACCTACCGGAAGGCCTGGTAGTAGACCTGGACGCATGGAAGTCTATCCTCGGAACCAACGCAAGGTAACCGCAGGGTGGTGTGGCTTCAGGCTCACCTCCAGGTATGGCTCCAGGTGTGTTCCGTGTGTCCATTGGGTGGATACAAATAGGAGCTGCCTCCGAGGCTTTATGGAGTTTCCAATATTCTTGTGTACTTAGATGTGTGTGTGTGTGTGTGTGTGTGTGTGTGTGTGTGTGTGTGTGTGTGTGTGTGTGTGTGTGTGTGTGTATATGTATTTGCATATGTATCCACGGAGCCACGTGCAGGGTAGGCGATATTTCTCAGCACGTGGTTAACAAACATCTGTTCCAGGATTCGGTAAGCATTTACGTGTCCATTTAAGAGACCTGTACAACCTTCTACGATCATTGCGGCTTAGGTTGTATATATTAAAGAGTTTACGAGCTTCAAAACGCTGCGAGGTCCTTCTCGACCTAAGGTTGTTATTGTTATAAACAACTCAGTGCTCTTCAGAGTAACATAAACTGTTTAATAGATGCAAACAAAGTCGCCATGATTGAGAAAAATTGTGCAGGTTTCACAAGTTGAGGGGTAAAGTTTTCATGAATACTCGGCCTGGCTGAAAGATTGCCTCGATGATTCAGGTAACCGAGGACCACGCCCACCTTGTTTTAAAGCTTCTTGCCCTCTGCTGCCTCCATCTACACCATCCATCTTCATTATCCTTCCCCGCCCTCCGGAGGTGTGGTAGCAGTCGACGAGAATGCTGGAGGCATGTGGGGAGAAGGTGAGCGGGCGGGGGTTCCTGGTTTAGTGGGCTATGGTACCATCTTGAATGGTACCGTAGATGGTACCATTCCATCACCATCACTTGAAGGTAATCCATCACTTGAAGGTAAGTTAAACATATAAGCAGCTAAAGAAAGCGCTTCCAGGGGTTCATAAACTGTTACGGGTACCGCAGCTGCTCCTGCTGGTGTTTTATGTTGTAAGTTTACCCCAGAGTGTACCTGTAACATACACAAACACACACAAAGGAGGTTTCTCAAGAATCTCGGTTCTAAGGCTTATCGAAACAAGAGGTCCTAGAGCAGCGAGAGTTTCCTTTTCCAGCTCCTCAGTGTAGCGATCCAGAGGCGAAATGCCCGTTGCATCCTCGGTTCCTGCCCAGCGTTGGAAGAGTTCGAAGAACTCTACAACCTCTAGGAAGGAAACTTCCTTCTATTTCTTATTAATGTTCACATTTTGTAACGAAACTACTATGTAATTGTGTAACCTTGTATAATAAAGTGCATAATAATAATGAAATGGGGTGGTAGGAGAAGCAAATACTCGTAAGTTTTTCTCTGAATGCGCTTAATTCTCTTCTCCGAGGCTATGGGTCTCTATGATTGTACCAGAGGAAGTGGTACCTCATATATATATATATATATGAGGTACCACTTCCTCATATATATATGAGGCATATATATATATGTATATTAGGAAAATCTTGGCACGCATGCACACTAAAGAGAGAACACTTAGGGGATGCTTACCTCCATTTTGAGAGTTATACGACACTACTCACCAGGCCGGGCTCGGGGAGTAGAACAACTCCCGAAACCCTCTCCAAGTATTCAAACTAAAAGTCAAAATGAGGTATTATTCAGTATTACTCTACCAGAACAGATATACATCAGTTCAGTTATACCAACCATATCTGATTCTCTTAAGCGTTTATCTAACAATATCCTATTAAGAGGAGTGAAAGAAAAGTAATATGACGGCCATCTTGGAATGCCGGTCATGTGTGTGGGCCGAGATGAACTAGACAACCAGGTATCAACCAGATAATTGTTGAGCAGGTTTGTGCAGGATACCTTTCCCCCGGTGCTATAGTCACTATATATACTGTGGTCAATACTCTCTCGGGCTAATGAAGTTACCAATTTACGGCTCTGGTGAAAATGGCCATTGTGAAATATTGTGTTTGATGGCTCTGTGTTTATAATTATCTCTGTAGGTTATATACGGGGATGTTGTTGATGATTGATAATCTGTGAATGTAATAGGCTTCGAAATGGTCGAGCATATAGCATATATTTCATATCATGTATCATAGCATATATTTAAGCATATAGCCTCACTCATCACACACGGGTCGGCGCATCACTCATCACACACGGGTCGGCGCATCACTCATCACACACGGGTCGGCGCATCACTCATCACACACGGGTCGGCGCATCACTCATCACACACGGGTCGGCGCCTCACTCATCACACACGGGTCGGCGCATCACTCATCACACACGGGTCGGCGCATCACTCATCACACACGGGTCGGCGCATCACTCATCACACACGGGTCGGCGCATCACTCATCACACACGGGTCGGCGCATCACTCATCACACACGGGTCGGCGCATCACCACCTTCACATTACCGCAGCTCACTGAGTCTATTGTTAGAGAGCTGTCCATAAGGTGATGGCGAAGCCACAGTGATTCCATTTTACCGCACCAGTGAACCTCCTCCGTTCCCCTCCCTTCCCCCTCTCCCCTCCCTACCCCCCTTCTCCCCTTCCTAACCCCAGATCGTCCTCCCTATCCGCTCCCCACCCCCTTTCCTCTCCCCACCCTCGCTCCCCTCTCCACCCCCGCTCCCATACTCACAAAGCAAAAATATTATTTCCCCTTTAGCCAAGTTTTTTGATTGATGTGTGTACTCGCTACTTATTCATTCATACATTTGTTAATGTTGTTTAGTGGGTGACACTTCGTTGTGCGATGGCGGACGGTGTGTCTCTCTATCTGTTTACCTGCCGTTCCTTAAGCTGGATCTGAGGATCATTGCCTCCCGTTGCCCGGTCTCTGACCAAGCCTCCTGGTTTATGGTTGGGTTAACCAGACGGTTGGACTTCGCTGCATGCAGTCTGTGTAATTTTTCATTTAATTTGGCCAGAGGGGCGAGTTTATTGGGCAGCGCTACTCATCCTGTGAGTGGACATACCGCCATAGCATGTACAAACACCTCCCCCAATAGGAAGAAAATCCGCTGGGTTGTTCATTGTCACTTGTACCCACTACACATAAGGGGTTTAACTGACCAAACCCTCGTAATGTTCAAGGGAAAGAATTTGATAAATACCTCCAAAGGATACCTGATCAACCAGGCTGTGATTCAAACATCAGGCTGCGAGCAGCCGCGTTCAACTGCCTGGTTGACCAGTCCAGCAACAAGAAGACCTGGGCGAGGACTGGGCCGCGGGGACGCTAAGCCCCGAAACCATCACAAGGTAACCACAAGGTTTCCAGACACAGCTGGAACTTGCTTAGCTATCTCAAGTGAACAGCTTAGTCTGTGTATTTATCACAGCCAAATTGGTCAGGTACCCTTTTGAGGCGCTTATCAAGTTCTCTCTGGAATACTATTAGGAAACACCTTTTTTATGATCACATTTAGGTACATCTGCATTTGAGCAGCTACTCTAGACTATATTAGAGGGAGTATAGTGTGTGTCAGGAGCTAGCAGCGTGATGTTAAAAGCTCCCATCCCCCCTGCCTTTTCTTTGTGGGGAGAATGTGTTCTTTGACGACCCTCATCTAACCATAGGCTAGAAGACTAAGGAGATAGGATACTAAGAATGCTCTATCGTCTCAGGATGATCTTATTGCATATCCTCTCGAGATATTTGCATAGGTTTGTGGTGTACTTCCCCGATGTTTCCACGAGGTTATAATTCACTAGTGTGTAATTAATACACCTTTAAGTAAAACAGAAATTTTTTAAAATTTCCTACTGGTTACCTATCTTGTTCTTACCTATCTCTTGTTGTGAAGGGTCTAAAATGGTAATCCCAGGGACCAATAGGGATACCAACCCCGCAGTGCCCACTTGACCTGATGTCTGACTAAACTGTTTGGTCCAGCCTGGTGGACCAAACTCACAAGTCAAGCCTGGCCTCGGGCCGGGCCTGGGGAGTAGAACAACTCTCAGAACCCCATCAACCAGGTAACCAGGTTGTTTCCTGGTGAATGTTCCAAGGGTCAACGCCCCCGCGCGGCGCCGCCTCTGACTAGGCCTCCAAGTTGACAGGTATCCTTTGGAGGTGTTGGTCGAGTTATTTCCGCGTGCAGATTTGGAACCAGTCCTTCTAGTATTTTCCAAATGTAAATTCTTATTATGTGTGTTCCACTGAGCGGTCGCAATAATTTAGATGTTTTATTGGGTAGCAGTAAAAGATCTTTGCACGCTCTCCAGAGGGAAGAAGTGCTTGGGGAGTGGTGGGTGGTGCTTGGGGAGGAGGTGAGGGGTGGGTAGTGCTTGGGGAGGGGTGGGTGGAGCTTGGGAAGAGGTGAGGGGTGGGTAGTGCTTGGGGAGAGGTGGATAGTGCTTGGGGAGGGGTGGGGAATGCTTGGGGAGGGGTGGATAGTGCTTGGGGAGGGGTGGATAGTGCTTGGGGAGGGATGGCAGTGCTTGGGGAGGGGTGGCAGTGCTTGGGGAGGGGTGGCAGTGCTTAGGGAGGGGTGGGTGGAGCTTGGGAAGGGGGTGGGGCCATAGGGTGACTACGGCCAGCATCCTGAAGCTCATGTGACACCAGAATATGACTCATGCTGTGGATTATGTTAATGAGTGAAGAGTACGAGGTCTTGAGAGAGGTTGGAGGAGGACGTTGAACTGGTGGAGCAGCAGCAGCAGCAGCAGCAGATGCACCAGCAGGAAAAAATGAGCAGCAGGACGAAAAGGAGCAGCAACAACGGAAGGGGCAACAGCAGGAGCAGCAACACGAACAGCGGCAGTGGGAGAGGGAGAACAACAATCACAGAAGCAGCAGCTGTACGCGAGAGAGTAGAGTAGATTACCAGCTGTGATTTACTTTTTCTTGGTTTCGAAAGCTATTCTAATCCCTCCTATATTCTTAGTGATAGCAAGACTAGTAGTAGTAGTAGTAGCAGTATCTGTGCTGTTACTACTACTACTACTGTTGTTATTATTATTGTTATTATTATTGTTATTATTATTATTATTATTATTATTATTATTATTACTATTATTACTAGGCTGCTGCTTCTTTTATTGGCTTATTACTATAATAATATTACTGTACTTGTACTTAATACTACCACAATAATATTATACCACTGTAATAGTACTAATTACTACTAACATTATGATGCTACAGCCTTGTCACCTTGTGGTTGCCCAGTACTAGTTCCGAGGATCAATGTCTCCGTGGCCCGTTCTCTAATTTGGTCTCGTTATTCATGATGTCAGTTATTCGAGCAGCCTGTCCTCACATTTAATGCACCTCAATTTAGAATGTTTTGTGTAATTCAAGCACTTTCAAGAGGTCCGCGGTTGTTCAACGGCCTCCCAGCGACTATAAAAATTATTGCCGGAACAACCGTGGACATCTTCGAGAGGAAACTAGATTGTTTCCTGCAAGGAGTGCCGGACCAATCGGGCTGTGGTGGGTATGTGGGCCTGCGGGCCGCTCCAAGCAACAGCCTAGTGGACCAAACTCTCACAAGTCAAGCCTGGCCTCGGGCTGGGCTTGGGGAGAAGAACTCCCAGAACCCCATCAACCAGGTATCAACCAGATATCACTGTAGGTGTATATTAGTTGGTACTTTTCCTTATACTCAAGGGCGCATTGAAACCTTGGCCCCATTAACCAATGTTTATGAGGTAACCTCCTTAGCATATTTTATATATCATAATTTAGTAGGCTATACTAATACCACAACTGCATGGTCTACAACTTCTGCTTCTTTGGAGAGCAGTGGCAGCTGCGGCAAGAGCAGCAGTACTCTCATCATATTTCTTGTGAATCATGCCTCCGGTTGGTCCCTGTCCTTTGTAGCCTGTCATCCCAGGCCATCCGGCCCCCCAACAGCCAGCTGGTGTTGGCGGGCATGACTGCTCTGCGGCTGCTGCTGCTGCTGCTGCTGCTGCTGCTGCTGCTGCTGCTGCTCTTGGCTGAAGAAGGGACCTCACTTATGCTGCTTAAGTAACAGTCTATGAGATATGATGTCAGGGGACGTTGCGGGTATCGAAACTGTCTGCATATAATATTTACTGCCTGTGATAAATATTTTTGCTCTTCTTAATTGTTATGTTGTTGCAAGAGTCTGAGCCATGGCTAGTGTGTGAGCATATTGCCACAGTGTGTGTGTGTGTGTGTGTGTGTGTGTGTGTGTGTGTGTGTGTGTGTGTGTGTGTGTGTGTGTGTGTGTGTGTGTGTGTGTGTGTGTGTGAGTGCGTGTGTGTGTGTGTGTGTGTTTCAGGGATTGTCTCATATTATTAAAGAATTTATTTTAGCTGTCAAATTTTAGTGTTTAATGGTTTAATAGTCATACAGTGTCCTTCTCAGTATAAACTTAATTTATCTATAGACATGAATTTTGCTTCCACTACTTGTGATCAAATCATAGACTATCTACACCGTCAATGGTTTCCAAGATGTGTGTAAGTACTTCCTAATGATGAACTGCCAGGAATCTTAGCAGAGTATCCAATATTTGCTGACTGTAGGTAATGCTTGCACATATGACTGTAAAGTTCCCGCCCAGTTGGGTGGGTGTGGTTACCTTGAGGTGATTCCGGGGCTTAGCGACCCCGCGGCCCGGTCGTCGACCAGGCCTCGTGGTTGCTGGACTGGTCAACCAGGCTGTTGGACGCGGCTGCTCGCAGCCTGACGCGTGGAGCAGGGTTATTAACTGTGTGACTGCCTCACCATAGTTGTAAACTGCCTTGTATAGAGACTGTTGTGGACCTGGAGCATACCTGCTCCAGGTATGCTCTAGTTACACCCACGAAATTGGTATGGGGTAACACCTTCCTGTTACCTTGCGTGACACCAAGGTAAGGTAACCTCAAGGTAAGATAACCTCCCCCAGGTCTTACCTCTCACACATTGACTGGGGCTCGACCTTTTCCTTGGTAACTTATGTATCTATGTTTGCATGACCTTGTTAACCGCTTCCCGCGGCCAAACTTTGATGACGTTTATGAAACGATGCTTAGGGAGGGATGGAACGTTGTTTGGGGAGGGAGGGCTGAAACGTTGTTTGGGGAGAGGGAGGAAACGTTGCCCGAGGACACCTTTAATGTGGGATAGATGATGAAGACAGTTCTAGTGTGTTGGAGCATCCCATTACTGTGCCTCAGCCTTGTCATGTTTAAACCATTCCTCGTAATTGCGCTGACTGGCTGTTGCTCGACAAGTGGATGGAGTCACGCATATGAGCCTCTCCCTGCACCACCAGGAGAACTGTGTCTGCTCCACCAAGAGAACTGTGTCTGCACCACCAGGAGAACTGTGTCTGCTCCACCAGGAGAACTGTGTCTGCTCCACCAGGAGAACTGTGTCTGCTCCACCAGGAGAACTGTGTCTGCTCCACCAGGAGAACTGTGTCTGCTCCACCAGGAGAACTGTGTCTGCTCCACCAGGAGAACTGTGTCTGCACCACCAGGAGAACTGTGTCTGCACCACCAGGAGAACTGTGTCTGCACCACCAGGAGAACTGTGTCTGCACCACCAGGAGAACTGTGTCTGCACCACCAGGAGAACTGTGTCTGCACCACCAGGAGAACTGTGTCTGCACTACCAGGAGAACTGTGTCTGCTCCACCAGGAGAACTGTGTCTGCTCCACCAGGAGAACTGTGTCTGCACTACCAGGAGAACTGTGTCTGCACCACCAGGAGAACTGTGTCTGCACCACCAGGAGAACTGTGTCTGCACCACCAGGAGAACTGTGTCTGCACCACCAGGAGAACTGTGTCTGCACCACCAGGAGAACTGTGTCTGCACTACCAGGAGAACTGTGTCTGCTCCACCAGGAGAACTGTGTCTGCTCCACCAGGAGAACTGTGTCTGCACTACCAGGAGAACTGTGTCTGCACCACCAGGAGAACTGTGTCTGCTCCACCAGGAGAACTGTGTCTGCTCCACCAGGAGAACTGTGTCTGCTCCACCAGGAGAACTGTGTCTGCACTACCAGGAGAACTGTGTCTGCACCACCAGGAGAACTGTGTCTGCTCCACCAGGAGAACTGTGTCTGCACCACCAGGAGAACTGTGTCTGCACCACCAGGAGAACTGTGTCTGCACCACCAGGAGAACTGTGTCTGCACTACCAGGAGAACTGTGTCTGCTGTGTCTGCTCCACCAGGAGAACTGTGTCTGCTCCACCAGGAGAACTGTGTCTGCTCCACCAGGAGAACTGTGTCTGCACCACCAGAACTGTGTCTGCTCCACCAGGAGAACTGTGTCTGCTCCACCAGACAAAAAACTCTAAACTACCGATCTGTGTCGCAGTCAAGCATTCCTTACAAGATACTGGGAAACAACAATAGGGAGAAGGCAAGAGGAACACATAAAGAGTCGATAAACACAAAACTGCTCTAAAGCATGACATCCATAAGGGGAAAATCTTGTTTTGTTAATCTCACAGAATTTGATAACAAATTGAATGTAATTGAGCAAGTAATTAAGTGCTTGGTAAAAGGTATTTTTTGAGCGTCAAAATGGTTTCGTCTCCGTTCCTCACAGAAGCCTTGTAAGCTACGTAAGTTAGAGAAGCAAGCTGTGTTAACAGGAAGTATATTAAACTGGAGAAGAGATTACTTAACGGATAACAGTGTGTGTCTGTGAGAGATGAAGCGTTAGACTGTAGGTCGGCAGCAAGTGGTGTATGTCAAGGATCAGTCTTGGGACCACTACTGTTGTTGATCTGCGTATTAAGCACTTGACCTAAAAAATAAGTCACATATGTCGATGTTAGCTAGGTTGAGATAGATACCAAATAATATACACATGGAAAATACTGGAAGGCCAGGTCCCAAATCTACACAGTAAAATAACAACGTACTGGAGTGAACGATATGGAAGAAAATGCAGGATTGAATCAGTGAAGAGCAGAGGTGCCATAGGCACAATCAGAGAACACTGTATAAACATCAGAGGTCCGCGGTTGTTCAACATCCTCCCAGCGAGCATAAAGAATATTGCCGGAACAACCGTGGACATCTTCAAGAGAAAACTAGATAGTTTTCTCCAAGGAGTGCCGGACCAACCGGGCTGTGGTGGGTATGTGGGCCTGCGGGCCGCTCCAAGCAACAACCTGGTGGATCAAACTCTCACAAGTCGAGCCTGGCCTCAGGCCGGGCTTGGGGAGTAGAAGAACTCACAGAACTATTTAATTATGCCCCTGTAAAGGGAGGTTACCTTACCTTGAGGTGCTTCCGGGGCTTAGCGTCCCCGCGGCCCGGTCGTCGACTAGGCCTCTTGATTAGTGGTGTGATCATCCAGGTTGGTCGACGCGGCTGCTCGCACCCTGACGCATGAATTACAGCCTAGTTGGAGAGGTATCCTTTGAAGGTGTTTATATAGTTATTTTTTGAGTACTGTGGAAGGTCAGCCAGTTATGCTCCTTATTGTAGTGGAAGCGTGTTGAACAGTCTCGGGGCTCGGGGAGTAGAAGAACTCCCAGAACCCTCTCCAGGTATACTCCAGGTATGCTCCAAGTAGCTGCCCTCAAGACAACCATCGCTCCAGCTCTCACAAGCCCAACGCCAGTAGGAAATAGGAAAAGATGATAGGGTAGTCGAATATAGGAACAGCAGCAGCAGCACTAGCATCATGGATCAGTAGCTCTCCTTTAAAACTATAGCCTTGAGACTCGGGAGGTTGTAGAGGTCTACCTCTTCTCCCATCCATCCCGCTACTCTTCCAACTGTCCTGTCCTCTCCCGATCCCTCCTGTCCTCTTCCAATCCCTCTATTCGTCCATCCTTCCTTGTTGGGTCTGGTTCGTGTAAATAGAATGAAAGGTATATCAACGCCAGGCTGCGATATGAGGCGTAGGTTGAGATGTTATAGTGGTTGATGTATAGAGCTTCTGTGCTCTTAGGATGATGGTGTTGTGGTTGATGTATAGCTTCTGTGCTCTTAGGATGATGGTGATGTGGTTGATGTATATAGCTTCTGTGCTCTTAGGATGATGGTGTTGTGGTTGATGTATAGAGCTTCTGTGCTCTTAGGATGATGGTGTTGTGGTTGATGTATAGAGCTTCTGTGCTCTTAGCCAGTGACTTGGTCGACTGGATCGAATCAGGTCGATCCGCCATTGTTCTAAAACAAAATAATAAAAGAAAATCCCTTCTCCCTTCCTCCTCTGTTTTTTGGTCCAAAATTTACATGATCAAAATTTCTTCGGTTTACTAAGGGCAAAGTTAGTGTATATATATATATATATATATATATATATATATATATTATATATATATATATATATATATATATATATATACTTATAATAAGATACCATTACAAGTCATCGGCCAAGGTCACATAATATGCTTCCAATACCATAAGGGCATAACTGGCCGACCCCAGAGAAGAGAGAACTCGATAAGCACCTCCAAAGGATCCTGATCAACCGGCTGTGACTCATACGTCAGGCTGCGAGCAGCCGCGTCCAACAGCCGGTTGACCAGTCCAGCAACGAGGAGCCTGGTCGAGGACCGGCTACGGGACCTAAGCCCCGAAATCACCTCAACGACAACATTTAAAAGTGTCTTTACAATTTTAATTTACACGTGCACATACTTCATATACTGTTAATTAAAATTTAGCCTTTGCTCTTTACAACATTAATACACTGAGGAGTAGTCATGCCAGTTTAGATTCAAATGTAAAATGTAATCACAGGAACACGTGCCTTGGATATGCAAAGAAACCAGTGGAAACAATAACAGGCTAACTCAAGAGCTGTCGCCGCAGGAAATAACACACACATATATGTATAAATTACTTAGGTCTAACGAAGTGGTGGGGACTGAGAGCTACTACGAATAGAATGTACGAGTTTACGAATAAAAAACTTACATGTGATGTTCCCTCAGCACTGGTGACACTTTCGTAATAGCAGAAACCAACAGTAATATTAAATGATTTGTTACGTTCTCTAAACACATCAAAGAAAATATACTAGAAAAAAGGCACATAGCCTAGAAATTAAAAGTATTACCGCAACATCACTGTT
>WNGS01008507.1:7414749-7487549 GCA_020271785.1 Procambarus virginalis
CCTCTAGACCTAGGTGTTGTAGTTTCCCCTCTAGACCTAGGTGCTGTAGTTTCCCCTCTAGACCTAGGTGTTGTAGTTTCCCCTCTAGACCTAGGTGTTGTAGTTTCCCCTCTAGACCTAGGTGTTGTAGTTTCCCCTCTAGACCTAGGTGCTGTAGTTTCTCCTCGTGAAAATTATCAGTGTGGTCTGCATAGGATGGTACGGCGCAATAGCCCCAGTTATGTGCGTGGGAAAGAGCAGGCGAGCCCACTAGAGCAAGTTCCGTAGTCTCCCCATTGAGGCAGTTTTCACGGTGGACGCTCCATGATTTACTGTTACGATCAATACTTTTTGGGGTCTTCGTTGGTTAGAAGTTCATCCATCTTCCAGATTTGTCAGTTAGACAATTTCGTGTGCATCCCTCGAGACTCGCATGATAAACCGCATTTACAATATTTTAATTCATACACGCACATATCCATTGGTTCGAAGGTCGAGAGACGGAACCCAAGAGCTAAAACTCAACTACAGCAAGCTCAAATAGGTGAACACACACACACACACACACACACACACACACACACACACACACACACACACACACACACACACACACACACAAGACTTTCTATACTCAAATGTGTAAAAGAGTGATAATGATTCATAAATGAAACATTATGTAATAAAGTTAGGGTAGTGAAGGAGGGACAATCCCCCGAAGGGTTAGGTTTATACAAGCACATCCCAGTTCAGTGCTTAATGCGGTGTTGCCTAATCTTTCCGGCTTCCTCTCCGTCCCCTCACACAACTATCGCACTCTTCTCATCCTCTTCATAAAACATTTCGCACATAAGTGGAATACGTCGTTAATAAATAATCAACGGAAAGGGCGTAGAAATAATAATAGTGCTAAAATGACGGCAGGAGCGGAGGAAGCGGCAGTGTGTTGAACTGAGGGGAGGGTGTCATGTGACAACACTCCCCTCTGACACTGTGTCACAACACTCCCCTCTGACACTGTGTCACAACATTCCCTCTGACACTGTGTCACAACACTCCCCTCTGACACTGTGTCACAACACTCCCCTCTGACACTGTCACAACACTCCCCTCTGACACTGTGTCACAACACTCCCCTCTGACACTGTCACAACACTCCCCTCTGACACTGTCACAACACTCCCCTCTGACACTGTGTCACAACACTCCCCTCTGACACTGTGTCACAACACTCCCCTCTGACACTGTGTCACAACACTCCCCTCAGACACTGTGTCACAACACTCCCCTCTGACACTGTGTCACAACACTCCCCTCTGACACTGTGTCACAACACTCTCCTCTGACACTGTGTCACAACACTCCCCTCTGACACTGTGTCACAACACTCCCCTCTGACACTGTGTCACAACACTCCCCTCTGACACTGTGTCACAACACTCCCCTCAGACACTGTGTCACAACACTCCCCTCTGACACTGTGTCACAACACTCCCCTCTGACACTGTGTCACAACACTCCCCTCTGACACTGTGTCACAATACTCCCCTCTGACACTGTCACAACACTCCCCTCTGACACTGTGTCACTGGCAGAAGCAGCTCAAGTTCCACTTCATAAGGACTGATTAACTCTTAACACCACTACTTCCCATCCGATAGACACATATAATCAGAACCAAAAATATGCGTATAGGCGAGAAACAATGGGCAGAGTTTCTTTCACCCTGATGCCCCTCTTACCTAACAGTAAATAGGTACCAGGGAGTTAGTCAGCTGTCACGGGCCGCTTCCTGGGGGTGGAGGCCTGACCGAGGACCGGACCGCGCGGACGCTAAGCCCCGAAATCGTCTCAAGATAACCTCAAGAGAGGGGGAAACTAACATAAACTGGCAATAAACAACCTACAAAATAATAATTTTCATAAGCAGTGACCAACTCTAATAAAATTAATTCCCACGAATGAATAAAACAGTCAAATACACAGTTGGGAAACTAATAATATTGTTGTGTTTTTGAATGAAGTAGAGAAACACTCGCGAGTTACTGAGAGTGAAGGACAAACTGGAAGGAAAACAATACAAGTATTGATAAGTGAGATTTTTTATTTACAGGAAATGCAAATGGCAAAGCAAATAGGAATATCAAAGATAAACATGGGATAATATGGATAGTTGGGCCTGCGGGCCGCTCCAAGCAACAGCCTGGTGGACCAAACTCTCACAAGTCGAGCCTGGCCTTTTGCCAGACTTGGGGAGTAGTAGAACTCCCAGAACCCCATCAAGCAGGTATCAGCAAGTGAAGAAATTGACAGTAGGAGATGAGATTATTTTGAAAGGTTGAGGGGTCAAATTTTGGAGGGTAGGGCCAATGTAAATATAATATAATCGGGTTTACTAGTGACGGAAAAGTGCATGATAGCGAGCCAAATAATATATCAATAAAAGAGTTAACTGCACCAGTGCTGGAGCCACAAGGCAGAAAGCAGCAGGTCGGGAGCAGGTATAAGATAGGAGGCAATTATTAAATGCCCCGAAGTTACAGCCCTGCTCCTGTGCCAGGTAAGTCCACCACGGGCTCACCATAGCCCGTGCTACTTGGAACTTTTTGTTCCCAGTAGATGAATCTTAAACAAAAACAATTAAATGCCGCAACTGGGTCAAGCTCTAGCACTATTTCTACAACTCCCACGCTTGCTCTCGTCGGCTATTCTTCCGCTCTACCCACTTCCAATCTCATCATCCCATGGGTATCTTGTCCTGTATATGATTCGAGGCCTGGTCAGAGACCGGGCCGCGAGACTTTGATCCTTGGAACAACCACAAGGTAGGTAGGTAGTCAGCCTTAACATTCCATGTAAGTTTAGAACTTATTGTCCTTTATATAAGATTCTGATTGTGATTCTGATTGCCTTGACCCCAGGCTTTGACCCACACATCTGATCCCCTCGGGCTTCGATCCCACATGGTCATTCCTAAGGCTTTGTCCGCACACCATACTGCCAAGCCTTGGCCCGTGAGCCAACAACACTTTATAAGGATCCCGAGACATAATCCTCCCCCACAATGGAGTCTGAGACGAGCGTATTGTGTGAAGTAAGGGTGCGGACCTTCACCATGGCGAGCACCGTCCCCAGCCCCTCTCATACACAATACAAAAGTAATATAGCTGGTCTTGTAAACATGCTAAATCTTACAAGTTGTATAGCCAGCGTCGTGAGTAGTTATTCGTGTTGTTAGACCATCCCGTCCTATCAAATAATACGTCTCATTTTTGTACATTAGAGCTCCTAATTTACAAAATACGATGTACTATGAAAAGTAACAGCTCACAAATATTCAAATTTTCTTTACAATGGTAGGTTAGGTTAGGTGGTTGGAGAATGTCCATGCGTTGTTGCAAGTCAAGAGAACGGGCTGGTTAGACAATGTGTAACTGAGTAGTATGTTCCTAGGCGTCAGACCAAAAATAAAATGTGTGAAAATGAACTTTGGAGAGTTAATTTTTTAACTTCCCCCGACAGTGAAGAAAAATATAAGAAATATTGAAAAGATTTGTGTTAGAGTCATTAATCTTACCCTTTCGGTCATATTCAACAACATATTATATATACAGTATATATATAATGTGTGTGTGTGTGTGTGTGTGAGTCTTGAGTTGAGAAGTAGGTCTTCTTCTTGAGAGTAGTTGCAGTTTGCATGAAGGGGAGAAGTAGGTCTGTCAGCTATGCACTAGCACAAAACCATTAAAGTATGTGTACGAGTCTACACGCATCAAGCAAAACTTCACAAGTATAACAAGTTACAGATGTGCGAGGTAAAATTAAACTTTTCCAATAAATTACTGCAGGCCTAAGGCCAAATACAAAATACCGGGTTTGAGGGACAAGTGATCAATATGAGCGCCAACATGACGTATGGTCAGTCGAGTATTGACATAGTGAAAGGAGGGACTCAGCCGTGCGACACTACGCAGCTGTACAAACCCGCGACCCCGGTATTCATAAACCCTCTACTGGAGTAACGCTCCAGCGAGGACCAAGTGACCCCGGTATTCATAAACCCTCTACTGGAGTAACGCGAGGGCCAGCGACCCCATACATCTTGTTCATTAACAGAAAATATCCCATAACTTATTCCCTATTGTCCTGGACAATGTTACCCATAAACACACTTTTGATCCTGTCACGGGAAATACCTTGTTTATGCTCGCCCTTAGGAGGAAACATCGGTCTCATAGAGCAGCCCACGTGACCAGACCAAGTAGGGACACTGTCAACAATATGTAACCTGCATAGTCCACACCGTGTCAGTCAACAATATGTAACCTGCATAGTCCACACCGTGTCAGTCAACAATATGTAACCTGCATAGTCCACACCGTGTCAGTCAACAATATGTAACCTGCATAGTCCACACCGTGTCAGTCAACAATATGTAACCTGCATAGTCCACACCGTGTCAGTCAACAATATGTAACCTGCATAGTCCACACCGTGTCAGTCAACAATATGTAACCTGCATAGTCAACACCGTGTCAGTCAACAATATGTAACCTGCATAGTCCACACCGTGTCAGTCAACAATATGTAACCTGCATAGTCAACACCGTGTCAGTCAACAATATGTAACCTGCATAGTCAACACCGTGTCAGTCAACAATATGTAACCTGCATAGTCCACACCGTGTCAGTCAACAATATGTAACCTGCATAGTCCACACCGTGTCAGTCAACAATATGTAACCTGCATAGTCCACACCGTGCGACTTCCACAAACAGGTTAGGCTAACAATGCGTGACTGACAGAGTCAACAAAGCTTGACAAGCAACACGCAGTCATCAACATGTGGCTTCCGAGGGGTCTGTGCCGGCTGGTCAGGTATAGTGGATTTGATCAGTTCCTTCTGAGACACTATTAGGGGTCTATTGGTAATTATCAATGAGTGGCTTATACCTACAGCCATCAACACGTGGTTACCGTGCCTTGCTGTGATTTCGGGGTTCAACGTCCCCGCGGCGCGGTCCCCGACCAGGCGTCCTGGTTGTTGGACTGGTCAACCAGGCTGCTCGATACGGACGGCTGTTCGCAGCCTGATGTATGAATCACAGCCTGGTTGATCAGGTTGCCTCTAAGTTGGCAAAAGTGATAAGCAACAGTGAGATATAACAACGTTTTAATAACTGTATTACTATAACATTTATTCAGGACAAGTAATGTAATCAAGACGCAAACTTTGTTATTTAGATATCAAGGAAACCTGAAGGGCGCTGAGCTTAATGAGCTCGAGCAGCTGAAGCGAATATTAAGGTCAAGAGTAGCCAGTAAACATTCAAATGTAGCCTAGTGCAGGGTGGGAACGGTGGCAGGGTTGGTAATAGTGGTGGCGATGGTGTCAGTGCAGGTGATAACGATGGAAGTGGTGGTAGTGTTTATGAGCAACCAGGCCTCCCGGTCTGATTGTCAGGTTCAACCAGGCTGTTCAACGCGGCTGCAAGCAGCCTGGTGAACGTATTGGTTGATTAGGCATCCTTAGGAAGTGTTTATGGAGTTCTCGACATCGAGTGGTAGTGTCAATGCAGGTAGTGATAAGCTCAGTGGTGGAGGTGGTGGTAATGTGGGAGGTGGTGATAGTCGTAGTAGTAATGAAAGAGGTGATAAATGTGTGGTTGCAGTGGTGGCGCCGGCAGTGGCAGCAGTTAAGAGTGAATCGTGAGGGATGAGTGACTGTGAGGGCTGAGAGACGGCAGGGTGGGAAGGGGATGTGAGGGCGGGAGCTGGTGAATATAGTGATGGTGTCTTGGGGGAAGAGGACTGTGAGAGGGGAGTGGTAAATGAGGGGAAGAAGGGTAGGGGAAGGGAGGGGGTGGTATTGAGGGGTAAGTACGAGAGGGGTGATGGGAGCTACCCATTGCCATGTGTCGCCACACACTCCACGTTTCCCAATAACGTTTGTGTACATGGCAGGTGCCAGATAGCAGCGTTTCCTTATCCCTCGGCCGGTGTGAAGGTTAACAGGATTCACAGTGGCACGGACAAGTCTCAACCAAATATAATAATGTTGGTAATACTGTTGATGTGAAGGCCAGTCAAGACAGGTTTTTTGGAACTCTTTATTACCTCACGACAATTGCTGATGACTTCAACAGCCATGTGTGGTGTGCGAGCATTCACCAGCGTTCGCTATATGTAAGTTATGAATACTATATAAAACGCACTGCAGATGGCAAGAGAAGACTACTGGGTATACAAAAGTTTCCATTAGTGCAGAGATAAGGATGTGGATGAGACAGGCATCATCAGCGCCGGGTGTGAGAATGAGAGGGGAATGTTGCATCGCATTAGCCAGAGGGGCAACGCATGAGTACGGGAGAAAAACCCCGCTCGGTAACCTACTGGTTGCTATGGGAACCCCCGGATGACTAAGACGCCTCTTCGCTCAACAAATTCTTTTCCTTTTCTTTTTTAATGTTGATTTTCGGGAGATCTTGCTGAATTCCAGAGACTCGGGAGCGACAGGTGTTATTGTCCAGTAATCCAAGACAGATCATCACAAAGGGATTAAGCACAGAGCTAATATAATAAAGTAAAGCATGGGGGGCAGCCATGACGTCAGCTGGGCGGGCGGCGAGCGAGCCTCTCCACACCAACCAAACCATTGGACAAAATATGGTGTAGGTAAGGGTAGACTTGTTTATACGTGAATGTTGCACCGTAGTCCTCCCCACCTACATATTATAATGTTTCTAATGGGCCTATTTTTCTGCTCCTGCATTATCTTTCTTCGTTCTT
Organism: Procambarus virginalis; assembly: GCA_020271785.1. Classification (NCBI taxonomy): domain Eukaryota; kingdom Metazoa; phylum Arthropoda; class Malacostraca; order Decapoda; family Cambaridae; genus Procambarus; species Procambarus virginalis. The sequence goes on from WNGS01008507.1 coordinate 7,421,519, forward strand.
TCAGCCAGTACCCGGCCTTGGTTCTGGGGAGGGGGGAGGGGATGTTGGTTTGAACGGGAGGCCGCCTTAACCAGGCCGCTGGTCTGCTGGTATTGGGTGTCGTCGGCCGTCCACTGAGGCTCCAGCTCCGCACCCTGTAACGACCCTCATAAAGATGGCCGTCACCCCCCCCCCCCGTTCCCCTCCCCGTATTTGAATCTGGTGACGTCATCGTGGATACTACCACGTGGTTTCTCTTGTTAATAAATTAATTGTGTTGTATATTTACATAAACGGGAAAAATCTTTCTCGAGAACGTTAAAAAAGTGTCGTTAGTCTATCTCTGCAACTGCCATTGCGAAATTAAATTGCATTGTGTTAAGCAAGAGGACAAGATGGGGGTTGCCAGATGACCTCACCACACACCCTCACACAAGGCCGAAGGAGCCAAGCGGTGACAAACATTATAATGCGTATATTTAAACATTATTTTGTTAAAGTTATACTTGCAAATTGCAATACGCCTAATTGCTGCGTGTGTCTAATTCGTACTATATTTAACATTAATAACTACTGGCCTAATGATGTTTTTCTAACGATAATGCATCTTGAAATTGCGCTCGCGTGTAATGACCATTTCAGGCGTAGGTTTGAAATACATGGATAGAAATGAGTGTGGGTAGATTTAAATAGGAGCTGCTTCGTATGGGCCAATATGCCTTTTTCAATACTTTATGTTTTCAGTTACCGTCGTTACTCTATGTCCTTTTTGACCAATTGGCGGGTCGTTTTCCAGGGGAAACTAGTACCTAGTAGGGTAAGGCTTACCATGGGCTATGGGACGGGATTAGTTCTCAGCCTGCTAACAGGATTCAAAAGTCTTGTACCCGCCATTAGTTTTGGCAAAACTCTGCTCTGGTTAGCGTGCATTTTCAAACGCAAAGTATCTGCTTTATCACAATCTTCTTATCCTCAATTTATTTTAACAATTCCTAGCAGGTTCAACTAGATTTGAAATTCAAACTTGAGTAAACTTGTGGCAGGAGCGAGTGCCGTGTGTGACGTCAGAGTGCCGCCATGAGAGTAGTAACGGTCGAGAGTGTTGGGCGGGAACTGCCGCCCGCGCTCTCAGCTTCCCGCCCTCACCACACAGTCTCTGCTCACTATACATACATTTTACTCACTGTGAATTACGTGGTAATACGCTAACAAGGGACACAAGTAGGAACAACCCGAATGAGCTGAAGACATTCGCCAATAAATAATTTATTGTGTCAATATAATGACAAAATGGAATGTGCTGAGAGAAGAAGTGGTGGAAGCAGTCGCCATATACAGCTTCAAAGGTTGGTTAGATATAACGAAATTCAGTAGACTCAGCAACCTGTATATCAGTTGATGAAGGTTGTGAGGTGGGACCAAAGAGCTGAAGCACAACTAGTACAACTTGACTACGTTAGTACGTCCTCTTCCACCATCCTACCTGTTCCTGTCGGCCTCCAACACTTCCCCTCTTACCCCCGCAAGTCTTCCCCCTACCCACATCCCCCCCCCCTCCCGCAAGACAGCCCCCTTCCCCCCGCAAGACAGCCCCCTCCCCCCCCCCGCAAGACAGCCCCCTCCCCCCCCCCGCAACACTGCCCACTACACAGAATGGCAACATCACCAAATTGCGTGTGAGGATGTTGAGGAAATTAAGTGGTTGCACAGTATAGTGTGATGACCCGGGAGTGTTCAAGTGCACTTAGTGCCAGCCAAGGCACCCTTACTAGACAAGTGCCTCAATAAGTTATTTTACGTACGTTGGAGAAATTTGGTTTTGTTTTACATGGATGCATATAGGATCCATTGATCCAGACACTGTCCTTTGTGACCTTTCTGACGGGCCGCGGGGACGCTGATCCTCGGAACCAACGCGAAGTAACCTGCACATTCTTATGGGCCTCTATTTCGACATCCTTATAAGAGGTTTTCCAGTAGCACAGTTTTTGTCTAAAGAAAGCAAATACCTTAAATGTATTACCATTAGTTTCGAAAGTTCTTTTAAGAACTTATGAAGTTACCTCTAGAAGTCAGTCAAGGGTGTGAATGAGAAATTGTCGTCGCAGGAAGTCGCAAAGAGAGAGGGAAAGCAACAGAGAGAAAATATGAGAGCAGACAAACAAGAGAGGGCGAGGAAAAGAGCGGGCGAGAAAGACTGCAGAGGAACAAGAGCGAAGTGATCATTAGAGGCGACTGTGAGTTTGGGCGGTGCACAAGAGGACGATGATTGTTGTTGATGCAGTAAGAGAATACAGAGACACCTGAGAGGGGGGGGGGGCTCCTCATCCCACACACTCTCACTCCTCCCACCAATCACCTTCCCCACTCAACCTTACCGGCGTACTTAAACAAATTATATCCAATAATATGTTTGTATTGCAGGAAAGTGTGTTAGTCTTTTAAACAGAGGATATTTGGGTATGTTTATATCATCCTTCCAGGCGGGACATGTTGATCTTGGGCCACGGAGCGTCCTCATACCAATATTGATTCTCAAATCATGACAAGGTCAGACGACCAGGAACGCAAACATATTGATATTTCACCAGCATATGGCTCTTACGTCTTGTAGTATCACACTGTCTTCATCTGGGTACTATTTTTTCGTACTCGGGCCGCTCCAAGCAACAGCCTGGTGGACCAAGCTCTCACAAGTCGAGCCTGGCCTCGGGCCGGGCTTGGGGAGTAGAAGAGCTCCCAGAACCCATCAACCAGGTATCAACCAGGTATCAGGTGTCACCTATTTGTGCCTGCAGGATCGAGCATTAGCTCTTGGACCTCGCCCCTCTTGCCCTCGATTGTTTGAAGCAATGACTTTGTCCCATTTCCCTGTCATACCTACTTTTAAATTTATGAATGGAGTTTGCTTCCACAACCTGTTCCTATAGCTCATTCCACTTTCCCATTGCCCTTACGCTTGAAGAAAAATTTCGTTCGCCAGTCCGACTTTTCGCCCCTTAGCCCTTACTGTTACTGTCTGGTTCCTGCCTGTTAGGTGGTTCCCAACCCATGCAATTTTCACTTACTCCATGGTGTGTGTGTGTATACACATAGTTATGCTTGCGGGGGTTGAGCTCTGGCTCTTTCGTCCCGCCTCTCCCCCGTTAATCAAATGTTACTACCTACTAACTAATTTTTTTCACACACACAACACACACACACACACACACACACACACANGTTCCAGTTGTCGATTCAAGACTGGACCCTGAGCAGCCGTGGAGTGCGGACGTGTCCCTCCGTGACTGCTGGGGTAGTTAGCTGTTTGGTCGCCAGGTGGCGGGGCGTCGCTGCCCCCTTCCCCCCCCAGTGTTGTTGCCTGGCTGGCTGAGTGCGGACGTGGCAGGTGGTGACGTGGCGGACTTACCATGGGTGGTCCGCTTCCATCTATTAAGCGCGTGAACTCCGTGGGCCTGGAGTTCACTGGGCGTGCTGGATATCCGGAGGTGGCCGTGGTTCTGTGCGACTTGCTTCATGTCCCTGTGCTGGACGTCGACGGTATTGAGATTGTGACTGCCCATCGCGTTGTCGTCAAGCTTGTGACGGAGGAGGTGTACCGTGACTTCCTCGGTCGGTACGAGGGACGATCGTTGTCGATGCCGGGTGATGCCGGCTCGGTTTCCATATCAGACCGGAGTGGTGCGCTGACCTATGTCAGTGTGCATGGGGCACCCCTGGAGTTTCCCGAGGATCTTCTTCGGCGTTACTTCCAGAGGTTGGGCCGGTCGTCAGTGTGAGGGTCAACACGATATCCTCTGGGAGGTTTGCCGGAAGACGGACGAACATTCGTACCTTGGGAATGCGCCTCAGGGCGGATATTCCATCTTCGGTCCGGCTTCTGGGGTGCTACATCCGGGTGTACTATGCCCGGCAGCCTCGGACCTGTTTCCGGTGTGGATTGATGGGGCATCAGGCTGCCGGGTGCGAGGCGGCTCCGGTTGCCCCTGTCAACCTCTTTAGGGAAGAAGATTTCCCTCCGCTTCCCCTGGACGAGGACTCCGGGGTTGCGGAGACCGACCAGCTCGTTGTTGCGGCTCCCCCGGCGTCCCCTGACGTTCCCCCGGATGTCGGCGGCCCTCCTCAGGATGTTGCGATGCTATCGGTGGATCCTCCTGCTACTGTCCCTGCTGCTCTAGTGGGCCTTTCTGCTGCGCCCTCCTCATCGCCTGATCACCTGTCTTCAGCTGCTGCGCCTGGCCCTGATTCCTCGCCTCGGATCCCGGCTGTGCTGGGTGCGGCTGTGGAAGTGGGGTCCACGGTTGTGTGTGGTCCAGTTCCCCCTATGGTCGAGGCTGCTGCCGTTTTGCGGCGGACGTCAGTTCGTCCGGCTCGTAGTGCCCATGTTTCTGGGTCGGCTTCCGGCTCTGACGATCTCAGGCCGGTGCCCAAACGATCCAGGCCTTCGTCGTCTCCCTGGGCTGATGTTGGGGACTTTAGTGACTGTGCGGACTCAGGTGTGGATGCAGTGGTCCCGGGTACGGTGCTAGCCTCGCGGTTAGTGGTGGCGGACGTCCATGCGCCTGCTGACATTGGTGTCAGTGTCTCGGGTGTGACTGCTGTTCCTTCTCCGCCGGGGGCTTCTCCGCGGTGGGGTGTGGTGGCCTCCGCTGCCGGAGTGGGTGGGGATGGTGGGCCCGGCGTGGCCTGGTGGTGACCTTAAGGAAGGGCGTGTGCGGTTCGATTCCCCCGCGGGATGCTGTGGCCCCTGTGGTGGTGCCTTCTCACACGCTCCCTCCTCGAAGATTGACTGTTGGGCCTACGACCTGGCCGCCGACGTCTGTGATGCCGTCGGGTCACTGGGCGGGATTGCGGAGATACCTTTAGGCGATGAGGTGTGGGACCATGTACCGGTCACACGGTTCCGGTGCGATACGATTTGGGTGCCGTGTTGGCGGGTGTTTGTGGCCAATGTCCCGGATATGATGGTGTCCCCAGTGGACGATCAGGACCCTTGGCGGTGGTTGCTTTGGGAGGCGTACCATATACGCTTCCATCGGGACGTGTTTCCGAGCAAATATGTGACTATATGAGTGATTCGAGTCGTGTGTGCTGTGTGCCCTGCTGGCTGTTTTGTATGCCTTCTGGTGGTATGTGCCCATGCCTCACCTTTTGGTTTGTGGCGAAGCGGGTGTTTGGGTGTGAGTGTGCTTGGCCTTCATGTCTTAAATTGCATTGTTGTTAACGTGCCCTATGGTTTATTTATTATATGCTTATGTGTTGTATGAGCTTTTTGTTTTGGTTTGGGGATTTGGGTGTGGTGTATGTTACTGTTGCATTTTTGTATTACTTCCGTTTTGTTCATTCGTTTGTTCTATTTTCGGTCCTTCAGGCCGGTGTTTTGTTTTGTTTGTTGTGTAACGATGGTTTTTCCTTTGATTATGTGTTAGCCATCTTGATTTTTGGTTTATACTGTACTGTTTGACTTGATCCTGTGTTTTTTGTTGTTTGCATTTGTTTATCCTTTGTACTGTATTTTAAATGCCTTTTTCGAGTTTTGTAATTTGTTAAGCTGTACTGTCTGCCCTTCTGGCTGCTGGTTTTTCTCTTTTTTGTTTTTCTCTTTGTTTTGTCATATGTGTCTATTTGTTTTTTATTGTACTTAATTTGCATGTTTGCATGTAAAAATAAAAAAAAAAAAAAAAAAAAAAGTTGTCGATTCAGATATTTAATTCTCTTTACACCTTTTTGGCAAGTCGGAAATTTTTCCCATTTCCGTGACGAGATATTTATTCCCAACTTTAATCCTTGGCAGAAGGCTACATATGAAGAGGAATTGCACCCTTTGTTTCATTACCATAGTAGGCTACGTTAGCTTAAATCTACTTAGCAACTCTTCACTTCAAGCCTGACATTGTTGTCTCTGGCAATGAAGCAAATAATTGGACATTCACTTAGCCTAACTGGATATAATGTTGTCCATCCGGCCAGTCCCTGAAGCAGGAAGACAAGTACTTCCTCATTATCCTGCAGTGAATAAATCCATGTATCTTAACACTTGAGTAATCTCAAACAACGGGACATTTATTTTTTACCGTCGTATTTGCACTTTTAAAGAGAGCGTGTTGTCATGTACCAGACGACCAGCAGCTCCCCGTGAGTGTCATTCCCCTTTTGCTTGTCTAGCAACTTACTAGATGTAAACATGAGTTTACTTAAGTCTTGCTTGTAAGGTATCATCTTTCATGTGTATGTATGATCATCTCTGAGCCGCCTCGCATAGCCCAACCACTCGGGCTGGACGGTAGAGCGACGGTCTCGCTTCATGCAGGTCGGTGTTCAATTCCAGACTGTCCAAGTGGTTGGACATCATTCCTTCCTCCCGTCCCATCCCAAATCCTTATTCTGATCCCTTCCAAGTGATATATAGTCTTATGGCTTGGCGTTTTCTCCTGATAGTTCCCTTACCTTCATAGCTCGCTAAAATTCCTCCAAGGAGTGCCGGACCAACCGGGCTGTGGTGGGTATGTGGGCCTGCGGGCCGCTCCAAGCAACAACCTGGTGGATCAAACTCTCACAAGTCGAGCCTGGCCTCGGGCCGGGCTTGGGGAGTAGAACTCCCTGAACCCCATCAAGCAGGTATCAACCAGGGCATTTGACTCGCAAATGGCTACTAGCCGTCTGTGTTTAAGGTTGCCTGTTTAAGAGTGCACCGAACCTCTGCTAGTTACATAGTACAGAGCAGCAGCAGCAGCAGCAGCAGTGTGGCCCAGAGGTGGTGAGGGTGTAATGAGTGATATCCGCCGGTGGTGAAGTGTTCGCTCTCACACACACTCACGCGCGCGCGTTCACATGTGTATGCCAAGTTAGGACAGTATAATTAAGTGTTAAAAGGTACGCGATTAATACACATTCAGTGTGAAGACAGTGGAGGTCAACATGGTGTTAGAGCAAGCTTACCTCTCATAACTGCTGCACCAGCATCACCTGTGTCTGCTTGCTAGAAGGCAAAATGTCGGCGGAATGTAACTACACGAACGTTGCGAAACCCTTTGATAAATGTGATGATGGTATGTACCTGGATTGTACCTGAAGTGGGTTCTAGGAGTTGTTTTACTCCGGAAGCCCGGCTGGGGTCCAAGCTCGACTAGTGAGAGCTTGGTCCAACAGATTGTTACTTGGTGCAACCAACACATATCCACTACAACCTAGTTGGTCCAGCGCTTCTTGCAGGAAACTAATTTTTTCTTGGCGTCCACTTTTCTTCCGGTAATATTTCTTATTGCAATTGGAAGAATATTGAACAGCCGTGGACCTCAGATATTCCTGTAGTGTTCTGTGGTTGTGTCGTCAGCTCTTCACTGGGTCTACTCTGTATCTCCTATCATATGCTCGCTCCAGTATATTGTTATTTTTCTGTTCAAATTTGAGACATGGGCTTCCAGTGTATATGCTGCGGCGTGATCAAATGCTCCCTATTAACAAATAAATAACATTCCTGCTGTGTTTGAAATTCGTAATTAAAAATGAGACAAGAAATTCTGAGAATCTTTACACGAGCGCTCTTATTGATTCCCAATACTGCCAAGAATTACTGAAAAACATCACTCTGCTGCCTCCCAGCGATAGTCCCCATCCCTCGGGGATTTTCAGGGGGGGGGGAGGTTCATACAGGAAGGCCAGGGAGGGTTGATGGAGAGAGTTTACGAAGAGGCTTCCTTGTGGGGTTCGGTAGGGTCTAAAATCTGTACCGGTACGAAAATTGTCATAATGATGTCTTACAAACCTTGTATACCATACATAAAACACAACCAGGCTGTGGTTCATACGTCAGGCTACGAGCAACCGCGCCGAACAGCTTAGCTCACCAGACCACCAACCAGAAGGCCTGGTCAGAGACCAGCCACTGGGACGTTGATCCTCTGAATCATCGAAAGGTAACCCTGGTTAGGATACGTTAAGTTAGGTTTGGTATTTCAGATTAGGATAGTCTAGGCTAGGTGGATTAATGAATTGTGATATGTAAAGGGCCAGGTAATCCAGGTATCACCAGGTATCACCAGGGCTACCAACTTTTCTCAGGCGTTTAACCTCAACTCCCTTGTGGTGATACCTGGTGCTATAGTCGTGGCCAGTGAGGCAATTAGCCACTTGTATCTCTTCTTGTGCTCCGGAAAGTATAATGAGGGACGTTCTGCTTTTCTAATAATTTAAGTGTTTTATTTAATGACTTTTGGTCGTGAATGTTCCCTGTACCTTGTGCAGGAAGGCAAGGAATGGAGAAAGAACACTATAGAATCTGGGTGGGAACTGAAACCAGAATTATTATATAGAGGATGCAACAAGATCAGCCCAGGAGGAGAGTAATAAGTGAGAGACTGATGACATTATTGAAGATGATAATGATATTATAATAAAATAAATAATAACTTACCACGACTAATGTGAGTTAAGTAACAGATTTTCCCGGTGGAGGCCGAAATCTTAGCGACGTATCCAAATTTGCTTACTGTAGGTAATGCATGCACATGACTGTAAAGCTGCCGCCCAGTTGGGTGGGTGTGCAGCAAGACTAGTAACGGTGACTCACCATTGATGTAAAGTGCCTTGTATAGTGACTGTTGTGAGCCTCTTGTTGAATCACTTGTGACATAAAAGATTACTGATGTGTGTATTTGTGTGGGTGATTAAATATGTATGTGTATGTATATATGTATACGTATATATATATATATGCACATATATGTATGTGTACATGTATATATAACATTAATAATTTTGTAACTAGCTTCAAAAGATTGTTATTTGCTTAGCTAAACGAACTAGAGGGTTCAGTTCCTGAACCGATTATGTGCCTCTGTAATCCTTTACACCACCGCCCACGGGATGGGTATGGGGTGCATAATAAAGAAAGAAATTGAATTGAATTGGAGGCCGGTAGTTGTGTGAACACTGAGTCATCCCCGCTCGCCTCTCTTCCTCGCTTCACACTAACCTAATACATCACCACATCACCCTATCACCTAATATGCAACTCTTTTCAACTAAATTCAACAGTCGTCTAATGTGTGTGTGTGTGTGTGTTAGACAACTGTGTAATGTACATCTTAAAGACTGAAATGTTGAAGAACGTTTAACGGTGGTGGCTTGAGGGTGGATCCCAAGATTGTATCAGCCAATATGTCCCCTGCCGTTGCCTCAGGCTCGCGCCCTCCTCGTCCAGCTCCACCATTGTTCGTTAGGGAGAGTGGCAGAGGGTCGGACTTGTATGATGCGAGAGGGGCTGTCGTGGATGTAGGGTGAGGGGTGGGCTGGTGTATACAGGGCGAGTCTGTATACGGGAAGAGAGGCAGATATGTATGTAGGGAGACGGGCGGGTCTGTATGTAAAAAAAAAAGAAGGGCGGGCCTGTGTATAGGGAGGAGGCGAGTCTATATATGTAGATAGAAAGGGGGGTTTGTGCAAATGAGAGGTGACGATGTTAGAGTGAGAGGCTTTTGGCAAGACTCAGCCTATAGTTAAGCAAAGATTGGCCAACACGTCACGAGAAGAGAAGAGTGAAGCCTCGGGGATGTATGACAAGAGAAGAACGGTGAGCTGGCTGGAGTGCAAGGAATGAAAGGAAATGTTTCAAGGAAGAGAATATTGGTATGGTGCCAAGACAGAGTGACAGGTTGGGAGAACTAGGGATAGAATGTGGAGCAGATATTTAGGTAATGGTGGAGGGAGAGGCTGTCTGAAGGATAATAGTGGAGTATAGAGGGCGGGAGAGACGAGAAGGGACAGTGTTTAGGCTAGGAGATGGGGAGGATAGGAAACACTACGGCTGGAAAACCGTGAGTGATGGAGAAGCAAAGGTTATGGAAGTGTGAATGGAAGGAGAGACTAACAGATAAAAAAAGGAGAATGAATAATAAAGAGGATATAGTGAACTAAAACAGAAGCCTCATAAAATCCGAGGACACACAGAGCAAAAAGCCATTACTAAAGTTGGGACGACCCAGCGTAATTCTTCTTTTATGAGAGTTGTATACATAACCCATTTTTGGTATTGTTATTTGCTACCTTGATTACGCTGAGATGGTTCCAAGGATCAATGACCCCGCGGCCCGGTCTCTGACCAGACCACCTCGTTGTTGGTCTGGTCAATCAGACTGTTGGTCTGGTCAATCAGACTGTTGGACGGGTAGTTATGCCGTTTATGTATAGAGGGAGAGTGTTGAACAGTCATTGATGCTTCATATAATGAAACCTTCCTGGTTGATGGGGTTCTGGGAGAGTGTTAAACAACCGTGGACCTCTGATGTTTATACAGTTTTCTCTGATTGTGCCTTTGGCACCCCTGCTCTTCACTGGTTCTATTCTACATTTACTTCCATATCGTTCACTCCAGTACGTTGTTATTTTACTGTGTAGATTTGGTACTTGGCCCTCCATGGCATGACATGCATGTTGGGATGCATGACATGACAAAGTTGGGATGCTTGGCATGACAAAGAAATGAAAGAAATACTAAGGGCACAATGACTGTGATCAGTAAGCCATTAAACATACTGAAGAAAGAAGAATAGCATCGAAAAGTTTTGTTCATTAACATGATAGCAACTTTGAAACCACATTTGACATGAGCAGCCTCCAAGACACAACAGCCTCCAAGCCTGTGTGAGCCAGGGAGTCCAGTGGACCAGACACAGCAGCCTCCAAGCCTGTGTGAGCCCCATTGCCCTCTATTTAATTAAATAACTACCCTATTATAATCATAAAAGTTCACGAATAGTTCTCCCTGGAGTGCAAGCGAGATGATAAATCATAATTTATTCCTGTAAAATACTGGACGGCCTGGTCCCAGATCTGCACATGGAAATAATCTCTACTCTCCTAAAGAATTATTTATTTCTGCAGACGTCCATGTTCATCAAGGATGTATCTTTCTCGTCTGTACTTCAGGTAGTACTGTTTGAAGGACTTGAATTAAACTATTGATTATGTAAACCATTGATGTACATAAATATTCCAGGCGAGAAAGTATAGGTGGAATAAAACTTGCATCATTGCCTTGGCATCTTTGGTGTGAAAAGTTCTTGCTAACCATTCCGTCATTTCTCGAGCCGAGTCAGATAGGCCTAGGTAGGCTATAATGAATGGGATGGTAAAGAGCCGCATTTAACGGAATCCTGTCTCTTAAGAACTCGGAAATTGAGTGGAATGTTCGATGAACCACGTTTAGGTTCTGCATGTTATTCTGTATGTTAGGTTCTGTCTGTATTCTGTATATTTTATTAAGTGGGTTAGTTTTTTTTAATAATATGATAATGGCAGATGTATTATTAATACATTAATAATATTTAAAGAAAATAGTGACGGTATGAGTACGAGCTGAATTTCAACGCTATAACCAAAGCTGAATTTTGATGACTTGGTCTGTTGGAATTTACAAAGTTATTTAAAGTCAATGTGGGGCCAAAGTTATTTACAAACTTTGGCTCCCTAATGTTTATTGAAGTTATTTCTATACTAACTCGTTTCACTTGGCTTTTAATTGGAGTTGTTTTGTTTATACTGCTGAGACTGTCAAATATTTATACAGTTACAACTCCTGCCAAAAATATATAGATATATTGCTCGAACAATAGTAGAAGCTTTCAAGAGAGAACTTAACAAGCTCGTGCTGGAGTTATTGGATCAACCCGGCTGTGTCCATGTGGGCAACAAAGACATACAGCCTCATAGACCAGGCAACCACCAGGAAAGGAAGGCTGTCCACTTTAGGAGAACCATCAAAATCATCAACAGTTAATCAACATGATTACTCTCGCATCTTTTATATTGCTCTTCTGCTCTGTGGTATGATCTGATGCTTTGTATCTGAGAGAGAACTCTATCAACATTAGAGGACCGAGGCTGTTCAACACGATTCCACTACACATAAGTGGCATAACTGGTTGATCTCACAGTGTTCAAGACAGAACTTGATAAACACCTCTAAAGGATACCTGATCAACCAGGCTGTGACTCATACGTCAGGCTGCGAGCAGCCACGTCCAATAGCCTGGTTGACTAGTCCAGCAACGAGGAGGCCTGGTCGATGACCGGGCCGCGGGGACGCTAACCCCCCAAAACACCTTAGGTAACCTCAAGGTAAGGTAAGGTAGGTGGTTCAAGATTTTATTTCTGATCGGTACGTCAGACTGCGAGCAGCTGCATCTAGCAGCCTGATTGACCAGACCACCAACCAGGACCCCGGATCAGAGACTGGGAAGTGGGGACATTGATCCACGGAACCAATATAAGGTAAACAAACACAAGTTAAGAGCTGCATTTATTATTCTTGGCACATCATACTGTTTCCTCTGGCCCACCGGAAGACTTGCTTTAAATCAGTTAAGAGGTTGGGAGAGTCATACGTCAAGCTGTCAGCAGCTACGCCTAACAGCCTGGTTGTTACCTGAGTTAAAGTTGAAGAGTCGTCTCCATACTTTACCTCCAATGATTGTTGCAGGCTTTCGAGAAGTCTACGTATATTACATGGTCATTTAGGTCACCATGGGTCACTAGAGACCCATTGTCTCTATTGGGTCTGGGACCACGTCAGCGTGTTCCGGCAGCTGCCTGAGACAGGGGGCGAGAAGTTCTACACTCATGTTGGCCAGGATTATTTAGACACTGTGTCTCCATGTGTTTCGTTAGCTTTTTTTCCCTCGCTCTCTTTGTAAGATTGTTTTTATGTGCGGAGTTAGTCCAATCGATCTATAGTTTTTTTTAGCGACTGCCATCTTTGTGGAGCGGAGCTATTTATGTTGTTAGAGCTCCAGGTATGTGGCCGGTGTCTAGACCCCGTCTCTATAGAATAGGTTATTTAAGGCCTGTAATGAAGTTTTCCATTGTTGTGGTGACAATTTAAACTAGATCTTCTACCTCAAGGTAGGAGATGGGAGGGTGTCCAGCAGGAGTCTTCGTGACTGTGTCATTGGAGCTCCCAGCAGCCTAGGTCTCGGTAATATTTGCTTTGTAATTTGTATCTCGCATTTAGTACGTCGTTATTTCTCTTAGTAGACTATGTTGTCAATATATTGTAAATGTCACTTTTTATACACAAGGAAATCACACTAGCGTGATGGATCAGAAATCTGTTGGAGTAATGCCTAAATGCTGTTTATCTCTGGCTCTGAGTCTGATGAACGTAATNCGATGTTGGGACTGTGGTGGATGGTGTGCTGACGTTGGGACTGTGGTGGATGGTGTACCGATGTTGGGACTGTGGTGGATGATGTGCTAATGTTGGCAATGGCGCCCATACCTAGTGTGTTTGCAGAGTGTGATGGCTGATATGTTTGTTTGTCGAGACTTATAGTGGCTTGTGTGCAGATATCACATATGTTGCTGCACCATAGAACCAATAGAATGAACCAGTACCCCGTAGTATTATATACTGTTACACGTAGGACAGAGCCAACACAGCAGCAGCCACAATACCACAATCACCACATTATTCATTAAAACACCATTGTCACCACACCAATCGATACAAGGGATATTAGCATCAGCCACATATGTGATGCCAACATCCAAGTTGATTTTGATATTGTAGTTGTTGGTGTGTTAGCTCTGTCCTACGTGTATTATACTATTTCGGCAGTAATAGTCATATCTAAAGTAGACAGTAATGGACATGACATACCATGAGGATAGTGTGTTATAAATGAACACAGGTGCTGGCAGCCTGACTGGGCCGGGCGTCACTGGTGTCGCCTTCACCAAGTAATATACTGGAAATTATTTCGAAGTGGCAACGTTTGAAGTTGCATCTGTGGCTATAACCCATTGGTTATGCTGTTTTTCATGTAGGCTGCTGGTTTTTCGAATTTGTCTTAAGGATTACCGTCTCCAAGCAGAGCCTTAAATCACAGCCTAGCCGAGGCTTTTTTGTCTTCTCTCTTCAAAAAGTAGCCCTGCTAAGCTAACACCTGGGAATTCTAACGTAATTATTTTAGCCCATTACATAAACCGGGCTGAAGAGGTATCTCTCGAAACCAGGATCGGGTAAATCTTACCTATTATGGAGTATTTGTATGGCATGCTAAATGGTAAAGTTCTGGACCGATTCGTGCGCGCGCGAGCCCGTACTTGGATGAAGGGAGTAGTGGTCATGTTGTGGGTGGGTGTGTGGAGGGGTGATGGGAAGGGAATTGTTAATATCCTGTGTGAGGCCTTATGTGTCACCACCGCTGGTCCTCACTGCTTCAGGTTAATGCTAATGTGGATTATCCTTTGCTGTTACTACCGCTGATAAGTTAATATTAGTAGCCTACGATATAGAAGTAATACCAAGTAAATTGAAACTTTAAAACAGTACAGCCAGGTAGTATTAGAACAAGAGGTAAAGATAGTAACAGAACAGAATATATGGGTTGAAGCTCCGTCTCACTAAGTACTGGCCTCGCATCATTATTTTTCTTATCCTAAAAGAAGACAGAGAACTACAATCCATAGTTTAATGTCATCCTTCGCTGATGACGCTAAAAAGACCTGAGTATGAAAATTGCCACAGATACTGACAAGTCTTTCAGTGGCCACATTTAAATATGGCGTTCAACGGTGATAGATTCATACAACTTCGATACGAAAAAAAAACGAAATTCATAATAAATTACAGATGAAAATACACAATCAGATCTAGCAAGGAACGACGAAGTCAGAGACTTTGGAATAATATAAAAAAATTCCATTGTTGTGGGCAGGAAGCCGTACTTAGGTTTATCAAAGTGCGTGTAGGCTAATTATACATATCTTTCCCAGGAAGCAATAGTTACCTAACTCCTAACATAGGAATTAGGTGAAAGGAAACGTCTTCAACCGTTGGAAAAACCGTTGTTCAGTCTCTAACCGTCTCTGTCCTGGGATTGAAGCCGGAAACTTTGATTACGAGGCGACGACGCAGGCCGTTTAGATCAGTAAACCATACATATCAACAACCAGGAAAATGATAGGGACGATAATACGAATATTAAGAACAATTGATACCATGCCAACGATGGTACTCTTCAGTGCACTGATGCTTGTTCAGTCATTATATCGCCTTTCAAGGAAGGCGACATTGCACAGCTGTAAAATGCAGAGGTCATTACTATATACATATATTCATTGATGCATTTGAACTAATTGGGACCAATTCGGGGGACTCAAACTGTACTGCTTCGAAAGGAGACGAGAGAAATCTCTCATAATATACACATGCAAAATACAGGAAGGTCAGGATTCAATCCTGGATAATATAATTCAACGTACTAGAGTAAGAAATATGGTAGAAAATATAAAATAAATCCGAAGAATTGTCAGGAATGTCTTTAAGCACAATTAAGTAAATATTAAAGGCCGATAGATATAACAAAAGTAGCCGGAACATCAGCAGAGGTTTTCAAGAGGGAAGTAGACAGGTTTGTACTCGAGTTACCGAATTAGGCTGCGAGAGCTATGGGGGGCTTGCGGGCTACGAAGACATGCAGCCTCACAGACCAGCCAATCACCAGAAAATGATAACCACAGGCCAGGGCCCGCCTCTCAACTGTCAATCAACTGTTACTAACTACTAGCTAACTAATTTTTTCACACACATAGGAGCCTGGGGCCGAGCGGACAGCACGCTGCACACGTGATCCTGTGGTCCTGGGTTCGATCCCGGGCGCCGACGAGAAACGATGGGTAGTTTCTTTCACCCTATGCCCCTGTTACCTAGCAGTAAATAGGTACCTGGGAGTTGGTCAGCTGTCACGGGCTGCTTCCTGGGGGGGGGGGGAGTAGAAACAGTTGACTGACAGTTGAGAAAACGGGCCGAAAGAGCAGAGCTCAACCCCCGCAGCACAAACTGGTGAATACACAGGAAGCACCCATAACAGCTGGCTAACTCCCAGGTACCTGTTTACTGCTAGGTAACAGGGGCATCAGGGTGAAAGGAACTGTCAATTTTTGTTTTCGCCGGCGCCGGGAAGCCGCTCCACGGTGCGGGGCGGTGGCCACTGAGTGGTTGGAAAACCGTGGGCAAGTGATAGTGGTGGGAAACGACCAGTAGATAAGTGGAGGTTGGGTAGGTGGTGGATAAGTAGAGGTGGTAGTGGTGGCTGGGAAGGTAACAGTGGTGGTGGGGGAGGTAGTGAGCGAGTGGAAGTAAGGTTACGTCTCCCCCCCCCCCCCGATACTGATGACGCCAACCCCTCCACCCCACCCACGCCGTCCTTGGCTGGAAACATTTCCGTTGAGGTCATCACTAGTGATGCCTACATTCCACGCAGACTTTGTCTGCAAGTGAGGAAACCAATGACATGGTTTTCTGAACTATATATTGTATTCAAAATTCGAATATATTTAGGACTTACCTTGTGGTGGATCAGAGGATCAACGGCCCGGCGTCCCAGTCTCTGGTTGATACCTGGTCGATGGGGTTCTGGGAGTTCTCTACTCTCCAAGCCCGGCCCGAGGCCAGGCTTGACTTGTGAGAGTTTGGTCCACTAGGCTGTGCTTGGAGCGGCCCGCAGGCCCACATACCCACCACAGCCCGGTGGTGGTCTCTGCACTGCCCTCCTAGTTGGTGGTATGGTCTACTCACCCGTCCTCACACTAGGCTGTTTAAAGCAGCGGCCGTCCTCCCCAGACGCATTCATAAGCTTTAAAATTTGTGTATTAAAAATTGGTTTGTTCTCATATATAAATTAATATTCTTATACGTAAAAAATCTATGTATACTTAGGTGTTTAGGTTCTGTTGGCGATTATTTGTATTTGATTTCAATAAGTGAAGCGTTTATAGAATTGTGGTTCAAACAGAAGACGTGAATGAAGCATTTGTTCCGGAAGTGTTCGGACGTCATCAGTTGTGAGTCGTGTGTAAACCGCTTTTCATTCAAAACAGTGGGTTTGGCGACTGGACTTACGAGCTTGGATCTTTGTATGCGAGGACGGGCTGTTTATAGAATTGTGGTTCGAACAGAGAACGTGAGCGAAGCACTTGTTCGGGAAGTGTTCGGACGTCATCATCTGTACAACCCGTCCTCGAATCAAGTCCATTACATCCAGCGGTCGACCTCACAGACGCATTCATAAATTTTTACATGCTGTTCATTCATTAATGTACTTTTATAATTTATAAAATTGTTATCTAATCTGTTTTATCTAATATATAATATATTTTATCATTAATATTATTCATGGGTGGAATCCAATAAGTGCCCTCTTAACCCTCCATCTTGATGAGTCATGGAGGGTCTTCATATCCACATAATTACCCACACGGTTGGTGACTCACGGACCCTAGGACTACCACTGCTACAGTATCGATCACGTGCTCCCCTCCTATCGTAAAAATACTGGCGCTTCAACGTGTCAGTGTCGTGAATGTTAGTTCGGCAGGAATATGAACGACGTTTTTGTATTTCGAAAACGGTGTGTACTCTTTTTAAGATACTGAGCAAGAAAGTACGTACTACCTTTTAGTTTAGAGTCGCTGCTCTCGCGGCCCGAAGTTTGAAAGACCTCTTGGTTGACAGACCAATCAGCCACTCGTGTTTTCCCAGTCCCAATCAACGCTGATGATGATACTGACCTGGAGAACGTGCAGAGAAGTTTTATTGCCTGAAACTATTAAATAAAATATCAGAATTGTTCGTGCTGCTTAAAAATCCCTCACACTACTTCTTGGCGTGCAGGCAAGAGATTGGAGGTCCCGGTAGTACAGTCGGGTTCTTTTTCGACTCACAATCAAGAATTCCGGATTTGAATCCCGGCTGAGACATGGTTGGGCGCATTTCCTATTACCTAATGCATCTGTTCATCTAACAGTAAGTAGGTACCCAGGAGTTAAGTCAGCTTGTTGTGGGGTTGCATCCTGGAAGTGTCAGTAATTCGACCTTTGTGGGGGGACCTCGATATAAGCTTAACATGTATATATACATTCTGTCTGCCTGTCCTCCGAAACAATGAATTATTAAGTAATGTATACCTGGAAAATCTGCATACTAAAATATTTCCTTAAGAAACCAGGAAGCATAGCCAAATGTGGAAGAAAAAAAAAGTAGGGACGCAGTGGGTATTCTTAATGAGAGAATTATATATATGTTAATAGCCCAGACTTCATCACCTCCAACGAAATAAATGTAAGGGAGGTGGTGAAGTCTTTCCCTCTTGACGTTCAAGAGGGAACTTGACAAGTTGACAAGCACCTCCAAAGGGTTATGATCAACCGGTCTGTGATATATCTGACTTGTTGATCTTATGTTGTACCATTTATTACCTTGTGTACCACCTTTTCCTCTCTTCTGTAACATCCTTTATTTATACGAGTGTCATTAGGCAATTGGCATTAGATAAGCGCCTGGATTTGCCTGCGTGTTGATTCGTCTGCCTTCTCTACCTTGGTTATTGTGAGTTAGTTCCAAGGCTCGGTGCCCCCGCAGCCTGGTCTCGGACCACGCCTGGTTGACGCTCTGGTCAACCAGGCTGTTGAACACCACTGCACCGAGTCTGACGTATGAGCCAGGGCCTAATTGATCAGGTAAGCTTAATTGTTTGCCAAGTTCCCCTTTGAACCCCGAAAGAGGTCAACTAATTATACCCCATATATAGTTGGGAAGTTGGAAAGCCTTGAGTTTCTAACGTTTATAGGTTTGTCTCTTAGCTGCTAGGAAGTGAAGGAACAAGAAATACAAAATGGGGCATTTGTATTTTAAGAGTATTTCAGAATGTTATTTGCATCGTTAGATTTGAAGAAATAGGTTATGGTAAGTGACCGAGGAGGCTTTCTTTATTCGTTTGCGATTGTACTTTATATGTTGACTAGGTAGTCGTAGTTTTATTTGTATCCAATATTAGTTAGACCTACAGTAATAACTGGAATAGCAATATTAGCATGAATTGTATTAATAGTAGGCTAGCTATATTTTAAAGTAACAAAGACAGCAAGTTTTTAAACTAAGCCTAATCATAAATTGTGTAGAATAGATAGGCCTATGCCTAAACGGGCGGATAAATATTTACAAGAATAGAGTGGTTCTTGTGAGGGTATTTTGATGTGTGTGCCTTATCATGAAGGGCGCACATTATCATGCCGAATCCCCATTTTATCAGTGGAAGCACTGTAAAGGTGTGCTAAGGGGCGGCAACGCGTGCCTTATCGTGAGTATCTGTCCTCGTCTCTCACTGTGGGAATGTTTAGGTTGTGAAGGTGCGAGACGCTGGCTGGGAAGGTGGGCACATCCCTGCACTTGACGGTCTTGTCTTGTATGTTACCTTGAGGTTACCTTGAGATGATTTCGGGGCTTAGCGACCCCGCCGCCGGGTCGTCGACCAAGCCTCCTCCTTGCTGGACTGGTCAACCAGGCTATTGTCAGTCAACACACACACGACTTCTTGGTCATATTACCTTGGAGGTGAGTTTGACCATATTCTGTGAGACATTACTCTAGACTATTGACGTTTACCCAGAACGTACACGTAACAAAAATCTTTCATTCTGGTAAATCATAGTCTACACTCTACAGCTTTATAGACTTATTTTGCAGTCTACATACCGACAGTAGGCTCACATAAATATTGTTAAGAATAATGGCATAAACATTAGGCTTGCAAGGGTCTCTTAGACTGTGATTCATACGTCAAGCTAAGAGCAGCCGCCTCCAACAGCCTGGTTGACCAAACCACCAACCATGCTGTTATTCATGAACATTATGAATGCTGTTTCTAATGAAGATGGTCTTTCTAATGAAGACTTGTGATCAAGAATGGTAATGATGGTGCGGGAGATGATCAGAGATGATGTTTATGGCGCGGGTGATGATTAGGGATGATGTTTATAGTGTGGGTGATGATCAGGGATGATTATGGCAGGTGGGAGCTTGGAGAGGAATGACCTGTGTATAGAGGGCGCCAGGTGCGGAGGCCACCGTGGTGGGTAGGTAAACACTGGCCCCTCCTTGCACCTACCTTCCGTCTCTCCACATAAATGAATGGTTAAAGAGAGTCTGGCGAGGAACGTGACGCGGGGCCGCAGCGTGCGTTCCTGTGTGTGACGAACACTGAAGGCAGCGGGTTGGCCGCAGCTTCCGTGTGCTGTGTACACACCACCAACTCTGGCTCTTTAGCCGCATGCGTGCGTGCGGTTACGCTGTGTACATCGCTGCAGCGGTCATGGGATCATCATCCTGCATCTGAAATATATATAATGTGGGCGTCAGGGAAGTCGAAGAACTCCCAGAACGCCCTCCAGATTATAACTCTCATGTCCGGTCTCTAATTATAGCAGATGCTGGTGGTTTGAATGTTGTACCCCCTAATTTTAATTCGACTTATGTATGTAAACTTATGTCTCCTGCTTCGGGAAATTATTTCAGCGTGCAGATTTGGAATTATTCCTAACGGCATATTTCAGGTGTATATTGCTATTATTAACTTATGTTTTGATAAATAATTATTTATGGAAATAAACCCCCGTGCCCCCTTTTTTCTATTGTTTTAATAAATAAATATAAGCGTTGAACGCCAAAACGCCACATACGCTGCGCAGGAAATGTTGATAGGCTATGTTTAGGCCTTGGGACGATACTGAACAAGCAATGTTCCACAACATAGGCTAGGAGGAGCGTCTCCGGCAGCATTGCCCACCACATACGCCCAACATGGAGCATTTCATTCTTCACAGCCCAGTCCTGTAATTAATGTGTACTGATGTTTATTCTATGCAATACGATCATAATCCCATACAGATTAATTGCCTTTAGACCTCGTTGTCTTTATCAAACTATATGCCCCAAAAACGCATAATAAAAGAAAGTGTAGGAAGCCGTTTGGCTCATGCTTGAATATTTTCCTATGAATTTACATATATCCATATTCAATTTCCAGTTCTTTCCTAATTCTAAACTTCCCATTTGAATTTATTGTTTCGAGTAATATCTTGACCTTATATTTTCAGAACCTATTTATATCGCATTATTAAACATAAACACGTCAAGTATGTGGCACCGGATTCTAGGTCCTACATTACGCCTTAAAGATACGTAAATTAACTTTCTTGGTCACTCTTCAAGGAAGTTCCTGAGGCTTAGTCTAACTTAGTAGCGCAGCTGTGTACTTTACGCGTGATCCAAATGGTGTCTGACAAGCTCAAGATAAAGCCGAGTCATAACATTTGAACTTGTCTTAAATGTCTTAATATCCTAAGCTTGGCTGTATTATACTTGGCAGATATCTGAGACTTCATATTTCCACACTTAGAAGACTGTATGGTGTACAGCATAAGTCCAAAGTAGAGCTGTGGAGGCGCTGCTTGCGACTGCTCCACGACTCAGTGTGACTGTATCAATCGGTACTGAGAGAAACGTCTTGTACTGTATATACTGGTATTATCCAAACCAAATTAGCTTAATGGCGTAAATCAGAGCTGGTATACCCACCTATTTTCATCTTATACCTGTTTGTGAATCATTTGGGTGCAGTAAAATCATTTCAGTTGTAAATTAGCTTTTGCAAGAATGCCAAGACCTAGGCTAAATAAACTTAAATATATGGCTAAAAATTGTTAAATGTATTCCAAAGAAATTATTTACTTTAAGTGTTGCCATGAGGTTGTTGCAGGTATAACTGNATGAGGCTAAGTATTTAGAAACACTGAATGAGGCTATGCGACATAGCAACAAAGATAAGAGCTGAGGCCTGTAGATATAGTATATAGTTAATAATTATGTTTAATTCGTCACAGACGCTTTGCTTAATTTAATCAGATTCTTCAAGAAAGGTATGTGTTTTCAACTCTTTCATCAATGACATTGACCAATTCTCTTAATGTAATGAGACAAACATTCTTCCAATGCAAACCATTCCACCCAAGCCATCAACATTACCCACACCGACCAAGCTACTCATAACAATTATTCTATTTATGCTAACCTTTCTGCCCTCCCTCACCATCCAACTATTCTATCCACACCATAAATTGAACCATTTTATCCATACCTACCATATAACCTCACAGACCTAGCTCAGAGTAGGATCCCAGGACCTTGGTGTGCTGGATATTTATTCTACCACAACAAATAAAGCCACGAAGTACAGTCGGTGTATTACTCAAGGCCCTAAGCAAGATCTACACAGAAGGAATACTATAAGAAGAACACAACACAAAGGACACGATACACATCAACCATTCAACTTAGACTATCCATTTGTCCAAGTCAATCATTCCACCTTACATCATTCTATCAAACTAAAAAAATCAATCGTACACCCATAGCAATCATTTTCCGAAACCAACCATTCAACTACAGTATTTACTTATGTTACCCATTAAAAAAAATCCACATAACACAGACATCCACCGATTTACCCACACCACCCACTTGTTGATGGGTGGGTGGAATGGCTGAGTGTTGGTTGATGTGGTGGAATGGCTGGTTAGAGGAATGGAATTGTTGTTTGGTTAAGTGGGATGACTGTGCTGGTTGGTTGAGTGGGATGACTGTGCTGGTTAGTTGAGTGGGATGACTGTATATGTGTTAGTTGAGTGGGATGACTGTAAGTGTTGGTTGAGTGGGAGGACTGTAAGCTGTTAGCGTGGGAGGAGTGAGAGGTGGAGGGTTGTTAATTGGGAGATGAGAGTGAACAGGCACGCTAGTGACAGAAATGCTAGTGACCAAGAGATGCAGGTGACCAAAAATAAGCGTGACCAAAGGAATAACATCAGAGGAATATTTATGCTGGAAAAATAATATCTTGCCACTTGCATACTAACAATATGCCGCTTCTAAATTATTTATTATTGCTACCATTCAGGATTTGCAATTCTACGGCTACTTTCAACAAACAGCATTATGCATGAATGTTTTGCACTATAGATATATTAATATTTAGATAAATAATCGGTATTAACACGATGCGAACTGAAAAGCAAATAATTCATGCTGTTTATTAGAAAATGATTTATCTTAAAATCAGGCAAACTAAAATAAAAAAAATGTCAGATAACTGATATAAAATAAACCAGTGACGAAGCTCTTCAATTGGAGTTTAAAGTGTAATACTATATTGCTATGATACCATGTAATTATAGAATTATTCTTATGGGCGATTTGAATTATAAAGTGGGAATGAGCCCGATAATGATATGACATGGTGTGCCATAAATATATAATATCAGTGGACATAACGATTATGCAATAAGAATATAGTATTAATAAATATTTTAAGCTGAGGAGTAAAGTATGCGTATCATGCATGGTATTGTGCAAGTGATGAAAAGACAAAAGATCTCATTGAATATGTACGTGTGAATAAAGCATGTTAAAGTATGTCTGTGATACAAAAATTATAAAAGTAATATCTAGATATTTGTCTGTTCATGTGATTTACAAGATAAATAGTAAATGGAGGAAGGTGTACAAAATAGGGTGTAACAATAGAAATAGTAAAAGTTGAGATGCTAAGAGAACGTTTTCCGATAGGTCATTAGGAAAATAAATTATAATGTCATGTGAGATGTATACAAATAACATTTAATCAGGAATTCTGAGTTGGAGTTTGGAGTTGTACAAACTGGTCGAAACCAAGTACTGTACAAAATATGGAGTATAGAAGTCTGTAAACTGTAAAATCAATGAGATCTTATTAAGATTGTGTGGCCATATTAGGCGAATGAATAACGTCTGAGTGGTAAAAGAATGTATACATATGAATGAGAAGATTTAATGTTTTGAATATTTTGTTTTAAATGAAAACCCATGAGAATCAGTCTACACCAAATTGTTTGAAGCTGTAGTGTCCTACTGTAGACGTTTAGATGGAGAGCGAATGGTGGTTCTGTGTGGTGCTGCAGTATGTAGTTTGGAAGATAAGGTGAATAAATGGGCTATCCTTATAGAGTATCTTAATTCATTTTATATTTGCTCGCCTACGTCTTCTGGGCTGACGCCGTCCCACCATGAAAGTGGAAAACGGGGTAATGATGATGAGATTATCCACTGATAGTTTAAGCCGCCTGAGTGGCCAGCAAATATTGCGGTTGCATGATGCACTATTTTTTTTATAGTGCGAGTTATTGGTTGCATATTCAATAATAAGTTACATTAGGAAATATGAAAATATATTATATGTTTTTCTTAAATATTGTTTAATTTTGTATAATTTTATCTGATGTACAATGATCGTTTAAAATATTTGCAAATTTTAATAAGGCACTGAAATTTTGTGACATTTTATTGAATATGTATTGAGATCTGTAAATTAATATTGATAAAATTTAACACAGTTAGGAGAGGAATAGTATGCTAAAATAAACTAATTATAAGCTACATTACCAACAGCGGTAATGGTGTATAACGCCAAAAACCTGCTTAAAAAACATCTTGCCACACATCCCAAATTTCATCGACGTCTTCAAATTCCCTCTCAGTCGTATTTCACTCACGATAACAAATTATTATTTTGATCGCAGCTGACATCCAAGGCAAAACCACTCGGAATATCAGACTCATTCCCGAATTATTTTACCGCCTTGATAGATCAACATGAAATACGTTTCGACACTGAACATCACCCTATAGTTTGTCCTCTAAACAATTAGCGTGTATTAAAGAAAAATGCAAAAGCTCTTCCATCCATCAGCAGTTACCAAAGTTCACAATTATGAATACAATGTACTTATCCACACGAAATCGTTACGAAACCTCGAATCACATCATTATTCATACACAAAATTTTAAATAAATTAACTCATATTTCACTTTTAACAAACAAAAAAATTCAACTACACGACCACCACGTATTTTAAAAGTTTGTGAGACCTTCTTTGAGCAATTAGGGGATTGCCACACAGCTGGGACTTTATGTGAATCGCCAGAGTCCACACTGCGAAACGACGTTCATTTAGCGTCTGATTATACAAAGAAGCAGGCCTGAGGACTTTTAGAAATCCTCCTCTAGAATCAAGGAGTCACATTCCGGTATGGGCCTAACGCCTGCATTATTAGTCGTGGTGAAGATTCCGCCAGCACTAAGAATCCATCCTAGGAGAGGCCACGACACAGTGCGGAAGGTGACTGGAAATCATTCAAGTTTTCATCAACACGAAAGTGCAAGATAGAAACAGCAAGCAATAAGTCAATGATCGAGGAGAATTGCAGACAATTTATAGGAACCGCCAAGAATGCGTCATCGATTTGCAAGACCGTTAAGTCATTGTATTTTAAAAGCCTACATAACATTACCCAACCAACCTAACTTTATCCAACATAGTCTAACGCAACCTAATGTCATAATACATCCTAATCTAACAATTTATACTGTTTCAGCAAACAGAAAACGAGCTTAGTCGAATCGTCCTGTATCTCTCCCACCTCCCCCTCACAAAGGAAGGTGTTATCGAGTTGTCCCATAGGGATACTTCAACACTGTCATTGTAAGCACTTACCACGCTGGGTCATATATAAAAGGTTCACTGACATTTTGAGCACTTCTCTGAGACTCAACTGATGTTTAGCGAACGACAATCTTTCAGTATTTCTTATGAAGTGGCCAAGCACATTGAGTGTTATTCTGATAAAGGATCTTCACATTGTGTATTTGTCATAATAAACCACCTTTTGTGAGAGTTGAAAGTTGATTTGATTTGGGAAATAAATAGTGCCTCCTAATAGATTGATTTATCTGTTATTTATTTGCGTGCAGCCTAGCTCAAAGTAAATATTAAATTGTTGCGTGCAACCGTCAAAGGTAAACATTGCTTACCTAGCACTCTACCACATTTTAGTATGTATAGAATGTAAAACTAATGGAAGAGGTGTCATAACTTATAAATTTTAGCATAAAGATGACAAGCTACCTTAGCCTAGTTCAGTGAGTCGAGGAACCGAGTGATAATTCTTGAATTCTATTTTCAAGTCTTATTTTCTTATGATTTTAGAAAATCATGAGATTTGTTAGTGCATTTTCAATATAAATATGATTATTTTATATTACATGATCATTAACACATTATGTTTAGTCTACAAGGAAAACATTTCATTATTTTTAGTTAATAACATTTTCAATGAAAATGGTTTTAAATCATCTGATAGCATGACCTAAGTTTAAACACCGTATATTAGATAGTATTCTTCATTAAAAAAAATTACACTGATTCAGCTGAACAGCTTTCTCTTCCTAACCATAAACAAAATATGTACCATAGTCAGAAATTAGCCAACTTGCCATCCAAAAGTTATAGTACATGAGCAATTATTTGTCGAACGTACGAAAATGTACTGTTGCGCCAAAAGCATATACTGTACTGTATTTTATACCATTAATTGTGTAGAAAGAAGACAAAAATCAACAATAAACTTTCCTGGGTCTAGAAAAGCAGTCAGGTTTGTTCTCGAATCATAATCGGGAATTCCGTGTTCGAATCCCAGGCGGGACTGAAATGGTTGAGCGTTTTTTATCGCCTTATGCTACTGTTCACCTATCAGTAAATAGGTACCCTGGAGCTAGTTACCGTGTCGTAGGGTTGCATCCTGGGGAGGATCAGCTATTCGACCTTAGGGTGGTAGGGGGGGGGACCTCGATGTAATATATACATGTACTGCATATAAACACTGACTGCCTATCCTTAGACAAAATTAATTATTAAATTATGTATGTAATAAATTAGGCCAGTCGCTGAGAACAGGGCAATAGAGTTTGCTGGAAAATACATAAAAATGTGCGATTTGTGGACTGAAACTGGTGATTGCGGGTTAGCTGTGAGGTTTGACAGAGAATACGTTTCCCTTATATTACGATTTAATATCATTAACTTTATTTACCGTGAAATAACTGAGTATTTCTTAAAACTATTTACGCCAAAATACAATCTTTTGATTTAATTTCAAACAGTGTGTGAACCATATTACCGATAATATTTATAAACACAAAACGAGGCAGGAGAAAACCCAGAGGAATGTAACTTGATTAGTCCCAGATCTGCATTATATAAGTTAGGCTCAACTTCGAGAAAAGACTTAATTCCATTAAATGTTGTGATTATCTAAGCTACAATAATTACCACCTCATAAGAGTGTCAAGACTTTAAGCTCCACCATGACACCATAACTTTGCATTAATAAAGGCCACCATAAGGAACTAAGGATTTTTACAATAACATATATTACTCAAACAATCTAGTTGCTGTGAAAAATATGGGAAGAGGAGAGGCAGAGGGAGAGACTGGGAGAGAGGGAGAGACAAATATGAGAACGGGAGAGAGGAGAGAATCATAGTACAGATCTAAAAAAGGGAGAGAAGAGAAAAGAATGAAAAAGAGAATTGGTTGAAGAAACAGGCAATTTGAATCCAGGCTGAGGAAGAAACAAACTGGCAAAATTTCTTTTACCTAATGTCTCTGTAGACCTAGAAGTAAAAAGGTAGGTAGTTAGATAGCTGCTACAGGCTGTATCCTAGAGATTTATGTGTGTGTTAAAGAGAAATATATGAAGTAGATATAACAACAGGAAAATGAGTCGTCATTAAATTGAACAACCGACGATTAGAAAAGCGTGGTCCAAAAGCTAACAGCTTGATCTGCAGGCAAACATAGTAAATACACACACTATCTCTCTCTTTATGGCTATAAGACACAGTTTAAATGACACATTAAGATGATAGAAAAATTGGCTTTAGGAAGCTATGAAAACATGCTTTCAGATCAGGTTGTCAAAACCAAAAATGGCAGCACCTTAGCCACACCATGAAGTCTGAGATCAGGCGGGTGGAAATTGAAGACACGATCAAAGGGGGAAGGTTGGAAAGTCCAAAAAGCGACCATGGGGAAAATGGAGAATGGATGATGGCTGAGCCAGAGAAAATTTGATATAAATAACATGGAAGGAAGAGTATGACAGCATATATAAGAAGAGCATCAGAAAACAGGAAGTCGAAAACTCTTGACGCTAAGAGCCAAACAAAAAGACTAGTGAAAAGGCAGAACTGCAAATATTTGTGGTGAAAAGAAAGAGGAGAGTGTGAGGGATATATATATATATATATATATATATATATATATATATATATATATATATATATATATATATATATATATATATATATATATGCGAAAAAGCTTGAATGGTCCCTAGGACTATATGCAACTGAAAACTCACACCCCAGATATATATATATATATATATATATATTATATATATATATATATATATATATATATATTATCGTTGAAAACGACAGAAAATTTTAGATTTATGTTTCTGGCACGAATCTTCTCGATATTCCTTATATTTTTACTCAATAAAGCAGGAAGTTGACAAATTAACTCTCCAAAGTTCATTTTTACTTTTTATTTGGGTCTGATGCCTAGTGATGCGTTTCGTAAGGTATATCCTCACATTCTCAATGACATATTCTACTGTGCTTAGCACTTGGTTATATCCTCTTTTGGTGAGGTGGTTTTCCGCAGTAGAATTTATCTTTGAGAATGTGAGGAGATACCTTATGAAACACATCACTAGGCATCAGACTCATAAAAAAGGTAAAAATTAATTTTGGAGAGTTAATTTTTCAACTTCCTGTTTCAGTGAAGAAAGACATAAGGAGTATCAATAAGATTCGTGGCAGAATCATAAATCTAAAACTTTGTCATTTTCAACGAAATATGTTTTTAAAAAAGACTGCTACCAAAAATACTATATACTAATATATGTATATATACATATATATTCATGGAACTTCATGGAGTTCCATGAAGTGACAATATTAATGAGATAACTGTGTGTTAGTGATCTCACTTAAATTGTTTTTAACTGCTTAATAAAAAAATGCATCCAAATTGTACAAACTCTTAATAATGTTCATATTGTATAGCACTGTAATATATATATTAAAGCAGATTCAATAACATTTCTATTGAAAAGAATTTTATAAATCATTATTGAAGATTTCTCACTATCAATTTGGTGACACTTTTCTGACAAATGAGTAAATAGAGTATTAGATAACTGACCATTTTTTAAAGAATATTATGCTGCAGAATTCGAAATTTCAAATATTTGAATGTTTGATCTATATAGAATGTATTACAATCGTTACAAAGTATTTTGAAAATGACACAGTTATCACTACGAGATTAATAAAATTTTAACTATAATAAAATTTTAACTAAATTAATAAAATTTAACTATAGTATTAATTTTAAAACTATATTTTCATAATTAAACAACAGATGTATATCTAAAAAGTCTTCCCAATGACTAAGGATGTCCAAAAATGGCAAACATTTATAAACTTCAGTCTCTACAGTAAATTTTATAGAGGTGACATAATCATTAAATTTTGCTAAAAATTCATATGAATTTACATTTGAAGAGGTACACAAAATTCATCAAATACCTAAACCATGGAATGATTCCTGGGGTAATGTTGGTATCCTTATTCATAAGGAAGATTTTTCACTTAAGTTTAGTAACTACAGAAAGCTTACATATTATTTACCTTACGTTCATTATTTCTCAGGGCAGAAACAATGTGTAATAATCACTTTATTCTTCTATGTGCCTAAAAGCTCTTCGAGTTTTTAGCCCAGAATACGTGGATGAAGAGTTTGAGAAAATTTATTCAATTGGTATCAAGCTTGTTATCCACTAAGTTTTTTGGAAGTTTGTCGTAAGAAAGCTCAACGTGATATATTATATAAAAAATATGCACTACAAAAATTCGCCCAAAAATAATGTTTAATGCTTACTATATTATTCTCGGTTCGAAAATATTAAGGCCTTGAAACATTTTGATATATATCTGTTGTTTTATAATGAAAATACAGTTGGAAAATTATTAGTTAGAAACAGCCCTCGAAGTGATTACTGTGTCATTTACAAAAAATAAACTTATAAAGATTGTAATACTATACAGGTCAAACATACAAAGATTTGACATTTCGAATTTAGCAGCAAAAATATTAAGTATAAAAATTACCAATTTTCTAACGCTCTATTTATTCATTTGTCAGAAAATCCTCACCAAATTGGTTGGGAGAAGACTGCTTCTGTAACAAATTGTAATTTGTTCTTATTTCCATAACCAATATTACAAAGACATTGTTTTTACCTCACATATACCCTTAATTCCTATATATTTCCCTTCGCCTAATTGTAATGTTCATCCTACTGATGATGTGTTGATTAACATGAAAGTACTTAAGGAATTTCTTGTTTCATTTTCCTTCGTGGTTAAATATTGTCACATTATTCATCACGCATTAATTCGTGGTTTACACACATATGTACGGGCAGGATGACGGATGAAAAAACATCCATAATATATAAAACAGCAACACCATTAACAACTGCCATTTTTACACATAAATTCTAATGAGGAAAATCATAAAATTTGTTCAACGATAATTATTAAAAAAGAAACATATTACGCAAAGCTTTTTTTATATTCATGTGCAAATGTTTACCGAGTAATCTGAGTTTACCTTATCCAAGAACATAAATATTATTAATAACAACAACTAAATCATGATGACGGATTAAGTCATCATTAACTAGGTATATTGGTACTTACCGGCTGCTGTTTTGGCTTCATTTCATTTCCTCTTGCGTAATTATAAACTGCATTAAGTATCCCAGGATATTGGTGAAACAAACACTTCAAACAAGGTAATTATGAGGAGAAAGCGCTACGCCAGAGTATATAGCTCTTTGAAGGGATATGAGAAGGATCCGGGATAGGACGGAGGGAAGGAATGATGCCCACCCACTTGGACGGTCGGGGATCGAACACAGACCTGCAAGAAGCGAGACCATCGCTGTACCGATCAGACCAAGTGGACGTGGAACAGGGATGTGGAACAGAGATGAGGACAATGGACTAACTTGGACGACAAGCAATTTTCAACACGCAGCACAAATTACTGAAGCCTATGCTTCGTTGTCACTATCAAAATATCCGTCGTATAATTATATTATTTTAACCGCTTTTCTCTCCGTAGTTTTACCCTTACGTCTTGCTAAAACATTAGCCGTCCGTGTATAGCGCACAAACACACAGAGATACTTAAGAGAAGTAAATAATTCCAATCCAAAGGCACTAAGAACGCCTGCACTAGTCACCAACACTTCCATCACACGACTGTAGAACAGCTGATCAAGGCGGTACATTTATCGTTTTAGAACAAAATGTATTATGGTTTCGTTTCCTTTTCCTCTTTTACGCGTATAAACGTAATTAATTTATTAATTACATGAGATATTTTGAGAACGTTTAATTAACTCGGCTGTCGAGGAAACCATCAGAGATATATGAGGAAGGATACAATCAGCTGATCGAAGGTGGGTTGAATACTTTAAAGGTTTTACCATCTTTACTAAACACGGCCAGGATTCAACAACCATTTACCCATCTACTAATGAACCTGTACATATTTTCTTAACATATAACGGTTTTGCTTACATTTACTAAACAGTCATTCAAATGTTGAACAATAAATGGATACAGAGACAAAGCACACAAAAGCATGTAGAGAGAGAGAGAACCAGCAAAAATGGCATAGGCTATGAGACAGCTGCAGCAAAGCAACAAACACTATGATACTATCTATTTAAGGCCCCTTGGTCATTTTTAATGGGTCTGACATTCACTTCGCCTTCACTTCCACAATATATAGGCTGTCGGCTTTGTTTTCATTCTATGACATTTTTGAAGACACGTTTAACCTTCGTGCATATGTGTTTTGTGGTCGCATCCGTCTTTTTGCAACTTTTTAATGGGTTCTTTCTGAGTATATTTGTAATTTTAACTCTCAATACAATTTCAAAACTTGCTAAATCTTATATATGCCTAAGCTCTTCACCTAATTTCCCCGGAAGTGGTTATAGTAATGTTAAATAGACAGTGACCAGTTTAAAATGATTTAGAGTTTTGCTTTGTACTCTCGTCCCCCAAAACGAAACGATGATAGAGTATTATCGACCTAGCAGTTTAGTGGTGGACAAAAAGGGAAATATGAGCTACCATTATATCGTTGCAGTTGAAAAATATGTACACTATATTTATTGTTAATGATACTTTATTTTCTAGTGAGTTTTGCTGGTACACTCAATGATATTTATAGTGTCAGTAGAAGAGCCGCTCATTAGGAATTTTATGTACAGTGTGGCTGTGTTAATTATTCTGAAATCCAGATAAAAACCACGGAACATTGTCCATCATTGTGAGGGGGATGGAGAGAGGATTCTTGGAATACCGAATCTTGAGAGAGCTTTATAAAGAGACGTAGATGACTATGAACAAGGGTATATGAACAGCGTTGATGTGATGTTAGTAATACACGAAGCACTTCTGTTAATAGTGTTATCCAATGGCAGAGCATGTAATGGCCTCGCACAAACCACTGACAAGCTAGGCAACAAGTACTTCAATGTAAAAATGAATACAATTATTATTTACCTTTAGTGATGACTTGAGTACACTTCTAGACTTTTTTTTTATCGATCTTGGTTGTTAAGCTTGGTTGCAGAGTCCACATACAGCATATGGAAGTTACAACATTGCATGTACAATTTTTAGATGTAAAATCCAGTTGAATTTTGTGGTTTATTTTTTATCACATTTATCTAAAGCACACTATGCTTATGGTATTACGGAATTCTCAACACTTTTTTTTAAATCATAATTAATTTTTAAATTTAACAAATGCCTTTTTCTATTGCACGATTTTTCTTGTGCATCATTATACAAGTTTCGATCAGCTCATATGAGATTTACTGCTCATAAGCGTATTTACTACGTGAAAATACAATTTTTGGTACTGCCTTTCACGGCCTACACATTTTGGAAATTTCTCCATCAGAAATTTTTCACCATCCCACGAACGATTATAAAAAACACAAACTGTCAGTTAGAGTCAATAATTTACAAGTTATCATAAACACAGCACCCGACTGCTTATTAAACACAACACAAATGTTTTGATTTACGAGGGACAGAGTGAGCAATGATAGACATTAAGCGTAGTGCAGTGCATTTTTTTTTTGCATTTTTGAAACCATGCACGCTGACTTGATGTAGGAATGCAATTAGTGTGGGGGTAAGAGAGAGAACTGCCTTCTGAATTTAATTGTTCTTCCAAGAAACCAAAAATTAAATAATTGAAACTTTCCTCTCTTCTTTCTTTGGTCTGGAAGGAATCCTTAACTTCCCTGCATAACGCGTTAAGATTTAATAAAAGAAACTGAATAGTTCAGTATTATATGTATTATATCTTATTACATTTGAGGGGGAAATAATGGCGGGGTGAACAATATGACTACCAGTTGTCGCCACTGATATTTATTGATTGGTCGAAGGATTATATTGTTTCAGACGGCTTATATATTAATAGAATAATGCTCAGCACGATATTTATCTGTATATCGATTTACCCTATTCCCTCTCTCTTGAACTGGCGTTCTGGTGATTCCCAGACACCAAAACAACGGTTCAAGTTACTTCATTGTCCCAAATATGATTCTTTGCTGGTACAAATATATATATATATATATATATATATATATATATATATATATATATATATAACAATGTCGTACCTAATAGCCAGAACGCACTTCTCGGCCTACTATGCAAGGCCAGATTTGCCTAATAGGCCGAGTGATTTTCTTTATTTTCAAAATATTGTTCCCAACTTGTTTATTTGAAATATTATCATTATATTATATTTAGAACGTAAATTGTTGACTTAGTTATGTTAGTTTAGATTAGGTTAAGATAGGTTAGGTTAGGTAGGGTTGGTTAGGTTCTGTCATATATCTACGATAGTTTTAACTCAAATTTAAAAGAAGCTAACTCATACATAATGAAATGAATAGCTATCTTTTCATAAGAAAAAAATATATATATATCCTGGAAAACTTAGCTTATTAGGCAAATCGGGCCTTGCATAGTAGGCCTAGTACTGTGTTCTGGCTACTAGGTACATATATATATATATATATATATATATATATATATATATATGTGTGTGTGTGTGTGTGTGTGTGTGTGTGTGTGTGTGTGTGTGTGTGTGTGTGTGTGTGTGTGTGTGTGTGTAATAAGCAATGTATACCTAGAATGGAAATTTTTGGTCAATAGTTCACTAAGATAAGTTTGAAAAAAAAAATATGCTGTGCATCTCATCTTTGACTGCCAGTTCTGATAATTGTTTACCTGAGGAGAGGTTTGAAATTTTGAACGAAATGCCCTGAATAAAATATTAATTTACTTTTAAGACGTCCCGAGTGGTGAACCAAACACAAAAACAAACTATTCCATCTCACATTTGACAATACATTAAGAATTAAGTAAAAAAATTCTTTATCATTATTTGGGGTCAGTGTTTCAAATGAATATTCAATCTTAACTAAGATAAGCGTTCTGTTGTTGTTTTCTTTCAAGACCAATTACATGTGTAAAGTTTTTTTTTTTTATTCTGATAAGGTTTAAAGCCTAACTCACCAGAATAGGTGATGTGCGTGTTGCGTCAACATCGTGCGAATCAAACTGGAACAAAATAGCATACAACAGGTTGGTTCACTAGTCATTGAACAGGAAATTTTTAAACTGATTCTGTATTTGTTGTATAAGTTATTAATTATAACAAATCTCCATAAATGAATACAGTGCGCTTCAACAAATGAGACTAAAGCATTAAGTTACCTCTTATCTTGTTATATATTACAGATAAGAGCAGACATTAGGTCGTGAACGGTATGATATTATTGCACTAGGTCGTGGCGAGAAATGTTTGCAGAGCACTCACACCTTACTCTGTAACTACTATATGAGTACTGGAACACTTGATGATATATTGGACTTGTACCCTAGATTGACCATGTAATGTATCAATTATACAATGTATGTATGTGATGTAACTATATAACCTGAGCTTGTAAAAGCATCTTAATCACCTTCAATGGTTAAGTTCTTAATTGCACACTAGTTTCTCTATCAGCTACCTCACCCTGCCACAGTAAAAAAGACAAATGTATGTGTATATATGTATGTATATGTGTGTGTATATGTACGTGTATAAAGTATATGTGGAAGCTGATGAGTTACGTTTCGCCTTTGTAAATGCACATTAATGACACTATGTAAAAGACACATGGAACACTTTATGTAGCATACATAAATCTGTGTATCTATGTATTTACGTATGTAGCTTAGCCTAGCATTTTAAAAACACTACAATCTCCTGTGGTTGATTGTTCAATAAATCCCTGAACTGTATGTTTGACAAATCTCTCACCCTGTCCATGGAGGACAGAAGAAAATGTATATATGCTGGTTAGCATTGTAAATGTGTGGCCACGTCTGGGATAGAAAATAATAATAATAATAAACTGCCTTAGGGAGACACCTACCATAGGCTGGCGATTTTTTTTTTTAATAAATGAGGTACATCTGCATTTGTGCAGCTACCCTAGACTATATGAAGGGGAGTACAGTGTGTCTATGTGATGCTAAAAAATCCCCATCACACAGGATGGTTAGTCATACAGAGGCATGTGATAGGCAGTCTGCACTGGCAGACTCTGGATGCATTTTGAGGATATCATCAACACAAGATTGAATAAGGTAGCAGTGGTAATAAGTCCCTATCTCGCAGGATGGTTAGTCATACAGGACCATATGTTTAGTAGCCTGCACTGGCAAATTTTAGGTACACTGTGAGGATATCTTCAAGAATACGAGAGTGAATAAAGTAATTGCAAAGCTCCAGGTACCTCATGCCAACTGGTCTGAAAGGTCTAATAACTGGGCATTCGGTGATGTAGTGTGGGAGATCATGCCGCAGTTACTGCTCACAGAGTTTGCACCTGGAGTGCTCAGGATTGGGAGAACCGTCACCTGTAGCCACCTGCCACAGGTAATGGTAACCCAACCTGATCATTGCAACCACTGTGTCGCACAGTCAGGTGGACGGTTTGTGCTGTCAATAGATATAGGTTTCATATATGAACAAATCATAGCTTTTTATACAAGTACTTTCAGGTCGTTGGGAGTCAGTAATTTCTTTCCTATCAGATCTGAGTGTTTGGACGAATACAGTTTTGACAGCAGAGATGGGGATACCTAGATCTAATTCAACTTCATCTTTGTTGCACGCTAATTTGACTGCAATGTCTGTCTCATTATGATAGGGGTATATTTATGTGTGACGGTATCCATACAAAGGAGATTCGAGACCCTTTATAATTGGTAGAATGAGGTTCTTGCTATCGATCTTCCAGGAGAAGTTTTCGATTGCTTGAAGAGCAGACTTAGCTGGCGTGGCTGGCGACGGTGGCGAGGCGAGCCTCATGGTAATAGAGTGCAAACGTACCAGATGAAGGCTATGAATACGAACTTAAAAGTATTGAAGAATGTGATAATCCGACATTTTTTTTAAATAAAAATCTGTATACATATTTTTTTGGGAGGGGGGATTTATATTCAGGGTGTGCGCCATATATCTACAAAAAGTCATGAATTATTTAACATTATATTCAATGAAAATTAACGTCCGTGACAATGATCATGTATTCACACTTAGCTTCAACCTTAGTTGTTTCTTTATTATGACGTTTAAATGTTGAAGGTGTGCTAAGATATTACTGAATGCTGTACAAGGTAATATCATGAGGGGATGCGAGCCTGTGAAGCAGTAGGCTTCATGCACTGATGAGAAGAGAACCTTCAAGCTGCGTAGGCAGGCGCTAACTTCTGCTAATAACGAAGAATTACAAACTTGCTCAAAATATCTTCAGATTTGTAAACTTTATACAAAAAAGTCCTTAAAATGAAGGCTCTTTGCCAAATTAAGTGAAGACATGGGGGAGGGACGAACATATTGCTATGCTATATTATTGTAAATCATGGTGGCTATCATGCTCAAGTCTGGCAACGAGCGTTGAAGATAGGAAACGTTAGCCATGTTCCACACCGACAACAAACAACGAGCGTTTGAGCTAGGAAATGTTTGTCATATTTCTCACTGCTAAGATACAACGAGAGTTGGAGCCAGGAAACGTTAGCCATATTGCTCACCGATAACATACAACGATGCACATCTTTTGTATAATGGAAGTTCTCTTTAAAGATTTGTATATCTGGTAGACATCTCTGTGAAACTTAATAATAAGAATAAATCATTTAAATGGGAAGTAATATTAAGTAGAGACTTAAAAAAATTGTGTTTTATATGTTTCAACCACAAAAAGAAAGAAAATAAGTTTTCCTTTTATTTTAGGCGACAAGACTTAGATATATTCAAAATTTAATTGATAAGAAATTTATTGTAAAGCACTAAAAAAATTTTGTACTAAAAGGTTTTGTAAAGTTTTTATAAATGGTTCGTTATGACAAAATACAGCAAAAATGTTGCCAAATATTAGTTGAATGTGAAAAGAAATATCCAATATTGTGAGCATGTGCAGTTAATGCTTGTCTAACCTTTGCAACATCTAACTTTTGTAAAGCGATATTTATGACGTTGTTAAAGTAACAAAACATCGATATCAGTTAATTATTGATAAATCACAAAGAATCGCTATTTCATCAATGATTCCACTTGATAATCTTTGAATAGAGAAGCAAGCTGATATAAGCCTGTCACACTGAGGTCGGGTGTTTTCTAAATAATTTTGTAATTATTTGTTTTACATATACAGTTGCCTTAAATGCTATACGGTTTTAAAATTATAAGTACACATAATTGTACGTATTATTTGAACTGCTTGAATATTATATAATTAATGCAACCATGTCTACTGTCAATAAATATGGAGGAGATTAAATTACGTTTGCTATATTTGAATTATTTTAAAATAATATGGAGAGACGCACGATCATAATGTTAGAGTTGAAGGGAGTCGTCACAACTAAAGTTTGAAAACCACTGATCAGCTTGTTCAGCATCATGCTTTCCCCCAGATCTTGATCCCCAATTGTTATAATATATATATATAATATATATATATATATATATATATATATATATATATATATATATATATGACAATGTCAGACCACGGAGGAAAAATGAAACAGGAATTTCTTAAGTACTTTCGTATATTAATACATCTTCAGGAGTCACTCCTTCTGAAGATATATTAATATACGAAAGTACTTAAGGAAATTCCTGTTTCATTTTTCCTCCGTGGTCTGACATTGTCATATATATATATATATATATATATATATATATATATATATATATATATATATATATATGTGTGTGTGTGTGTGTGTCACGATCACGAAAAATTAACGTGATGAAAAATGTGACAGTGTCAGACCACGAAGGAAGAATTGAAACGGGAATTTCCTTAAGTATTTGCCTATTTAACAATACATCTTCAGAAGGATCCTTCTGAAGATGTATTATTAAATACGAAAGTACTTAAGGAAATTCCTGTTTCAATTCTTTCTTCGTGGTCTAACACTGCCAAATGTTAGTACTGTATTTCTGACTGTACATCTGTACTCTGCTGCTAAATGGTGAAATATTTCACCAACATGGTATATTTTGTAGGGAGATAGATAACGTGTAGTTTATGTGCTAACATATGAGCCAGTGAGCCCCACACGATCGAGTGACGAGACGGCGGGTTTGTGCTGGTGGGGCAGACAGGTGCTGGCGTTGTCTTGCACTACTAATTCAATTCTCATGGTTTGATTCATCACCACTAACTCAAGCACCATAGCTGACCCATCGGCATTAACCCAAGCCCCAGGTCAGGCTTATCATCGCTAACCCAATCCATGCCCACCACTAACCAATATTCACCATTAACCCAAGCCCCATCTGGCCCACGGGCTGCGGTCCACCACCCACGCTCTGCACATCATAGACTTCACTAATAATCAGTCTTTGTTGGCATTTTATCCACATTACGTAAATTTTTCATGATGATTTTCACTTGTTTCGAAACAAAAACCCTTTAGTAAACAATCATCAAGAGTAATACGTCCATATCCTTCGCAAGCCCACGCCCGCGCGCCTTCCAGTACCACCACTCACTCCAGGAGAGAACGAAATACAACACGTCTTGCCCGACCGGCGGCAGAAGCTGAACTGTTGTTGCCCTGAGTCCCGGCCGGTGTGTGGTGGTGGTGCCTGGTGGTGATGGCGGAGGTTGTATAATGGTAGTGAAGTTGGAGTTTTCCGGTGATGATGCTTGTTCTTCTGTTTTGTGGGGATATATTCTGGTTGTGTAATGTTCATGGTGGATATTTGTTGAGTCACTGCTGGTGTTTTTGGCTGTGTTTGTGTATTATTCACAGCGTTGCACACTGCAACCTGCGCGAACCTTTTTCCTAAGGAAGGCCTGCAATATGAAGGGGTAACTGTTCCCGCTGACAAGCCATTTTCTCCATAACACTATTCGCCAATCGTTTAACATCCAGTGAAGCAGTGGTGGTGCATTATTGTGGTGATGATGTGTGTATATTATATATATATATATATATATATATATATATATATATATATATATATATATATATATATATATATATATATATATATATATGGCGCTGCACCTCCATGTGGTGGGTTTTAATGGTGACAAATACCTAGAGTACTACAGGTTCTGACGATGCTTACGGTGATATTTATGCTAGTTAATGCCCTAACTTCAGCACCTGTTGATGGGGCTTAAATTAGGGCTGTTGATGATGGTGCTATTGGTGAGGTTATTAGTGCTGGTGTCAATAGTGCTAGTGCTAGTGGTGATGGTGCTGTGAGAGGTATCAAAAAGGACGAGAATGTCTTGGATAATTTATAGTCAACTATATACTAAGTCAACACGTCTAAGATTCAGGCTTGGAGATATGTGCTTTAGAACGTCTCCTTCAAGCGCTGAAGCGGCTCTTTGATTCTAGAGAAGATACAAATTATCAGTTCATTTTGATAGTTACGTGAGCCATGTTTGTTGCTCATCTGTGTTAAATTAAACTTGTATTTTCCATTTATAAATAATATATCTAACCTTGTTTTTAATTAGTTAATTTACTGTTAATAAGTTAAGTGATTAGCGTCCTATATTGAAATGGATGCACTTGTAGTATATATCACAATTGCATTCCACCAATTTTTACATTCCAATTACCATTATTCGTGTCCTTATCCAACGCCATTATCATTGTTATCCATTCTCTGCCACCATCTCGCCTTCACCACCATCCTCAAACGCCACTAATGACACTTCCTTGATCTTCACTCCTGTCTTCTCAACTTTGGGATCTCGGTACTACAGCTGGCTTCGTTTACAACTAACAATTTGGAATTCTGGGTTCGAATATCGGGAGAGACAGAAGTGGTTGAGCACGTTTTCATTCATCTAATGCCTCTCTTCACCTAGCAGTAACTCGGTACCTAGTAGTTAGTTAGCTGTTGCGGAGTTGCATCTTGGGAAAGTTCGACCTCGGGGTTAACGTACTGTATATACTGTGACGTGATCTGGGATAAAGCAGTACTATCCCGGCAGGTGGTGTGCCAATCTCACATTAATAAAAATAATAAAAAAAATAAAATAAAATAAAGCTGGTGAGTCCTTTACGGTGTGCCAATTGCGGACAAAAAACAAGAGAATAAAAACTTTAAACATGTAACAAAAAATGACTTTAATTTTACACAAAATAATAAGAAACAATAAATTTATGACAAAAACCCCCTTAACCACTTAGCTTAACACAATCAAAAAGAAAATATATACAAGTAAATTTACGTTACTGACAAGAAGGTGAACGTAACACTATACAATGTGCTCTGAATGTCATCCGTCACCTGTTCAAAAGAACGTCAAGACAAGGGAAGACACACGCGAACTGAGAGAGCACCAAGAGGCTTCTGATTCTCCACAGCCCATGCCAGGGATATATATACCGGTGGTGACGTCATATTGGCTTTTTACGGGCTCACCATAGCCCGTGCTTCGTGGACATTTCGTTCTGAGTAGCTAAATCTAAAACAACAAAAACAGGTCATATTGGCGCGAAGCTGGGTCCGTGAATGAGGAACCGGCAAGAGAAGTTGTTGTTTGCTGGTGGTGGTAACTTGCGCCGGCGGGTTACAAGTGCGCGTCTCTCGTGGAAGATAGGGTGGTGGACGGGGGAAGGAGAGACTGGACAATACGTTTTTGGCTCGTATTGTTGGTGATTGTTGATGTTGACGGATAAGGTAGAAGCATGCT
Organism: Procambarus virginalis; assembly: GCA_020271785.1. Classification (NCBI taxonomy): domain Eukaryota; kingdom Metazoa; phylum Arthropoda; class Malacostraca; order Decapoda; family Cambaridae; genus Procambarus; species Procambarus virginalis. The sequence goes on from WNGS01008507.1 coordinate 7,462,692, forward strand.
GGGTGTTGAAGATGTAAGGAACAGGCAGAATCTACTGCTATGCAGGGGATAACCATAACAATACATTCACCGGATACAAGTCATATTGAACACAAGACGCTTCGTCAACGGATTTAAAACCCTACCTAACCTAACCCAAACTAATCTAACCTAACCTAAGCTAATACATACTAACCTGACAATACATATGGTTTATGACAATCTGAAAATGATCTTTGTCGAACCGTGTTGTGGACTATTTGACCAGGTATTGATGCTGAAATGTTCTCTACATGTGACAGCTGTTGGTAAGTTCTGTGCCAGGATTCATCAGTCAGGGCGCCGGATTCATGAAGCAGTTACGCAAGTATTTATGAAACTTTTCGTTCTTATCTACGTCTTGGTGCTTACGTCGCGATTCAGGAAGCTGTTTACGAGCGCTGATCCTCCTAAGAAAACTGCTTCACACTACAACACCTATCGTTCGTAGCTTTACGTAAACCGTTCGTAAGTCCAATTTTTCTCCACTACACAACTGTGAACTCAAAATACAGTCCCTTCGTCGGCGGATCTCAGTCGGATCCCGTCATGCTAGCTTTGTGTATCCGTAACTTGTATTAAATATGTATTTTATGAAAAGACGAATAAAGATTAGAAGAGCAAGTTATTATATGAATGCATAATAAGTCGATATTAACAGTTATTCAACTAAGAGAACCCAATAGTCAATGTGCTTTTCCAACATACCAAATTTGTTTTGGCTAATATAAATAGTTCACACACAATTAATGTTATAAAGTTTTTTTAGTAATTACAGGCCTACATATTAAATTATTCATTTCAAATTAAATACTCAAGACTAGGCCAGTGAATTGGAATCATAATAAATCTTACCTTATTTTATGTGATATTAGCCGCATTCAAATACTGTTTAGAATTTGAAATTGCTTACCCATATAATATGTTGAAAAATATTAAACACTAAGTAATAAAGATTAAAACCTTACCTACTCTCACCCGACCCAATATACTGGAGTACAGTGCAGATTTTAATGTGACATCCTATTTTCAGTAAGTTATATATATTAGATTACTGTACTTAGACTAACTAATGTTTTGTAGATCCTACTTTTACCAGTAATATTTATACCTTGATAAGATTATAAACATTAGGAAGCCCTAAATGATAAATAAATAAAGATGAGACTGGTAATAATATACCTGTATCCCACTGAATTTTATCCCTGTGAACTTTATCCCTCTAGACTTAGACTGTATGAGTGGCATAGAGTATACATCATAACAAGGTAGGAAAGAAGCTTGGATAAGAATCTCGCCAAATGTATGGTAATTAATAAGTACTGAAAATATGGCAATGAACAGGTACAGTAAGTATGATAAAATCTCAAGTCAATCGGCGTCTTCATTAAAGAATCACACGGCTGAAATTAAGCATAATTAAAGTGTCATATTGACGAATACTTTGTCTTTATATATTACAGATAAGATGTCAACACAGATCCCAACGCAATTGGTATAATGATCATAATGAAGAACATATACACACAATTATAATTTTCTTTTTTGTCTGGTGAAAAAGAGTTCTTTCGAAAAACAAAACGTGAATGATTATTTACACTAATATAAGCTTATCTTACAACCACAACACAAAATAACCGAAATTGTCCATATACATACACCATTAATGTACTTTATTATTATTATAATAATAATAATAATTATAATAATAATAATAATAGTAATTATTATATGAATGACGTAATAATAAGGAAATGTTTGCGCCTCTTATGGTCAGAAAGTTGACAGTTTTGACATTATAGACTTCAAAAATCCCGTTTCCCACTTCTTAAAATAAGAAAAGATACCATTTAAATGCGTTAAGAAGCAGACACTCAGTGGGCACAATATCCAAGAGTTACGTTGATTCGATGTTAAATCACCATCATCCATGTTAATTCAAAATTGAATCAACGTTGATGAAGCTGATTCGGCGTTGAATTTGCGTTGTTCTTGGGTATTGTTCCCCCTAGCGAGGAAAGAGTTCTGGTTCAACCTTGACGACAAGCGGACGCTCTGCCTGGGGACAGTTGGAACGCGTGACGTGATTTTACCCATCTCGATACTGCCATCAGGCATTCCGTTTCAACGGTCCGGATTGATTCGACGCTTGAAGCATTTATCGCCCAGTCGCAGTGAAGTTGATATATTTTGTTTCTGTGTTCCGGTTGGTTCTTCGGGAGGGGAGATGGTGTACGGCGCCGGCTTGCCCGAGAGGTGCCAAAAGTTGGTAGCCCTGGTGTGCCTTAGAGACGTGGTGAGCGTAAGGCTACTGCTCTTCCCGGCACCACTGGAAGACGTTTTTATCAAAATATCCGCCTACCAGAAGTATTGTTGTTATGATTAAGGGTCGACGATGATCGTATGAAGCTTATGAAGTATGACTTGAAATGTTTGAAGGGGAATAAGATTTTATTTGCAATGTTTTAAAGATAACATTCATTGAATGTTTGAAAACTTTGGAAATTATTATATAAATCATATAGGGATCATTATGCAGTCCCCGTGGCGTTGTGGTAAGATACTCACCTGGCGTTTCGCGAGCGCTTTGGCCTGGGTTCGTATCCTGGCTAGGGAGGATTTACTGGGCACCATTCCTTAACTGAAGCCTTTATTTAATCAACAGTAAAATGGGTACCTGTTGTTAAACGATTTGGCGGGTCGTATTCCGGGGAATATTAGGATTAAGAACTTGCCTGAAACTATATGCGTGCTAGTGGCTATACAAGAATGTAAGAACTTTTGTATAAATAAATAGATAAATAAATAAATAATTCCAGCTGCCGAATGATTATAATAAGAATTTAAGGCCTTTACTCACAACAAATCCTTGTTTTGGCCATTGTTAACATGTCCTGGTAGTACAGTCAGGGTTCATTCTCGACGCATAATCGAGAATTCTGGGTTCGAATCCCGGCCGGGAGAGAAATGGTTGGGCACATTGCCTTTCATCTAATGCCTATGTTTACCTAGCATTGAGTAGGTACTCAGGAGTTAGTCAGCTTGTTGGGAAGGTTGCATCCTGGGCGGGGTCAATAATTCGGACTTGGGGGGGGAGACCTCGATAAAAGCCAAACGTGTATGAATACTCTCTGGCTTCCTGTCCCCCGACAGTGAACTACTAACATTAGCAAATCTCCAGTCATGATTTTATCATAGTTTGTATTTCATGACTAGGTTTTCTTCTATGATATTTTACCCGTTGAAGATAGAAAATGAATATTGGGTAAACTAAAGTAAAAATAACAACCGATCTTACACCAACGGATCCGGCTATCTTCCCAGTAAATTAAGTAAAGTAATGCTTTAGTTGGTGTCCATAGTACAGTTGAGCTTGTTCTCGACTCACAATTAAGAATCCATGGTTTGGATCCCAGGCGTGAAAGAAATGGCTGGACAAGTTTCCTTTCATCTATTGGGTCTGTTCACCTAACAATAGATAGGTAATCAATTGCTGAAAAGTTGCATCCTTGAGAGGGTCAGTAGTTCAAACTTGGGCGGCACCTCGATCCCAGCCAAGCGTATATACATACATAGGCTGCCTGTTCTGCGACTAAAGGAATTATTACTATTGTTCTTGTAAGATTGTAACACCCTCGACCTGTAGAATCTTGATTTGCCTGGGAATGGTTAATGAATTTACCTGAGTCACTATCTCTCTAGTGGCTTCGATGAGGATAAAAAGCCGGCAGCTTGTCAATGGTCCCCCCTATTTGTCTGATATTTTATCTAGCTGAATCTTGAATTGTAGCAGTGATTTGGCATTAACCACCTTCAGCGGGTAGGCAGTTCCATGGATTTTGGAGCCTATGGGTGAATTAGCACTTCCTGTTTTCTGCACTAAATTGTGGCTTGTTGAGCTTGCAGCCGTTGTTTCTTTTTGTGTTACATCTAACCTTTTGATATTGTTATCTGGATCAATATCATCCAAACTGTTCAGCATTTTAAAAGATGATTCCACATATTCGGACTTTTAAAATACGATCTTTATGGTGACTTTTATACCGAAAATATGAAAATTAGCGAAAACGACAATTGGTCAGATTTTGCCCAAATTGACCTACAGTTTTCAAAATTCTTGGAAATATCGAAATCTTACTCTGGGACGTTATTTTGAGCGGAATTCTTGGTGATTGCACATATTGGAGTTTTAAATTATCACTTTTATACAGAAAATATGTAAATTAGTGCAAACACGATGGGGTGAGATTTTGCTCGAATTGACCATCAAATATCTAATAAAGCACAACAAATTACAAAAGGAAATGGGTGGTAGGAGAAAAGAACATAGAAATGTATTGGAGGGGACTTAAACATCNTATTTTTGTTTCATTAATGTTATTGTCAATATTATCTGGGTAATCGCGAAGGTGATACAAGAAGCTGGGCCAGAAAAGTAGAGATCACCTTCACACATACTCATACATGTAGAGATCACCTTCACACATACTCATACATGTAGAGATCACCTTCACACATCCTCATACATGTAGTGGTCACCTTCACACATCCTCATACATATAGAGGTCACCTTCACACATCCTCATACATATAGAGGTCACCTTCACACATCCTCATACATATAGAGGTCACCTTCACACATCCTCATACATGTAGTGGTCACCTTCACACATCCTCATACATGTAGAGGTCACCTTCACACATCCTCATACATGTAGAGGTCACCTTCACACATCCTCATACATATAGAGGTCACCTTCACACATCCTCATACATATAGAGGTCACCTTCACACATCCTCATACATATAGAGGTCACCTTCACACATCCTCATACATGTAGAGGTCACCTTCACACATACTCATACATGTAGAGGTCACCTTCACACATACTCATACATATAGAGGTCACCTTCACACATCCTCATACATATAGAGGTCACCTTCACACATCCTCATACATATAGAGGTCACCTTCACACATCCTCATACATATAGAGGTCACCTTCACACATCCTCATACATATAGAGGTCACCTTCACACATATACATATAGAGGTCACCTTCACACATATACATATAGAGGTCACCTTCACACATATACATATAGAGGTCACCTTCACACATCCTCATACATATAGAGGTCACCTTCACACATCCTCATACATATAGAGGTCACCTTCACACATCCTCATACATATAGAGGTCACCTTCACACATCCTGATACATGTAGCATCACCAGCAATAAACCTGCCCCCCCCCCCCCGTTTCCCTCTACTCAGCAGAGACAGATTGTCATCATGTTTCCCCCAGAGCTCTCCTCCATGGCTTCATTAGGGCAAGCCACTTTTTTCTTGGTGTCGGAGCTGGTGAATGAGGTCATGAGGGCGAGAGAGGATTCAACGGGGGATGGGGGATGTTCCTTTTTTCCTGAGGTTGTGGGGGATGCCTAACGTTAAGGGGAGTGGGGGGGTGGGTGGGTGTTAGGGGAAGTTAACTGAAAAAAATGTAGGGTTTTTAGGTAATATGTGAAGCAATATTCCTTCTCCGGATATTAATAACTTCGTATATACTTACCAAGGTATATACTTGTTATATACAAGGTATATATATTTGTTTTTTATTAAATTCTTCTGATATTTTTTAATTTACATCAAAACAAGACCAGGTGGCACTGTCGTGTATTAAAGACAGTTTAATATTTATCTATCTGTCTGAGGTTGGAAGCTGAGTGTGTGCTGTCGGGATCGCCGCAATTCAAGAGGGAATAGAGTGCCACCATTACATAATGGTTCCTATGACTGATTCTGGCACTGCCCGCCCGCTATGATTGGTAAAATATTTTGAAAACAAAAAAACTTATAGTAATATGAAACATAATATACTGATCTCGGAAAAATGAACAGAAATGTTCTAATCATAGCAGCATTATACAGACGATCCTCCCACTGCTCAAAGCCAATGGCGGACAATTTTAGTCTTTGCATATTTTATTAATGATAAAGAAATACTAATACTCAATATACTATATACTATTAGCTTATATATATATATATATATATATATATATATATATATATATATATATATATATATATATATATATATATATATATATATATATATATATATATATATATATATATATATATATATATATATATATATATATATATATATATATATATATATATATATATATATATGACAGTGTCAGACCACAGAGGAAAAATTGAAACAAAAATTTCCTTAAGTACTTTCGTATATTAATACATCTTCAGAAGGTCGAGTACTGGACATAAATAGGCAGGAGAGAATGGTCGAGTGAGGTGAGGTATAATAAGTGGACACGAATATGAGCCGCACAAAAAGTACAGAGGGCCTATTGGCCCATTCGATGCAGCTCCCATACATAACCACACACATGGATAATCATAGCATAAGATAATATCTTATGCTATATAGGCAAGACAACATCATCTCTTTCAAGGTGACCGACAATGCACAAGCAGCAAGGCTCCACCAAAGAACATATAATCTCTCAACACAACCAGAGCATCACTAGAGATATCCTGACAAACAATACTAAAATAATCTACATATACGACAATAGAAGATTAGACATCGGCGAAGCACTACACACCAAACAAGCTCAACAATTAACAGCCAATTAACACCTAGTTACATTCTATTGGCCCATGCGACACTTTATACAAGAAAGACCGCCACCAATCTAATCAATTTAGGCCGTTACATATAAAATGTCAATATTACGATGTATTATTTTTTACTAATGCGTCACATTTTTTTTAGAGATTGTTCAATTCCGTAAACAAATGCGACGTATTAGGTGAGAGAACGGGTTGCCAAGTTGTAAACAAAGAGGATCATCGTCAGGAAACATTAGTATAACTTTGCTGCAGTGTCTGCCGTTGTATTTTAACAGTGGTTAAGAAATTTATGCTATTTCTTCATCTCTTCCCATTTCCTTCTAATTTGTTTTCCTCCTTTGCTCCTCTCTTATGATTATTTAACTGATCCTTTTATTTTGTACACACTTACTGTATATCTCTTACCTCACTTCTCTGTAGATTAATTTTACTATATCCTCCTTCCTCCCCTTACATTCCACACTTCCCTGCTTCCCTTCTTACTTCCCCTAAACTTATGCAGTTATACCTCTTTCTCTTCACTGTCCTCCCTAAATTCTATGGTGTCTTTCCTCCCTAAATTCTATGGTGTCTTCCTTCCGATAAAAACATAACAATGTATTCGCGTAATCCTGCTTTCCACTTTGTATATTTTTGGTCTGTGCTTATTTGCCTAATTACAAGGTTCCAACTTCTATATTTCCCCGTGTCTGTATTTTTTATTCTTTTTTACTCTCTCCTTCTCTCTCGTGCATTTTCCTTCAGCCCGCCTTGTTCCTTATTTACAGTTACATACACCACCGACCCCCACCATACACCAGGGTCGCACCATACAACACCGGTCCCAACATACACCACCGGCCCCACCATACACCAGGGTCGCACCATACAACACCGGCCCCACCATACACCAGGGCCACACCATACAACACCGGCCCCACCATACACCAGGGCCACACCATACAACACCGGCCCCACCATACACCATTCTTTGTCATTCTCCTCACTCTCCCCACCACTACTTCACTCTCCCCACCTTCTCCCTCACTCTCCCCCACCTACTCCCTCACTCTCCCCCACCTTCTCCCTCACTCTCCACCTTCACTGCCTCTCCCCGTGGCATTGTAGTGACATGATTCAGGCAGCGTGAGACGAATGTACCGGGCGAGTGCACCGTCTCCTAGCAGACCCAGGCGAAGGAGAGAGCACATACACCAAATAAAAAGAGAACTAGAAAATGGAGAATGCAGCAGTAAAAGAGTTTGGAGAAGGGGTATGAGGCAGAAGGTTTTGAAAATGTTTTGCAATGGTAGAGCAACGAAAGGGGAAGATTAAAATGTTGGGTAAAATATGAATGTGTTATTGTTAAGTAAAAGTGGGAGGAGAAGGGGAAAAGAATAAACATGGAGAAAGGGGAGATAAAGAAAGCAAACTACCGCCGCCGCAATAGCAAGACACAGTCACATTATCAGGTATATGCACGCCTATATGTACGCATGCATGTACGTATGCACTGTACTAACTGAAAATCAAATTTTTGTAAACATAAATATAAGCTGAACGATCTAAACAGAATACGTAGCAGCACTAAGACCGCCCAGTACCAGTTAAAGGTTAAATGCCCTGTCTGGGGTTCTTTACAATTCAGTGCGTGACGCTTGCTGCCTCACCCAAGACTCGTCTCCAGGATGCAGGTAACACAATACTCTGCAGACGAGGAGTCACAATAACGTGGCTAAAATATGTTGACCAAACCACACGAGAAAGTGAAGGGACGACGACGTTTCGGTCCGTCCTGGACCATTCTCAAGTCGATCAATACTCTGCACACGACCATAAAATACGTATCGTATCTATGTCACATAACACTGACGCTACAGCACACACCCCTTAAAATACATGTAGTACAGCGGCCACATAACTGTACCCGCTACAACTTGAGGACCACTCGGGTTAGACCCCTTCTCAGACATGCCACTCTCCAAGAAGAGGCAAGAAGCTCGGGAACGTTTCTTTGTACCCAAAGTCGTTGTTCACCGACTAGTAAATAGGCACATGTGAGTTAGTCAACTGTTGTTGGTTGTATCCTGAGAAATATCTGTCGTTGGTTTGGGGGGAAAGGGAAGAGTTTCGTAAAGCGTAACAGGTTTCGTGTCTCCGACAACGGAATCCAAACCATGTTTATCTTTCTATCAATCCGATCCTAGTATTTCATTAAAATATCTGGAAAGCTACGAAAACACCCTCATAGAAAAACTTTGGAGATGCAGACAGCCAGAAGATATAAAGTTCTGGCTTTATCTCTGGGTCAAGTTCCAGAGACGAGGCTCCGGTCACGCACGTAGTAACCCAAAGTAACGCTGCTAACGCTCCTCAAAACAGCAGCCATATTGAACCCACAACTCGCATGTAAACATATCTGATGTGTGAGACTCCCTTCATGCATATAAAGATTTATTATGTACATTATTCATATATATTGCAGTTATAAATTATTAGAGTTGGGCTTTATAGTGGTACGTTGTTTACACAGTGTTTTATATCTATATTTCCTCCATTTTTTTCATTCCTCCATCGTTCTCTTTTTTTCCTTATTCATCCTTTTAGCTTTTCGACCAATCATCAGTCAGTCACTCCTGTGGTCCGCTATTCATATCATTATAGATCCTTTACCCGCCTTTCCCACTATTCCTTTATCTCTCCAGCCCATTTCGGCCTCAACAAATTCCCCCCCCCCCCCTCACTCCATTCCCACACCCTTCTTTACCATTCCACCACCTCCCTCATCTACACATCCTTCACCTATCAATACACCATGGTCCTCATCATACAACACTGGCTCCACCATACAACACCGGCCCCACCATACACCAAGACCGCACCATACAACACCCGTCCCACCATACAACACCAGCCCCACCATACAACACCCGTCCCACCATACAACACCAGCCCCACCATACAACACCGGCCCTACCATACAACACCGCCCCCACCATACAACACCGGCCCTACCATACACCAGGGCCGCAGCATACAACACCGGCCCCACCACACAACACCGGCCCTACCACACAACACCGGCCCTACCACACAACACCAGGCCACACCATACATCACTTTCTCCACCTCACTCTCATCCAAACGTTTAATTTGTTACTACATAATCTCCACCTCAAAAAAAAAAAAAAAAAATCCGTCAAATGGAAGTTCCGTGTATTACGGACGCTACTTACCAGTTAACGCGAGCGGTAATTATCAAACCTATTTAAACATGACGCACCTTTCTCTCCTATGAACGAAGTCGAGAAAGACGAACGATACGCCGCGGAAAAATAATCAACACTATTTCCATTTTTTCAATGTTGCAAACTATCCTTGTTTTATTTTTCCTAACTTTTTCAGATTTTTGTATCATGCAGAAACGACCATTGTTAACATGCGCATTTTTTGGAGGGGAGGACTTCATTGTTTTTTATGTAGATTTTTGTGAATATTTATGAAGTTTATACGCATAGCATTTACACCTGTCTACTAAAAACATGTATACACAAGAGTTCTTATCTAGTACCGTTCTAGGGTTTAAAATTGTCTTATCTAGTACTTATGAATATAGCTTTTCTTGTCTTGTACTTTTATAGTACAGAAGTTGTTATTATGTAGTTCATTTATAGGTGTGTAAGATTTTCTTACCTAGTACATCTAATACTCCTTGGGCTAGATTCACGAAGAAGTTACGCAAACACTTACGAACCTGTACATCTTTTCTCAATCTTTGCCGGCTTTGTTTACAATAATTAAACAGTTAATGAGCTCCGTAGCACCAGGAGGCTGTTTATAACAATAACAACAGTTGATTGGCAAGTTTTCATGCTTGTAAACTGTTTAATAAATGTAACCAAAGGCATCAAAGATTGAGGAAAGTTGTACACGTTCGTAAGTACTTGCGTAACTGCTTCCTGAATCTGGCCCCCTTGTCTGTTACTTTTACCATGCTTGATGCGTCCATATAGTTGGAATATTTACTATGCTCGATGCCTCCGTATAAGCTGAAAGTTTATAACAAGCCGGATGTTTACCCAGCCAACTTGTTAAAAACAATAACAAGGACTCTTGTATTGCCAATACAATAGCAGAAACTGAAGGGAAACCCCAAAACCGAAAGTGAAAATTAAGTCATGGATCATGGTAACGACTCGGCTTTCTCTCGTATGAACTGAAAAAGAAAAAGATTTTGTTGGGGAGCGAGTGCGTCAGGAGGTCCTCACGGCCACCGTTGCTGCCGCTCTTTGTTTCAACTCTCAGGAAAGAAAAATGGCAGGAAGAACGAAATCCACCTTTTTGAATGAGCCATCGTCGGGAATGATGAATGGGGGGAGCATTCCTATAAAAAAAATTGTTTTCAGCCATGCGAACTTTTACGTCGATTAAATTCCAAGGTTTATTTATCCATTAGAGAGACGTACTTCTCTCTGGTGATCCTAGGTAAGTGTGTGTGTGGTAAAGTCTAAATTTTTCGTGTTATCATTCTTTTTGTCACTGAAGACGCAATGTGTAGTTATTGTGGGTGGGGCTAGTTGAGGCAGTAAGTGGTGGCAGCGTGCGACAGTGACTGTAGCAGAATGTGATAAGTGTGTGACTCAGGGGTGCGAAAATGGACGACTGCAACGTTGCACCTCTGTGGTAAACAGCAACTACAAACAACAACAACAACAACAACATCCTGGAAAGCTGTGTAGCCCAATGCAGACGATGAGTCACGTGAAGATGAGCTGAAGACATGATGACCAAACCACACACCAGAAGATGAGGAGACGACGACGTTTCGGTCCGTCCTGGACCATTGTCACGTCGTGTGTGGCTTTGATGATTGCCCAGGACGAACCGAAACGTCGTCGTCGTCTCATCTCCTGGTTACCCATGAGCGTGGGAAATAGGCTTACAGGTTCCGGAAGATGAGAGGAAATGTCAGCAACTATGGAGAAATGCCCGACAGACCACTGGAACATTTCTAATTCAGTGCAGAGTTACAAACCCATTAAGCTTTCAACTTAGATTCAACAGAGAAGAAGAAGTTGTACAAAAATCTCCGAATCAAACTTTTAATTAATTATTTATTACTATAAATATCCACTATAATAAAAAATTTGTTTATTTAATATTCAAAGTAAGTTGGACACGTCTTACAAATTCAAAACGATATATAAAACTTAGATATTGTATATGAAGGAGCATTTAGCATACAACCCATCCTCCTCCTGTTCTGTTAGTACTTTTTGTAACTCTGTGGTTGAACGTACCAATATGTAGTACTGGAGTCCCAGTAAGACACTTTCTATACTTTTTCGTTATAGTCCGGAAAAAATGAAACTAAAAACCCAACTCAAATATTCCTAGGCCTAGTATAGCACATATGTACTATATTAAGCCTCAGAGAGCATGTATTTGGCCTCGGATGGTTAGGACAGTTTAGGTCTTATTAGCAACATAAATATAAAATATTTTCCGGTTTGTCCAAATTCAATTATACAAAAGTCTCATTTCTGGTGGTCCATCACATGTTTGCACTTTCTACCACACAGTTATTATAAATACATTCATTTCAGGAGAATAGGCTGTTAACATGATAATCTCCAAACCCATCGGCCCAGGATAACAAATGGAGCTCGTCAGTACGGAACAACGAAACGTTTCGAAGGATATGAAAGCGTCGACCGACCAAATATATCGTGTCGATCCATAATGAGGCTTGCGAGCGCGTCGACTTAGAAGGACAGATAAAACACGTCTCCCAAGAATGATAGAACGCTTTGGCTGTGTGTAATGAAACGTGGTAGGAACAACATCATTCCCCAGAAAAAGATTGTAGGGCATCATCAAGGGTAGGGCATTGTAGGGTAATTCATCAAGCATTTACGAGCCCGCTTACGAAACCTGTACATCTTTCCTCATTTATGGCGACTTAATTTGTATTTATTAGACGGTTTATGAAGACCGAAGCGCCGCGAGGTTGTCCGTAACAAAAATAACCTTGGATGGAGAGCAGTCTCGCAGCGCTTCGAAGGTCATAAACCATATGGACTAAGCCGTCATGACCGAGGAAAGATGTACAGGTTTCGTAAGTAGATACATATATGCTTCACGAATCCTGCCCCTGGTTTCCACGAGGCTGGGTGAATATATATCTTAAACATCCTCGCTGTTGTTCTTGTCTCCACCCACTTCTCAAAGGACCTCAGTAGAAAAAATTAAAATTGAAATCGCTCTGGAGGAAAAAGTTATAATATAATTTTGCATGAGGAAAGTTCGTTAATTTGTTGTCGGAGGGGCATTTCCTATGTGGCCGCTTCTTACATTAAAGGCCTAATTATTTGTGTAACTTGTAACAGGGAAAACTAACAGGACTGTTCAAGAAATAACTAGCTCCTCCTCTTATCCTGATTTAAAGGAACTAAAAGTAAAAATATGTATTCTCAAAACAAACCCTTAATGAGGATCAATATATATTTATAAAAAAATATTGAAGTAGTGGTAGAAGTCGTGTTGGCACTGCATGAAATACAAATACAGTAGTCAGGTTTTTTTACTTGACAATATCAACATATATTTTAAGTAGCAAACGATTTATATATTTTCAGAAACAAGCTCAACATGTATTTTCAGAAACACATTCTTAGCGTATGTGGAATCATTTAGACAGAACATGATAGAGATATAACTGAGGACAACAGACCCCCAGTTGAAACTAAATGCCTCATCTTTGTTTGGAAATCTTCAGAGAGCTGCTTAGATCCTTCACAATGTTATACCTAATCATGACAATGTGAGGATAGGAAACAAGGAAGTAAAGGCAAACAAGTGTGTGTGTGTGTTTACTATTTGTGTCTGCAGAATCGAGCTTAGCTCTTTGACCCTGCCTTTCTAACCAATCAATTTTTCCTCTATTATGTCTATTACATATATTTCGCTCTAACACACACACACACACACACACATATCCAGGAAACACCCCGTAGCAACTGTCTAACTCCCAGGAACTTATTTACTGCTAGGTGAGCAGGCGCATCAGGGTGAAAGAAAAACTGCCATTTGTTTCTGCCTCCGCCGGGAATTGAACCCGGGCCCTTAAGACTACAAACCCCGAACGCTGTCCACTCAGACGCGATGCCCTTGTGTGTGTGTGTGGGGGGGGGGGGTGAATGGTTGTTATTTTCTGCTACTCGGAACAAAAATTTACAAGTAGCACGGGCTATGGTGAGCCCATAGTGGACTTATCTGGCAGAAGAGCGGGGCTGTAACTGTGGATTAAATGGACAGAACAAGGAAGATACTAATAAGACATTAAAAGTATCAACACATAATAAAACACGAAACAGTTTATATAAATTGGATATGTTTAGATTTAGAAAAGACTTGGGTAAATACTGGTATGGTAACAGCGTTGTGGAAGAAATTACCGGGTAACATAATAGGCGTGGGATCCCTCCATTGTTTCAAGCGTAGGTTAGACATATATATACGAAAGAATGTAGGTACACATAAATAGGAGCTGCCACATATGGGCTATAGGCCTTCAGCAGTTTTCTTAATTCTTATGTTCTTATGTAAATAATTTAAGAAGTTAGAAAAAGACGAGTATGATAAAAGGAAACGCCAGAGTTAGAGAAATACTGAGAAAATTAACAAATACTGAGAAAGAAAACAGACAAATGGATCTCATCATTATAGAAAAACTCTTACTAACCATGAGAATTGCTGGAAACCTCATGTTTGTAAACTCCGAACGATAAAAAGCCGCAATGTAAAACACACAGACGTTCTTCATTAATAAAAATGGTATATAACATTTGTTTTATTTGTTCTGATTTGTGTACCCGAGGACGGCCACCCAAGAATCTGCGTCACCGTAATACCAGACATAACCGTAAAAGCTTTGACATCCGTGATAGGAGATTTTGAACATAAATTTCCCAGCATCCCATGTGTCGCAGCTTGTAGAGTGAAACCAAGTGGGAGAGGGTGTGTGTGAGTGTGCATTCACCTGGTTGTGCTTGCGGGGGTTGAGCTTTGATCTTTCGGCCCCCCTCTCAACTCTCAATCAACTGTTTCTACTACTACTATTTTTTCCCCACACCACACCACACACACACACACACACACACCCACACACACATACACACACACACACACCACACACACACAAATCTGTACACCATTTGATTGACGGTTGAGAGACGGGACCAAAGAGCCAAAGCTCAACCCCCGCAAGCACAATTAGGTGAGTACACACACACAACACACACACCACACACACACCACACACACACCACACACACACACACACACACACACACACACACACACACACACACCAGGAAGCAGCCCGTGACAGTTAACTCCCAGGTACCTATTTACTGCTAGGTAACAGGGGCATAGGGTGAAAGAAACTCTGCCCATCGTTTCTCGCCTGCGCCCGGGATCGAACCCGGGACCACAGGATCACGTGTCCAGCGTGCTGTCCGCTCGGCCGCCGGCTCCCTCCTCCCTCTGTGTGTGTGTGTGTGTGTGTGTGTGTGTGTGTGTGGTGTGTGTGTGTGTGTGTGTGTGTGTGTGTGTGTGTGTGTGTGTTTGTTTGTTTGCTATTTGCGCCTGCAGAATCGAACTATTAGCTACCTTCATGATTCTTTATATAAAGTGGAAAGGGGCCGTTCCTGTTTACAAAGGGAAATGGGAAATGGGAGAAGGGCAATTCCGTCGTATATGGGAAATCAACCCGTTCTCGCACTTTCTTACAGTCAATATTGATATATTAAATACGTGCATATGTGACATACTAAACATACTAGTTTACCTTGAAAAGCTTCATAGAAAACACCGACCTTACCTAACCTTCTTAGTATGTTAAGATAAGCATCTTATTGCTTCGTAATTACAATTATTACTTAACCTATTATAGGTATAGGTTAACCTATACCTATTATAGGTATAGGTTAAGTAATAATTGTAATTACGAAGCAATAAGATGGGTATATTATAGGTATAGGTTAACCTATACCTATTATAGGTATAGGTTAAGTAATAATTGAAATTACGAAGCAATAAGATGCTTATCTTAACATACTAAGAAGGTTAGGTAAGGTCGGTGTTTTCTATGAAGCTTTTCAAGGTAAACTAGTATGTTTAGTATGTCACATATGCACGTATTTAATAAGTCAATATTGACTATACGAAAGTGCGAGAACGGGTTGGGGAAATAAGGAAAAGGGTCCCGCCTGCTTCTATTGGAAAGTGGATGAGAACTTCTCCTTACTTACCTGATCAACCAGGCTTTGATACATAGGCTGCGAGCAGCCGCGTCCAACAGCCTGGCTGACCAGTCCAGCAACCAGCAGGCCTGGCCGGGGAACGGGCCGCGGGGACCTTGAGCCCCGAAATCATCGAAAGGTAACCGCAATGTACGACACTTATTTGGGAAGTGGAGAGAGTGGCCATTCCTGCTAATATAGAAACGGGCAGAATGTTTCTACCTGCTTATGTGGGATGAAATGAAAGAAGCCTTTTCTGATGTGTGGAAAAAGTGTGTGGTCCTATCTAGATAGCACAGAGCAGGAAATAAGAAAGAGAAAAGGAATGGATGAAGTGTGAACGGAAGGAAGTATGGAAGGAAGAGTTGAGGAATGGATGAGGAGAGGATTAGTGAGTTAAGAGGATACTTAGAGAAGAAAAGAAAGAGTAGAGAAGGGAGAGGGTGGGAAATGAGAGAGCAGAGGAGGGAAAGGTTAACAGAGGGTGGATAAGATGAGGAAGGAAGAATTAACAAGAGGACGAGGAAGGAAGAATTAACAAGAGGACGAGGAAGGAAGAATTAACAAGAGGACGAGGAAGGAAGAATTAACAAGAGGACGAGGAAGGAAGAATTAACAAGAGGACGAGGAAGGAAGAATTAACAAGAGGACGAGGAAGAATTAACAAGAGGACGAGGAAGGGAGAATTAAGGAGAGGTGGAAGGGGCCCGTGAAGACGTAACTCCGTGCTCGGTCAAAAGAACGGACGAGATAAATCGTCCTTCAGAGGAAAAATGTAAACTGAAAAGGGAATCAAAGGTAAGGAGAGAGAGAGAGAGAGAGAGAGAGAGAGAGAGAGAGAGAGAGAGAGAGAGAGAGAGAGAGAGAGAGAGAGAGAGAGAGAGAGAGAGAGAGAGAGAGAGAGATAATTATCTTCATTGAAAATAATTTGGTGCTAAATTTTGTTGAAGGCTTAAGATTCCTTGGTCTGTGATGTATAAGCAATCCGAATCTGTAATGAAACTTCAGAAAATAAAACACTTTAAAATCGTACTCAAATAAATTACAAAAACAAATTAACAGAAAAAATATACAGTTTGCGAAACCATCGTCAGCAGAACTCCAAAACTGTATAATGGGAGTTGAGCACGAATAATACTGTGCATAAACACACGTAAACACAACACACCTTGCAATGTTGCCAGAAGGGACCACCCATTGTGGCGCGGTGCTAACTTTTGCTTTTCATGTTTGAGATGTTGTTGTTATTGTCTTGCCTACATATTGAGATCGATGGGGCTGACATTCCTCAAGTGGGCGTGGGAAGGCATAGACGACATTCGTCTCTTTCAAGATGTTTCACTTGGTGTCGGGAGAATTCGTCATGCCTCAGCCTGCTTCCATCAGGAGCTATGTGTGTAAGAGCACGGCTGACACAGGCGTCAACGACACTTCCCTTGCGCCTGTCAGGGCACTCACTACTAGACTTGTACCCTAGATTAACCATGTAATGTAACTATATAACCTCAGATTGTAAAAACATCTTAATCACCTTCAGTGGTTAAGTTCTTAATTGCACACTAGTTTCTCTGTCAGAGTAAAAGAGACAAATATATGTGTATGTATGTGTATGTATGTATGTATGTATGTATGTATGTATGTATGTATGTATGTATGTATGTACATGTGTATGTATGTGTATAAAGTATAAAGCTGATCAGAATTACATTTCACCATTATAAATTCACATTAATGCATTCATAAATCTGTGTATCTATGTATTTACGTATGTAGATTAGACTAACATTTTAAAAGCACTACGATCACCTTCTGTGGTTGTTTAATAAATCTTTGAACTGTATGTTTGACAAATCTCTCACCTTGTCCATGGAGGACAGAAGAAAATGTATATATGCTAGTTAGCATTGTAAATGTGTGGCCACGTCTGTGGTAGAAAATAATAATAATAAAAAAACTACTAGCATTAAAGCACAGTCCTATGACGGTTCTCTTAGTGCTGACAGCAGTGTGAAAGCTACCATTCCATGCCGAGACTGTTTCGCACAGGAAAGGCAGCTTACCTGCAATTTCACCCTTTAGGTAAAACTTTGCACAGAATTTCGCTCAAATGCATATTTAAGCTGTAGCAAGCGCTCAATATAAAGTATCTGCAAGAATATGTTTAAGAAAATATTCAGTTCAACAGTAACCATGTACAAATTCACCTAAACTAACTTATATACATTTCGGCTCTGTCTTTGAAAATGTTGACAGGATCAACGAAACCACATCTCTAAGCGCCAGGCCACAATAATAATTGTAAAACGAACTTTTGAGTTATTTTTCAACTTCCTCAATTGTGAGTGTGTAAATATCTGTAACGCCAGGGTATGATCAGTTACATCACTTCTACTTCTAATTGTCTCATTATCCTAATTTTCTTAAGCCTCAGTGTGTTTACAAAATATATCATCTTTCAAATAGTAAGCTACATGTCACTCATAGTACAGTATGCCTAAAATGTAAATTTGATCTGGATTGCTATACACCTGTTTAGTTCAGCCAGTATTGTAATGAGTTGTATAAGTTGTTGCAGATTAAGTTCGTAATTCTGATATGACAATGTCTACGTGATGTGTTGTTATAGTGACTCGTGTAATTCATGTACTATTATGTACACTTGAATACTTTATGAATAAGTATTTGATTTTATGCAAAATATTCATAAGATCTGATCTAAAANATATAAGCCTGTCACACTGAGGTCGGGTGTTTTCTAATAATTATGTAATAATTTGTTTTTTACATATACAGTTGCCTAAATGCTATACGGTTTTAAAATTATAAGTACGCATAATTGTACGTATTATTTGAACTGCTTGAAGATTATATATTAATGCAACCATGTCTACTGTCAATAAATATGGAGGAGGTTAAATTACGTTTGCTATACTTGATTATTTTAAAATAATATGGAGAGACGCACGATCATAATGTTAGAGTTGAAGGGAGTCGTCACTACTAAAGTTTGAAAATCACTGATCAGCTTGTTCAGCATCATGCTTTCCCCCAGATCTTGATCCCCCCATTGTTATATATATGTCGTACCTAGTAGCCAGAACTCACTTTTGGCCTACTATGCAATGCCCCGATTTGCCTAATAAGCCAAGTTTTCTGAATTAATATATTTTCTCAATTTTTTTTCTTATGAAATGATTAAGCTACCCATTTCATTATGTATTAGGTCAATTTTTTTCATTGGAGTTAAAATTAACGTAGATATATGACCGAACCTAACCAACCCTACCTAACCTAACCTAACCTATCTTTATAGGTTAGGTAATGTTAGGTCGCCGAAAATGTTAGGTTAGGTTAGGTTAGTTAGGTAGGTTAGGTTGTCGAAAAACAATTCATGAAAACTTGGCCTATTAGGCAAATCGGGCCTTGCATAGTAGGCTGACAAGTGCGTTCTGGCTACTAGGTACGACACATATATATATATATATATATATATATATATATATATATATATATATATATATATATATATATATATATATATATATGGACAATGTCAGACCACGGAGGAAAAATGAAACAGGAATTTCCTTAGTACTTTCGTATATTAATACATCTTCAGAAGGAGTGACTCCTGAAGATGTATTAATATACGAAAGTACTTAAGGAAATTCCTGTTTCATTTTTCCTCCGTGGTCTGACATTGTCACATTTTTAATCACGTGTTTATTTTCGTGATATACACACACATATATATATATATATATATATATATATATATATATATATATATATATATATATATATATATATATATATATATATATATGTGTGTGGTGTGTGTGTGGTGTGTGTATCACGATCACGAAAAATTAACGTGATGAAAAATGTGACAGTGTCAGACCACGAAGGAAGAATTGAAAGGGATTACCTTAAGTATTTGCGTATTTAACAATACATCTTCAGAAGGATCCTTCTGAAGATGTATTATTAAATACGAAAGTACTTAAGGAAATTCCTGTTTCAATTCTTTCTTCGTGGTCTAACACTGCCAAATGTTAGTACTGTATTTCTGACTGTACATCTGTACTCTGCTGCTAAATGGTGAAATATTTCACCAACATGGTATATTTTGTAGGGAGATAGATAATGTGTAGTTTATGTGCTAACATATGTGAGCCCCACACGATCGAGTGACGAGACGGCGGGTTTGTGCTGGTGGGGCAGACAGGTGCTGGCGTTGTCTTGCACTACTAATTCAATTCTCATGGTTTGATTCGTCACCACTAACTCGAGCACCATAGCTGACCCATCGGCATTAACCCAAGCCCCAGGTCAGGCTTATCATCGCTAACCTAATCCATGCCCACCACTAACCAATATTCACCATTAACCCAAGCCCCATCTGGCCCACGGGCTGCTGGTCCACCACCCACGCTCTGCACATCATAGACTTCACTAATAATCAGTCTTTGTTGGCATTTTATCCACATTACGTAAATTTTTCATGATGATTTTCACTTGTTTCGAAACAAAAACCCTTTAGTAAACAATCAAAGAGTAATACGTCCATATCCTTCGCAAGCCCACGCCCGCGCGCCTTCCAGTACCACCACTCACTCCAGGAGAGAACGAAATACAACACGTCTTGCCCGACCGGCGGCAGAAGCTGAACTGTTGTTGCCCTGAGTCCCGGCGGTGTGTGTGGTGGTGCCTGGTGGTGATGGCGGAGGTTGTATAATGGTAGTGGAGTTGGAGTTTTCCGGTGATGATGCTTGTTCTTCTGTTTGTGGGGATATATTCTGGTTGTGTAATGTTCATGGTGGATATTTGTTGAGTCACTGCTGGGTTTTTTGGCTGTGTTTGTGTATTATTCACAGCGTTGCAGACTGCAACCTGCGCGAACCTTTTTCCTAAGGAAGGCCTGCAATATGAATGGGTAACTGTTCCCGCTGACAAGCCATTTTCTCCATAACACTATTCGCCAATCGTTTACATCCAGTGAAGCAGTGGTGGTGCATTATTGTGGTGATGATGTGTGTATATTATATATATATATATATATATATATATATATATATATATATATATATATATTATATATATTATATATATATATGGCGTTTGCACCTGCATGTGGTGGGTTTTAATGGTGAAAATACATAGAGTACTACAGGTTCTGACGATGCTTACAGTGATATTTATGCTAGTTTAAGCCCTAACTTCAGCACCTGTTGATGGGGCTTAAATTAGGGCTGTTGATGATGGTCTATTGGTGAGGTTATTAGTGCTGGTGTCAATAGTGCTAGTGCTAGTGGTGATGGTGCTGTGAGAGGTATCAAAAGGGACGGGAATGTCTTGGATAATTTATAGTCAACTATATACTAAGTCAACACGTCTAAGATTCAGGCTTGGAGACATGTGCCTTGGAACGTCTCCTTCAAGCGTTGAAGCGGCTCTTTGATTCTAGAGAAGATACAAATTATCAGTTCATTTTGATAGTTACGTGAGCCATGTTTGTTGCTCATCTGTGTTAAATAAAACTTGTATTTTCCATTTATAAATAATATATCTAACCTTGTTTTAATTAGTTAATTTACTGTTAATAAGTTAAGTGATTAGCGTCCTATATTGAAATGGATGCACTTGTAGTATATATCACAATTGCATTCCACCAATTTTTACATTCCAATTACCATTATTCGTGTCCTTATCCAACGCCATTATCATTGTTATCCATTCTCTGCCACCATCTCGCCTTCACCACCATCCTCAAACGCCACTAATGACACTTCCTTGATCTTCACTCCTGTCTTCTCAACTTTGGGATCTCGGTACTACAGCTGGCTTCGTTTACAACTAACAATCTGGAATTCCGGGTTCGAATATCGGGAGAGACAGAAGTGGTTGGGCACGTTTTCATTCATCTAATGCCTCTCTTCACCTAGCAGTAACTCGGTACCCGGCAGTTTGTTAGCTGTTGCGGAGTTGCATCCTGGGAAAGTTCGACCTCGGAGGACCTTGACACCAGGTTAACGTACTGTATATACTGTGACGTCATCTGGGATAGAGCAGTACTATCCTGACAGGTGGTGTGCCAATCTCACATTAATAAAAATAATAAAAAAATAAAATAAAATAAAGATGGTGAGTCCTTTACGGTGTGCCAATTGCGGACAAAAAACCAAGAGAATAAAAACTTTAAACATATAACAAAAAATGACTAATTTTACACAAAATAATAAGAAACAATAAATTTATGACAAAAACCCCCTTAACCACTTAGCTTAACACAATCAAAAAGAAAATATATACAAGTAAATTTACGTTACTGACAAGAAGGTGAATGTAACACTATACAATGTGCTCTGAATGTCATCCGTCACCTGTTCAAAAGAACGTCAAGACAAGGGAAGACACACGCGAACTGAGAGAGCACCAAGAGGCTTCTGATTCTCCACAGCCCATGCCAGGGATATATATACCGGTGGTGACGTCATATTGGCTTTTTACGGGCTCACCATAGCCCGTGCTTCATGGACATTTCGTTCTGAGTAGCTAAATCTAAAACAACATAAACAAGTCATATTGGCGCGAAGCTGGGTCCGTGAATGAGGAACCGGCAAGAGAAGTGATTGTTTGCTCGTGGTGGTAACTTGCGCCGGCGGGTTACAAGTGCGCGTCTCTCGTGGAAGGTAGGGTGGTGGACGGGGGAAGGAGAGACTGGACAATACGTTTTTGGCTCGTATTGTTGGTGATTGTTGATGTTGACGGATAAGGTAGAAGCATGCTGGGAATGAAGATGTAAGGAACAGGCAGAATCTACTGCTATGCAGGGGATAACCATAACAATACATTCACCGGATACAAGTCATATTGAACACAAGACGCTTCGTCAACGGATTTAAAACCCTACCTAACCTAACCCAAACTAATCTAACCTAACCTAAGCTAATACATACTAACCTGACAATACATATGGTTTATGACAATCTAAAATGATCTTTGTCGAACCGTGTTGTGGACTATTTGACCAGGTATTGAGGTTGAAATGTTCTCTACATGTGACAGCTGTTGGTAAGTTCTGTGCTAGGATTCATCAGTCAGGGCGCCGGATTCACGAAGCAGTTACGCAAGTACTTATGAAACTTTTCGTTCTTATCTACGTCTTGGTGCTTAGGTCGCGATTCAGGAAGCTATTTACGAGCGCTGATCCTCCTGAGAAAACTGCTTCACACTACAACACCTATCGTTCGTAGCCTTACGTAAACCGTTCGAAAATCCAATTTTTCTCCACTACACAACTGTGAGCTCAAAATACAGTCCCTTCGTCGGCGGATCTCAGTCGGATCCCGTCATGCTAGCTTTGTGTGTCCATAACTTGTATTAAATATGTATTTTATGAAAAGACGAATAAAGATTAGAAGAGCAAGTTATTATATAAATGCATAATAAGTCGATATTAACAGTTATTCAACTAAGAGAAGCCAATAGGCAATGTGCTTTTCCGACATACCAAATTTGTTTTGGCTAATATATAGTTCACCCACAATTAATGTTATAAAGTTTTTAAGTAATTACAGGCCTACATATTAAATTATTCATTTCAAATTAAATACTCAAACCAGTGAATTGGAATCATAATAAATCTTACCTAATTTTATGTGATATTTGCCGCATTCAATACTGTTTAGAATTTGAAATTGCTTACCCATATAATATCTTGAAAAATATTAAACACTAAGTAATAAAGACTAAAACCTTACCTACTCTCACCCGACCCAATATACTGGAGTACAGTGCAGATTTTAATGTGACATCCTATTTTCAGTAAGTTATATATATTAGATTACTGTACTTAGACTAACTAATGTTTTGTAGATCCTACTTTTACCAGTAATATTTATACCTTGACAAGATTATAAACATTAGGAAGCCTTAAATGATAAATTAATAAAGATGATACTGGTAATAATATACCTGTATCCCATTGAATTTTATCCCTATGAACTTTATCCTACTGAACTTTATCCCTCTAGACTTAGACTGTATGAATGGCATAGAGTATACATCATAAGGTAGGAAAGAAGCTTGGATAAGAATCTCGCCAAATGTATGGTAATGAATAAGTACTGAAAATATGGCAATAAACAGGTACAGTAAGTATGATAAAATCTCGAGTCAATCGGCGTCTTCATTAAAGAATCACGCGGTTGAAATTAAGCATAATTAAAGTATCGTATTGACGAATACTTTGTCTTTATATATTACAGATAAGATGTCAACACAGATCCCAACGCAATTGGTATAATGATCATAATGAAGAACATATACACACAATTATAATTTTCTTTTTTGTCTGGTGAAAAAGAGTTGTTTCGAAAAACAAAACGTGAATGATTATTTACACTAATATAAGCTTATCTTACAACCACAACACAAATAACCGAAATTGTCCATATACATACATACACCATTAATGTACTTTATTATTATTATAATAATAATAATAATAATAATAATAATAATAATAATAATAATAATAGTAATTATTATATGAATGACGTAATAATAAGGAAAGTTAGCGCCTCTTATGGTCAGAAAGTTGACAGTTTTGACATTATAGACTTCAAAAATCCCGTTTCCCACTTCTTAAAATAAGAAAAGATACCATTTAAATGCGTTAAGAAGCAGACACTCAGTGGGCACAATATCCAAGAGTTACGTTGATTCGATGTTAAATCACCATCATCCATGTTAATTACAAAATTGAATCAACGTTGATGAAGCTGATTCGGCGTTGAATTTGCGTTGTTCTTGGGTATTGTTCCCCTAGCGAGGAAAGAGTTCTGGTTCAACCTTGACGACAAGCGGACGCTCTGCCTGGG
>WNGS01008507.1:7493836-7504370 GCA_020271785.1 Procambarus virginalis
CGGACGGAATAACAAAGAACGGTCTGAAAATTTGTAACACTAATGATCGTATGTCAAAAAAAACAGATAAACTGAAAGGAAGGAGATATAAGAAATAGAAACATAATAACTGGAACCATTTTAGACATATATATGAATGAGAATGGGGTGGATATAAATAGGAGCTGCCTCGTATGGGGCAATAGGCCTTCTGCAGTTACCTTCATTCTTATGTTCTGAAATGCACGAATTGAAAGAACAAAATAAAACATTTCCCAGAGAATATCAGGAAGCATTAAGAAAAACTGCGAGAAAGAGCGGGGAGCTGCCTGCTGGTCAAAAGAGACAAGGCTTTAAAAAAACAGCAATGAGGACGAAACCAGTTATGCAGACTAGTCATGGTGGCTGTGATCTATAATCTCGTAGAAACCACAGAAGGACCAGACAGGAGCAAGAAAATACAGATTTCACACATATATCATCCAAACAATGGCTGAATTATCTCTTAGATTAAAAGCAAAAATCATAAAAATGGAAAACTTACATCATGAACAGACTGCTGAGAAAAACTGGCTCTACGACGGAAAGAAAAGAAGGGAGGGAATTATCAGGGAAAAGCGCCCACCATTACGACTATATAGTACATTGGATAGGGATCAGGATAAGGATTTGGGATAGGACGGGGGAAAGGAATGGTGCCCAACCACTTGGACTGTCGGGATTGAACGCCGACCTGCATGAGGGAAGAAGAGAATAAACCTGGTTGAAGTAGTAGAAAAGAACTCCCTTATACAACGTCAGAGAGGAGAAATGGAGAAATATATATATCTTGGAAGCAGTTGTTTTTGAAGACGTGTGTTTCTGAACATGACCTAAAGAGTGTTAACTCTATGATTCTACCATAATCTTCTTTATATTTAGTATTTTTTTCACGTGATGAAGACGTTTAAATATTAACTCTACAGTTTATACTTTTAGTGGGCCTGAAGCGCGTCACTGAAGGAAGTGTTCGCTAAATACAACTTAACATCTTTCTGAAGCATCTGAAATTCTAACTCGGGCGTGGAAAATAGACCTTCACACTGGATATATATTTATGCACACATGTACATATAAACAAACATGCACATAAAACACACATGAACGGGAATGCACACCAAGTATATTACACTTCACACGGTGAAAGAAAATAGTTGCCTTCAGTCAAATGTCCTCTAATGTTGACAGTCATCACATCCATCCTCTGGCGGCTATCACCAGCTTCCCCCTCTCGCTATCAAATGGTGACTTCCACGCCCTTCCCCTCTCTCTCTCTCTCTCTCTGCTCTCTCTCTCTCTCTCTCTCTCGTCCTCTCTCTCTCTCTCTCTCCTTTTCTGTCCTCCCTTCACAGTATGATTGATCTTCATTCTCTTCCTTCTCTTACCCTCCAATTTTTATCTCTTCACTCAATTTAACAGCTCTCATCCTCTCCCTCCCTAACTCACGTTCTGACTCTCAATCACCTTTTGTTTCTCATATATTTCAGTCCCCGTATGTAACCCTCGTATTATTCAAGACAGCTCCTCATTAGTTAGCGAGGCTTTCCACACTGTTCCTTCACACCACTGCTTACCTGTCCATTTACACAACTTCTCTCTTCCGTCACACCACTTCTTAACTAACCTTGCACGCTCTTCTCCTTCCTCTTTCCCTTATTTCCTATACAATTTCTTACTAATCTTTACCTACTCCACTCACTACACCCGCACCACAACCTAGTGTAATAGTGTTTTGAACAGTGTCAACACTGGCTTGGCATTTCTTATTTGAAGGGTTGTTGTTATCTAGTTAAGCTTGGCATCTCCAGCTTCAAGGGTTTTTGTTATCTAGTAAAACCTGGTATCTTTTGTTCGATAGATTCTTGTTTTTCCCGTCATGCTTAGTATCACTCCTTTGAAGAGTTCTTGTTATCCAGTCAACCATTTATTTGTTGCAGTTGTGACGGTTATTTTGTTGTGCTTTTTAAACCGAAGATTTTCTAACATAACTCCCAGAACTTTTTACCATTTCCTTCTGCTCTGTGATATAGTTTAAATGTATTCTGTTTGCGATTTCAGAATAAATGTCCTTGTAATTTTCACTGCACGAGAGCCGAAACTTTTCTTCATTCAACATCACATTGCTTTCCATGACCCAATGTTAGACCTGACTGACATCACTTTTGAGGTTTATTGTGTTCTCTATGGCGCCTACTCTCATCAGAATGTTAATGTAGTGTGCAAAAGATGATACAACATTACAGTTTGTCTCTGTCTATGTCGATATTAAAACTGAGCACTGGAGCAAGTATAGGTATGTTGACCAGACCACACACACTAGGTGAAGGGACGACGACGTTTGCAATCGACTTGAGAATGATCCAGGACGGACCGAAACGTCGTCGTCCCTTCACCTTCTAGTGTGTGGTTTGGTCCAACATAATTTAGCCACGTTATTGTGACTCATCGCCTGCAAGTATAGGTATCCCAGGAGACAGCTCTACGTGACACTCGCTCTGGATTTTACTTTATTGATCCTTATTCTTTTGGTTTTATTTACTAGAAAGTTGAAGATCCATTTCCTTATTTTACCCGTTAATTCTTTATTTGCTGTTTGGTATTACTTTTCACTTGGCAAGGAGGTATGACTGGTGTCAGGGAGGTATAGGACGTGTCAGGAAGATATGGCTGGTATCAGGGGAGGTATGGCTGGTGTCAGGAAGATATGGCTGGTGTCAGGGAAGGTATGGCTGGTGTCAGGGGAGGTATAGCTGGTAGCTGGGGTATTCCAACGTGACAGATATAAATCTATCATTATAACTGATGTTTACATATTTTTATCTACACTTTATATGAAAAATATAATCTATTTTAGTGTGAATTATTATAAACACATGTTGAACTTAAAAAAATAATATTGCAAATGCCTATATTCAGTAGAGTAATTTTATAGTTTTTGCTTCGTTAAAAATACTAAAATACTACAACCTTAACGCTAAACGAGAACTGAATAAATTAAAAATTAAGTGACGCAAACGACTACGAGGGAACCAAATTTAATTAAAACTTAAGCTAAGGCCATAAGAAGACGCCCAGGAGCAAGTGCACGTGTTTGCCAGGTCTACCCAAGTCTCCCTTGGCAATGTAGAAAACGAAAACCTCTTATCCCTTTTTGACTAGTTTTGACTTTTTATAACTTTCATTACTGCACATAAAATTGCGCGCATATCTCTTTTGCTCTAGCTATAAATACTCTCTCTCTCTCTCTCTCTCTCAAGAACGCAGTACTTTAGCTACTATGCAAGGCCCGATTCGTCTAATAAGCCAAGTTTTCCTGAATTATATATTTTTTCAAATTTTTTTACTTATGAAATGATAAAGCTATCCATTCAATATGTATGATCAGCTACCAGCTTTGGGGATAGTGTATTAGGTCGAATCATTTATCGTAGTCACTAGGTTCTCTTTGCCAATAGCATCTTTTGTTTTACTTATCTCCTTTCAACACCAATGTGTGTGTTGACCCGTATATATATATTATATATTGATCAACACTGTGTCCTTAGCACCAGCATCTCTTGCATCTTCTCTGAGCACCAGCATTGCCTGTCCAATAGGATTTCTTGCCACGCGCACATCTTAGTCGCCAACAGCTCTTGGCTCTTAGAACCTTATCGTTTGATCATCAGCTTCTTAGTTTCCAGCATCTAACCGCCGTTATTTTCTGTACTCTACCAACATCTCTTACCACTTAGCTTCTCCATTTGGCCAATGGCACTCTTTCGGCCACCGGCTTTTATTTCTTGTCAACCAACTTTTATTCTTGTCAACCATTTTTATTACCTAGCCACCAGTTTATTTCTCGCCTACCAGCTTTTATATCCTGAGCGGTTGGACGTCCTTCTCCTCCTGGGGAGTGTTTTGCGCCCAAACCATCAAAGCAAGCAACATGGTGTCGGGTTTTGCTCGGGGTCTGAATATTGATTATCGTCCTCAAGGGTCGAGGTGGCCCGAATATATAAATCCTTCGTTTGTTTCGTGTTAACCGACATATATGGCGTCCCGTATATTTGTACAGTATTCATTCTGGGCGTATGAAGGGGCGGAGTTCTTAGGTTGTTATTATTTTGATGACGGGTTCTTTCCTATCTACTCCGGTGTTGGAGGGGTTTAGGGAGGTTAAGATTGGCGTTTGTGGATGAAAAATTATTGCCAAGGCCTCAATATTGATGATCGCCTGTGCTTGCTAAGATTGCGTATGTAAGGAAGCTTCTGACTTGTATATAAAGGGTAACACAACAGAATACATATATTCAGTAGTATATCTCTCTATATCTATCTAATAATAGTAAAAAACACCTTATTCAATTATTCTTAAGTTTCCACTTAATAGAGAAAAATTGAACAAATTCTAGCACTTCCATGTATTAACACATTTTGGAGGAGTTCAGCATACCCACTTGGGAACTGTTACCCTGTTATTGTTATTGTTTTAGATTTAGCTACTCAGAACGAAATGTCCGTGTAGCACAGACTATGGTGAGCCCGTAAGACTGTTATCCATAACTAACTCAATATATAAGCCAGACCACTACACCTCTTTCAAGGCGTCTGGCAATTCACAAAGATCAAGGCTCTATCAAAGATCATGTGTACACACACTCAGGCCATTCCTAACCTTTTGAGTTTTCTTTTTATTAGTCGCAAATCTTTGTGAGAAAGTTGCTCTTAATTCGTTATATGCTCTGGGAAATTTCTCCTGATTTATTCTCATCCTAGAACAAAATTACTCCCGGTTAGTTTCTAATTCTTTGATTTTTTTAGTGATGAAGAATGTGGTTGGAAAACTGTTCAATCTAACATGCCCATTAACTAATAACTTTCAATATGGAGTTATACCTAAAATCGCCACAAGAACAATGACAAAAAATATGTCAAAATACGGACACTTTAAACCGCCAAACATAGTAGCCTAAAACAATTAAAACACACACCCGGAACTTTTTTTTTATTTGATGTGAGCAAGTTTTATATTCGCGATATTTATGTTTGTGAGGTTTACGTTCACGAGGTTTATATTCGAGAGGTTTATGTTCGCGAGGTTTAAATTCGCGAGGTTTATGTTTTCGAGGTTTATGGTCGCCAGGTTTAAGCTCTCGAGGTTTATAGTCACGAGGTTTATGTTCGCGAGTCTTTTTTGGGGACGTTAATGTTGATAGGTTTCTGTTCTGTGATTTGTGCTCGCGAAATTTATATGTATTTATCACAGCTTGGACCGCGAGGTGCATTTTCTCGCGCGCTAAAGCTTGTAGTTCAGTAGTTGCATTCAAGCTTAAAATTGGAGCTGCCATAGTATTTATTTTTAGTTATATTTGTCTGTGAAGTTATAATTGGTATGGCAGTCGAATTTTCCAGGTCATTACCCTCGCTAACTCTCCCTTCTCCATGAGGTGGCGACTGTGTAATACTTCCCTGGATGTTTGCAGCGCCGGGCTTCAGCTCCTAAGCCCCACCTTTCCGGATACCGATTGGTTAATGTCCGGACTCGCCTAGCTGTCTTCACCTATGATAGCATGGGACAAACTCTAGTTCTCATATCCCGCATTTCAATCTGTTGGTGCAGAGTGCGTCCCCTGTGAGTGTTGTGTGCGTTGTGTTGGTGTAGAGTGCGTCCCCTGTGAGTGTTGCGTGCGTTGTGTTGGTGTAGAGTGCGTCCCCTGTGAGTGTTGTGTGCGTTGTGTTGGTGTAGAGTGCGTCCCCTGTGAGTGTTGCGTGCGTTGTGTTGGTGTAGAGTGCGTCCCCTGTGAGTGTTGCGTGCGTTGTGTTGGTGTAGAGTGCGTCCCCTGTGAGTGTTGCGTGCGTTGTGTTGGTGTAGAGTGCGTCCCCTGTGAGTGTTGCGTGCGTTGTGTTGGTGTAGAGTGCGTCACCTGTGAATGTTGTGTGCGTTGTGTTGGTGTAGAGTGCGTCCCCTGTGAGTGTTAGTGCTGAACGCGGTCACACCACCCAGCCAATAGCGGGTATTATTTATCTTTGCCTATAAGAGCTAGAACTGATTAAGTCTGTAATTTTTATGTAAATTTGTGCAGGTGATTCAGGTATTTAATAACTAGATATTGTACATTTCTCTCTCGTATTAATTGCATTTTATTGCTCCCTCTGAGATACGCTTCAGTTTCACCAAACTTTCTTAAACTTGAAGCCCATTGAGCACAAGATATATTCCTACGTTAAACTGTGAGTTTCAGACTGTTTTTTTTTCTCTCGTTTGGTTCGATCCATTAAGGACGCGTTGAAGTGAGGCGAGTCATAAAAGCGTGCCACTAGAGCCAATTACTGGAAACCTTAAGGTGAGACTCAGTTAATGGAGGTTATGTCGTGGTCGTGACGTTGAGTGGTGTTGACAAGTCGAGTAGTGATCACGTCCCATACCTCACCACCATCGATTCTTATTCCAACAGACAGCAAAATTGTGATGAAATTAGTTATTGCTGTTATTATTATTATTATTATTATTATTATTATTATTATTGAACAATTTACGACAATACCGTAGTACTCACCTAATTGTGCTTGCGGGGGTTGAGCTTTGGCTCTTTGGCCCCGCCTCTCAACTGTCAATCAACTGGAAACAATCGACAATCAACGTAGTGTTACAATGAAGGTGAAGGAAAGAGCGAATACATGTGTAAGTGTATTAAAACCCAGTTTTAGGATACCACCTCCATCCTTTCTCAAGTTTGTGTAAACAATGTTATCAACCTTCAGAACATTGTTTACACCATTTGGATAATGAATGTACGTTTCATCCGAAAAATTGGTTTAATAATATACATACAAATGTATTAGGTCTTTTCTTCACCTTCATTGAAACACTATGTTATTATAGTAATTTTCTCCACTATTATTATTATTATTACAAACAAACAAACGCGGACGCATCGCGACAGACCTGCCATAACGCGTGAAACTCAACACTGGTCAGTACTTTTGTTAAGTTCTTGTGCAACAGCTGCTGGAGCTATTTCAAGACCATTTTCTTTCAGCACAACGTCCCTGAGAAGGACATGACCGCATCCGAAGTGCAAATCTGTGCTCTTTATGTCCCTGTCGAACGATGTCGTAAGTTGCGACGTAGAAGACCTGAGGAGTTCTCCGACACGCTTAGTTTGATACTCTCACAAGAAAGCGTTTGATTCAAGGAGGCGTTTTACATATGAAGGCGACTGATTCGTAACTTTTACTTAAGTAAGACGATTAACACCTTTAATTTATGAAGCGTCCCGACAATTCTGAAAGTCTTCATCCCGTTACGCAAATTGTATTAATGTAATATGTATCTCGTATTTGTAGTGGGGATTGGCACCAAGTTATGCTTCTGGATCTTACCTTTTTCCGGATCTGTGTCATACGAGCGTCTGCTCACAGTGCCGGACATTTTCAAAATGAAATGTTACTAGCAATTTCGCACCAAATGACGTATAAAGTTTAGTATAAAGTTTAAACGATATCATTGGAGTTATGCCCACTTATAAAACATAATTAAGATGAGGTAAAGTAGTCATCAAGTCATATTATTTGCAAGCCAAATCTGACTGTGTTAGACTTGTTACAGAAAGGTACAGTTCCTGGTGGAGCCCGGGCGTCGCAGGCACACAAGATGCCAGGGAGGTTCCTGAAAGCTGCACGATATTACTTTTGAAATCTCAGTCCGTGACGTTTAAACGATATCATTTCATCCTAACGTTAGTAAATGATATAACTATGTAAGTAAATAACATATTAGAAGTAAATTAGCATAAATGGTAAATAGATAAAGAAATCGCACTAAGGTGATATATCAATCATAAAATCATTTACAGCAATGAGGTGATTCGAACCAGCGATCAGGGTGCTCCCAGCCGTTACACTCAATATACTGACGATAGTTTTGTAAGCATTTACCTTAACCATCAGACGTCGAGTAATTATCACTGCGCGTGCGCACATATATGTTTGGTTTGCTAAGCAAGCGGTCCGAATCTCTTGTAGCAACATTTGAATTATTGCATGCCACTACCTGAACCTGCAGACGTACGCCAGGCTTTACCAGTAGGAATCAACAATAACGCCACTTAAGTCACCAGGTTAAAATATGTTTATTAGGCTTTAGTAAGAACATTAACCTAGGATTGAATACAACTTCAGATTAATATATTATGTGAAGATTTTAAACTGGGCTTCATTAGGTTAGCTTGCACCATGAGAATATTAGAATTTATGAACACTGAAGCAGTCTTGTTAGCCTCTCGGAGACGAGTCCCTGGATAACATTGATATAGTGTTCAAAGTACTGTTGAGAGCTTGCAGATGACGATAGCAGAAAACGATTGGGATTCACTATAAGAGACATTAGAGATACATTATCTGGCATCAGTAGCCACAGGTATCAGTGAACTGTTGCCGACGTCTGTAGCTCTAGAAACCTGTGGGCTTTTGAACTCAATAAAAATGTAAAAAAAAAAACTGGCTTTGTGGAAAGTGTTCCATAGTGACCAAACCGATTCAGCTAGGACGACAAAATTACGTTTTACAGGTGGAAAAGAATGGAGAGCTATCGAGTAAATCCAGGACGAGCTTTGTTCAACGTTTTCGGAACTTTGAGGATAATGTTGGCTGTCTGTCTGTCGTCGCTCGCTGTCACCCTTTCACAGCCATCGCTAAATTTATATGGGTGAGAATTTGATTATTTTTAATCCAGAGCATGTGGGATTATGGGATGTCTTTGGGCAGAGTAATGGTATCTCTTTTTCCATGAAAATGTCTTAACACCCCATGACAGTGGGAGTCGGAGTGATGATGATGATGATGATGATGATGATGGTAGGGATTTTCAAGCAAGACTGTACTACTATATATAACCTTACTGGTTTAAAACTATTTCCATAACTACTTTCTTACTGATAACTTATGTATGTATGTATATATATATATATATATATATATATATATATATATATATGACAAATGTATATATATATATATATATATATATATATATATATATATATATATATATATATATATATATATATATATATATGTGTGTGGTGTGTGTGTGTGTCCACGCTGGTTAGAATTGTATCTCACTGTTGTAAACACACATTAATTTCATTCTGTGGTTAAGTACTCAATAACTACTGATCTCGAACCACGTCTGTGTAGGACAGATGGAAATGTATGTATATATGTATGCCGGATAGCTTTGTACAAGCACTCCAACCAACGTATGTGGTCGAGAGAACAATATAACCTCTGTATACTATAGCACCTCTCTAACCCTGTCTATGTAGAACAGACGAAATAAGTTTGAATGCTAGTTAGAATTGTAGAAGGACTTCAGTCGCCTTCTGTGGATGAGTAGTCAATAACTAACTGCACTATATGTAGGAGGACACATCTCTAACACAGTCTATGTAAGGCGAGAATATTTATATGCTGTTAGCATTGTACAAATGAATGCCCATGTCTTGGTAGAAAAAAAAACTAAAGTGTACTATAATGTGGTTGAGTCTGTAGACTGAATTGGTTGTGTGTGTGTGTGTGTGTGTACACACACACACACACACACACACACACACACACACACACACACACACACACACACACACACACACACACACACACACACACACACACACATTACAGATTGGGTTGCAAACTAGGTAAAGAGTAACAGCATGAAAAATGAACAGTACGCTGGTAAGGGCTGGCAGTAAGTATCTGGCAACGATGAGATGAAAAGAGAGAGAGAGAGAGAGAGAGATATAGAGAGAGAGAGAGCAGAGAGAGAGAGAGATAGAGAGAAGAGAGAGAGAGAGAGAGAGAGAGAGCATGTATGTTTGTGTGAGTGTGGGAGAGGAAGGTAGTAGAGGATGGGGGCAGGATTGAGGATGGGGATCTACCCTTCTACTGACCACTCTGCTTTAATGGCAGTAAGTGAGGAAGTAAGTGCGCGCCCAGACACGGAGCGCAGCGCATGACAAACATGGACTGTGCTTACCACACTGTGCTTACCACACTGTGCTTACCACACTGCTTTTACCTAACTGTGACTTACCACACTGCTTACCTAACTGTGCTTACCACGCTTACCTAACTGTGCTTACCACACTGCTTACCTAACTGTGCTTACCACACTGCGTCCACACTGCTTACCTAACTGTGCTTGCCACACTGTGCTTACCACACTGCTTACCTAACTGTGCTTACCACACTGCTTACCTAACTGTGCTTACCACACTGTGCTTATCTGAATATTTTACCTTAACGTTTTTACCTAACAGCGTAATTGTGTGTGTGTGTGTGTGTGTGCATGTATAGTTGGATGTATAAATTGTTTGTTTTGTTGTATGTGTAAGACAACTATGCGTTCATTGTTAGTTCTACCAATCCACATGGTACTAAATCTTTGGTACCAAACTACTACCAATAAGTTGATCTTTTAAGCTAAATAAATATAGCACCAGACAAAATATTCAAAAAATTAAATTTTTACTGC
>WNGS01008507.1:7525229-7542758 GCA_020271785.1 Procambarus virginalis
CTTTATACCTACATTCCATTCGTCTTAAACATCTCTTTTAATGTCTTTTGCGTTTCATCTTTAAAACTTCTTTTTCTTCTTCTTGGCGTCTTCCCTTCTCTTCTTTAATATCAGACACAAATTATCTTTCCTGTTTCCTTTTATCTTTACTCTCGTATCTTTCTATTATTCCTCCCTTTTATTCCACTTCGTCGCTTCTTCGCAGCGCCTCTCTTAATATTTTATCACTGGATATACCCATGCCTTTCCTTTCATCAACTGATTATTTTTCCTCACTTTTAAGTGTCCCGACCCTCTAAATGGTTGGGCACCATTCCTTCCCTCCTCGTCCCATCCCGAATCGGATCCTGATCTCTTCCAAGTGCTATATAGTCCTCATGGCTCGGCGCTTTCTCCCTTTCTTCCCTACTTTCAACTTCTTTCCTCAAATTTGTATTCCTTCCCTATCTAATGTATCCTCTTCCATCTCTTCTAATTTTCTCCTTCTGAGTTCGCAGTCTCAGTTTACTCTCTGCAGGTCTGGCTTCTTGCGTGTTTGTTATCCCCATATTTTTGGACCCGAAACTCGAATCAAATTACCCGTTCTTGAGACGTTGTTACACTTCTCGTCTTGGCCTCGACTGGTCCAACAGCGACTCTCGTCTCGTCTTGGCCTCGACTGGTCCAACAGCGACTCTCGTCTCGTCTTGGCCTCGACTGGTCCAACAGCGACTCTCGTCTCGTCTTGGTCTCGACTGGTCCAACAGCGACTCTCGTCTCGTCTTGGCCTCGACTGGTCCAACACAGCGACTCTCGTCTCGTCTTGGCCTCGACTGGTCCGACAACGACTCTCGTCTCGTCTTGGCCTCGACTGGTCCGACAGCGACTCTCGTCTCGTCTTGGCCTGACTGGCCAACAACGACTCTCGTCTCGTCTTGGCTCGACTGGTCAACAACGACTCTCGTCTCGTCTTGCCTCGACTGGTCCAACAACGACTCGTCCTGTACCGCGGCCCACCCCCTTCTCTCTATGTAATCACGTAATCGTGTCTTTTCTCATCGCCCTGATAATTCCGGATCTCTTTCTCTCACTTAATTACCGACGCAGGGGATTCCATTGAAGAACCTGAATTAAGAGATTTAAAGCCTTGTACAATTATTACCACGTCAGTTCTGTGGAGCTATTACCACGTTCAGTTCTGTGGAGCTATTACCACGTTCAGTTCTCTAAGCTATTACCACGTTCAGTTTGTGGAGCTATTGCCACGTTCGGTTCTGTGGAGCTATTACCACGTTCAGTGTGGAGCTATTACCACGTTCAGTTCTGTGGAGCTATTGCCACGTTCAGTTCTGTGGAGCTATTACCACGTTCAGTTCTGTGGAGCTATTACCACGTTCAGTTCTGTGGAGCTATTACCACGTTCAGTTCTCTAAGCTATTACCACGTTCAGTTATCTAAGCTATTACCACGTTCAGTTATGTGGAGCTATTGCCACGTTCAGTTATGTGGAGCTATTGCCACGTTCAGTTCTATGGAGCTATTACCACGTTCAGTTCTATGAGCTATTACCACGTTCAGTTCTATGAGCTATTACCACGTTCAGTTCTCTAAGCTATTACCACGTTCAGTTCTGTGGAGCTATTACCACGTTCAGTTCTGTGGAGCTATTACCACGTTCAGTTCTGTGGAGCTATTACCACGTTCAGTTCTGTGGAGCTATTGCCACGTTCAGTTCTACGAAATACGGGAAAGTGCGGAATGAGACAAGACTTTTCAAGTTTCTGATGTAAACTGAGAATTGTGTGAGAAATGTTTGTGTAAACGAGAGAGTAGGTCAATAATGTTGGCAGAGACTCCAAGCTGTCGTGAAGTTCCTCTGAGCGCCTTACGGCCAACTGAGTCAACATCTTGAAACTGACACTAACTGCAAGCACAATGTGCGGAAAGTCGCGACAGGCCTTTATAGAAACACAAAGTGTGAGGCTTCAGCAGGCTGTTGCGTTTACTGATAGATTGGTAAGAGTCTTGCAATGTTAACAGCTGAAAAGAAAAAGGGTGGCAACAGCAGATGATTTTTAACAGAAAACAGTGTGCAGTGCCAAGAGATCCAACAGCATACGACGTTCAGTTCCCCTCCCCCAACCAGTATGATTGACTTGTGTGCACAACAGGTAGATATGTTTCAACGTTAAGCCTCCTGATCAATGTATACCTGGAGCATACCTGGAGAGGGTTACGGGAGTTCGTCTACTCCCCCAAGCCCGATCACTACTGTATAGATACATTACAACTCACTCCTGCAGTCTATAATCTCACTCTCTAGGGTCCAAGTCTAGTGTTCCAATTTATTTCTTAAAAGACCGGAATCCCTTCTCTCCCTTAGAGCCCTCTTTTCCCCATTCAGACGTCCACTGTGCACTTAAGGGCTAACTTTTCCTTGCGTCCTTCTACCTCTACCTCCATTTAGCTCTTTGCTTCCTTCCATCTTCATACTTCTCTCTCTCTTTTCCTCCTCCCTCCCTCCCTCCCTCCCCTGCTTCACTCTCTCAATAATGACAGCGAGAGTGAGAAAAATCAGAGTAGGAGTGTTTGAAAGCCAGAGTCACGTCTGCGCCGGGTAACAAGATTAAATAGCAGGAATTAGCGGCTTCACTCCCGCTCCTTGTAAAACTAAGACATCCTCTTCCATCCACTAATAGATGAACGTGGCCAGCCTTCTTACGGGGCTCCAGCCACTTGCGGTCTATGGTTCTCTTGGTCTGGGACGCGTACCCTCTCTGGCTAACCCGGTTTCTAAATATTATGGTCTATCTTAATAGTGGTTTATGGCTCCCATTTACTATACATTTACTCTACACACGCCCACTCTCAACACGTCCACTCTCCACACGTCCACTCATCAAACATCCACCCTATAATAAATATATTGCTGAACTAGTGTTGGTGTGTCCTTTGAAGACGAGAGCCCCTGACGGTGTTTGACCTTGCAGTCTCTCTCCCCCAGTCCTGTTCTGATGGTCTCAAGCACTTGATCTCGCGGTCTCTTCGCCTCTCATGTCCCTGCCTCTCGTGGTCTCAGGATGACAGATGGTCTGGCCCATCACTATAAGATAGTTTTATTTTGCAATTTATTTTCCAGTTTCAACACTATCCATCCTTTGGGTTTATCAGCTGTTCTTGAAGTTGTGGGTGTTTTGCCGCTTCTCTCTTTCATGCGTTGCCTGTGTATTAGATCATGCTCCTCCTGCTCCCACCAACCTCTGGTTACACGATCTAACACAAGATTCTCTCAAACTCGCCAACAAATAGAGTCATAAATCATGCTTCCTTAATGGTCTAGCAGATAAATCACAGTGGTGAAGGCTGATGGTAGTGAAGAGGGGCAACAGAGTTAAAAGCAAACATTAGAGTTATGGAATGGAACAAAAGCAATGAGGAGGAGAATCCGAAAAGCTCAAATAAAATTCTGTCAACACATCAATAAATAGCAAAAATATATATAAATTGGTAATTTTTGTTTGCGGAGGCGGAGTTGTGAGCACAGTCGGCTCACAACCAACTGAACCAGAGTTCGATTCCGACGCTTGGCGAACGTTACCTTACACCCGATGCTTTGTTCACCAGTCAATAGATACCTGGGAGTTTGGCGGCTGTTGTAGGTCGTAACCGAACGTCCCCGAAAATGGAAAACCAACAGAGACCAATCGCTTCATCAATAATATAAACTACCCGTAAATTACTGGCACCTTAAAATCTACACATGAGAATCTACAGCGACAGCCTCGCTTCTTGCAGGTTAGGTTCGATCCTCGATGATCTAAAGTGGTTGGGCACCATTCCTTCCCTCCGTCCTACCCCCAGATGCTTGTCCCTCATGTTAGGTTCAAGTCTTATATAGTCGTACTGGCAAGCCACTTTCTCCTGATAATTACTTTACCTTACCTTATCTTGGACGTTTTTGGGGTTGTCTCTAATAATTAATTTGTGTATGGTATTTGTGAATCTTATTTGCCAGTTATGTTCGTTGCTTGACACAAGTTCTTTAATTACGTTCAAACATTTTAATAAATGATGAGGCCTGGGCAGAGGGGGGCCCCCCAGGGGGGGGGTCAGTAGGCATGGGCCTACGGTTGTGAGAGGAGCTACTTGAATCAAATTGCTTGCCATCGCCTTGTTTTGTAAATCGTGCTATTTATTTTATTCAGTTGTGTTCCTTGTAAGTACATCATGTACACTAAATGTTCATGAATGTACCCATAAATAAATCATATCTATAAAGCATTGATCATACAAAAAATACTAAATTAGCAATTTGAAATAGGCCCTACATTTCCCATTTGGACCAGGCCTATTACCAGCTTTGCACGGCTCTCTGACAATGGCTTCAGTTGAGTGAGCCAGGGCTCCAGAAAACATTTTCTTCTTGACTGGATTGGTCAATTCCGTTACAAATGCGACGTATTAGATGCAGGAGCGACTTGTCCCTGCCGTCACGTGATCATGTGTCACACACTGACTTAGCTCAACTAAGCTCAACTCACACGACCGGGGAGCCGGTCGGCCGAGCGGACAGCACACTGGACTTGTGATCCGGTGGTCCGGGGTTCGATCCCGGGCGCCGGCGAGAAACACTGGGCAGAGTTTCTTTCACCCTATGCCCCTATTACCTAGCAGTAAAATAGGTGCCTGGGTGTTAGTCAGCTGTCACGGGCTGCTTCCTGGGGGTGGAGGCCTGGTCGAGGACCGGGCCGCGCGGACACTAAAGCCCCGAAATCATCTCAAGATAACCTCAAGATAACTACCAGAGTGCCACCAGGTCCCACGTACCTTCGTATGATCCGCTGACGAGCGTCCGTGAAAGAAACGAAGTTAATACTGCGTTATCAACCTTGTCGTTGTTTACATGAGCAACGTCCCAGAGGGTTGATAACGCGGATTGTGAAGTAATTGGCTGTTTCCTACCTCGTGTGGCATGTTAGAGTGCCTGAATGCTTTCCACACACTCTCCGCAGCTCACACTCTCTCGTAAATACGGGTGGATGGAGTGTTTACCTTCACCTTGTAAATACTGCTTCGAATTTTGGAAATCATGTGTTAAATGACATCTTATATATATATATATATATATATATATATATATATATATATATATGTGTGTGTGTGTGTGTGTGTGTGTGTGTGTGTGTGTGTGTGTGTGTGTGTGTGTGTGTGTGTGTGTGTGTGTGTGTGTGTGTGTGTGTGTGTGCCAATGTTTGAGTGTGAATAAATTTTTATTTACATATACACAGACATTTTTAATATAAAAAAGTGAATTCATTCGATGTTATAACTAAACGTAATATCTGACCACGATACTGTGAAAATACGTATTAATATTACGTTGATTAATATCGGATGAAACACTGATATCATGCAGCTCAATCCGACTGCCAATACGATATCCAGTTGCAGTGACCAGAGTTAGTGCAGGCAAAACTGACCCTTAGTGGCACTCCCAAGTTTGTTATTGATCCACTGTGACGGCTCGGGGTCATGTTGAGGTCACCCTCTGTCCAACCCTCCCACTCACCCTCAAGTCTCTGAATGATTCTCTCAACCTCCAAAATTACTCCAATTTCTCGATGACTCTCAAACGTCTCAGTCCCCCCCCCCTCCACCCAAAAAATTGTTTTAATATCAATTAAATCTAAAAGCTCTTTCACATCTCAATGACATTCAAATACTCAAAGGGTTTATTTGTTTTAAATCACATTCAAATCACTTTTAGACAATGAAACCTTCAAATGACACTAAGTCAAAAAATCATCAAAGCCTCTAAATGACTTCGCAGTTCCTGAATGGCCATCGCGTTTATAACGAAAACTCTTCAGGCTTCTGAATGGTAATTGAATCTCAAAGCCTTAAAATATTGTTCAATGGTGCGTAAAATAATAGATGCCTTCCAACTGCTAAATCACCTTCTAAATTACGCACGCCTTCCCAAAACCTCGTCCTCTAAATTATCATCAATCCCACAAATGCCGCCCACTACGTAATTCACGCGCATTCCCTAAATCTCCACACTCTCTAAACCACGCTTTAGCGTCTATCTCATCCACCAGTCTCTAATTCATCAACCAGTCTCTAACACACCCACAAGTCTCTAACTCACCCACCAGTCTCTAATTCACCCACCAGTCTCTAACTCACCCACCAGTCTCAAACTCACCCACCAGTCTCTAACTCACCCACCAGTCTCAAACTCACCCACCAGTCTCTAACTCACCCACCAGCCTCTAACTCACCCACCAGCCTCTAAATTACACTACAACTTTTAGGTAACTCATCAGACTATAACTCATCTTACCGGCTATTGAAGCCCGTGCCACTTTTTGGGTGGCTTAATCTTTATCAATCAATCAATCTAACTCATCCACCAACTTCTAAATCATCCACATGCTTCCTAATCACATTTCAGCCACTAAATTACCCTTCGGCTTCTAAATCACCATACAGCCTTTACATCACATTACAGCCTCTAAATCATCCTGTTGCGTCTAAATGACCCTACCGTTTCTAAATAACCATACACTTCTAAATCACCCTTCAGCCTCTAAATTACCTTACAGTCTCTAAATCACCCTTCAGCCTCAACATCATTCTACACCTTCTAAATCACCTTTCAGCCTCTAAATCACCCTTCAGTTTCTAAATCACCCTAAAAGCTTCTAAATCACCCTTCAGCCTCTAAATTACAAGTCAGTCAATTAATCACTCATCAGCCTCTAAATCACCTCCATCACTGTAGATATTACTTCCTTTATATTTAAATCAATACTGCCTTCCCTTCTTTATAAACCAGGATATATGGGGGAAAGTTCCTTCATAATCTAAAATCTCTTATCGGAAAGTCTTTTTTACACCATGTAGGTAAATGAGAAGCAAACAATGTTAAATGCAAGGATTTCAGTGTAAACAACTATAAACATTTTAGTAGGTATAAATACGAATCAGTTTTCACTGAGATGGGAGCGGCAGGAGGCAGCTGGAGGTGTGCCTCCCTCCACCTCAGCTGGCAACATTGCACCGCGCACAACGTACATATTCTGTAACTTTACATTGGTACACCTTTTCTTCCACGCTTTTACGGTAAATTTTAATGTGTATTGCGAAGTGTGTCGTTACCCTAAGAAAAACCACTGTTACCCAATTTTGAATCATTTACCCAGAGTTGGGAAGTACAGCGTCTAGTCTACCCCAAAGAAAAACTTGGTATGTTGATATTTTTCTTCATATACTTTTTTTTAGGGATACACATGCGCGGGCCGTAAGCCTTTGGCTGTCCAGCAAAGTGTTCTTAGTTCTTTTAGACGGTGGATGAGTATTTATGACTTATGCTTCCTCCTTGAGTAATATGGTTGAGTAAAGGTAAGCGGTAGCGGAAATAAATTAACTTAATTAATATTAATAAATTAACTTAATAAAATTGAGTAAATATAGCAGAGATATGCTTGAGTAAAGTTGTGTCCGATGTGTTGAACAACTTCTGCACCGTTAAATCTCAGTGAACATCTTAGTTAGTTTGTAACTGTACATTGTGTTAAACAATGTTCTAGTGGTCAGTCGGGCATTTCTCAACAATGCTGACATTTCCTCATCTTCTTACTTACACCGATAACATTTACCTTTATTGGTTACCTTCCTTGATTACTGTACTTACGCTGCGTAGGAGTTCTGCAGTCTGTAACTTAGCCTGAGTTTTCGATTTTAAGTACAAAATATAATAGCTTTTAATTGATATAATACTCAGTCTCACGCTCTACCATCAAACTGCAGTAGGAGGAAATTATCCCTAGCTATTGCTAATTAAGAAAACACTGAGTTTTAAAACAAAATAAATAGCTGAGAGGTTCTTCAGTTTAAATTATAAGCACAAATAAGGCCTACCAGTGGCTGGGAACAGCTTACAAAGCGGCAGAGTTAGCTGGATCAGAACTTGGGCTACAAATTAAATCGTCACGCGCCATTGAATG
The DNA here is from genome assembly GCA_020271785.1 of Procambarus virginalis. Taxonomy (NCBI): domain Eukaryota; kingdom Metazoa; phylum Arthropoda; class Malacostraca; order Decapoda; family Cambaridae; genus Procambarus; species Procambarus virginalis. The sequence continues at coordinate 7,533,221 of WNGS01008507.1, forward strand.
TTACAAGTTAAAGTTAGTTTTCATGGCAGGTGAGTCTTTGTGTTAATGTGGTTAAATTAACATCTAACAAAAAGTTATGTATTGACTCCCGCCAAAAATTAAGTGATAAAATCGATAAGATTTGTCGTTTACGGTCCTGTAGCACAGTAGTCTACGTTCTCGGCTCATAATCGAGAGACTCCGGTTCAATCTCCGATTCGGTACGTTTTCTTTCATCTGTTGCATCTGTTCACCTAGCAGTAAAAATAGACATATGAGCTTTTGAGTGAGATTTGCACAATGAAACAATTTCCAGCTCGACAAGCTAGAATGAAGAACATACAGCAGAATGTTCTTCTCCCAATGATAATAAAATGAACTAATAAGATGATATTTGAACTATTCAAAAGGGAATATTTCAGATCAGAAAAATCAAGGAAATATCTGCAAGCAACATAAACTATGTATTAGCAAGGATAAAGAAAAACTCTTGGTTTAAATGATGTAAAAAAATGTAAAAAAGGCTTCAATGGAAATTGCAATTTAAAAGCTTCATTTCGGAGAAATTAAAGTGCCATGGTTATTCAGAGTCAAGGTAATGAAGTGGTGTTTTAATGTGGCATAACATTTTGTTCATGTGTGTGTGAATGCGTGTGTGCTAGCAGTCGGCCATAGGTTCAAAAGCCGCGCATACACCAGTTTAATGCGATGACTATCTCATTTTTCTTATCATATTTACAACTCAAATTATTAAGTTAGTTTCAACCACTTCATCTAACCCATGTTAATTTCCTCGATTTGTGTTAGTGTACGTGTATGTTGTGTCAAATAAATAGCACGGGAGAGCACAGGTGAGGGTCATGGGAGGAGCTGTGTGCTCGTGGGAGCACAAATGTGTGTAGTGACCATCATTTGGAGTAGATGTCAAGACTTATAGATATCGTGCGTAATGGGGATCGTAGGCCAAGTGGCGACTGTGTGTATTGCGGAGGTTATCGCTATAAACGATCTTCACCAGAGGGAAGAACTTGTGTGGGAAGATCTTCCCAAGTGAAGAGCATTAAAAATATAAAAAGATTAGTGCTATAATCATTGTTCTAAACTTCCCTCTCTCTCCTCCTTTCTCCTCCTCTTTCCACCCTTTCTCTCAGTCTCCCATCCCCCCCCGCTCTATATCAAACTAATTATATAACGTAGACCCCCCAAAAAAACGTCTTCAAGAAGTCTTGAGTTGATAACAATATCAGACTGGCCAAGCTCTAATAGAAAACATAAACCGGAAAGTTATTCTTCCAAACATAATATAAAATAAGAAAATAATAACATCTGACAAATAATAAAAAGGAACAATTTCAGACCAGTGCAATCTAGGAAACACAAGCAATATAAGCGATGCATTAGCGAGGATAATAACAATGCACCAGGGCATTTACACTGCCTCCCTCGCCCCATAGAGACCCAACCAGCGGATATAACCGCGTTTGACCATGTGCATATTACCCGAGGCAGCGCAGGGGACATTCACCACACTAATTCAGCGGCCCCTTGTCAATACCGGGGAGCCTGATCGGGGAGATGAGAGGAAGAGTAGGAGGAGCGGTCCATGGGATTGGATGCAACAAGCTGGCTGGGAGCCGAAGGAACATATTTGTGGTTTTAAGATTAGATGTAATGAATGAGATGAGATGCCAGTTATTAAGATGGGGTGCCTCTGGCCGGAATGAGATGCTGGCTGTTAAAATGAGATCTTGGTATCTGAAATGAGAAGCTGGTGGCTCAAAAAAGGTGACGATGGTTACTCTAAATTAAGTACCAAGTGTTTAAACATATTTTAACAACATTAAATTTGAGGTTTGCACTGCATTAAATGTTCACTCCTTTACATTAAGAGCAAAGTTTGTTTCGTGTCACATTTGCATTCCAACTTACTTGTTATTATTCTGAATATTTCAGTCTGATCTGAGATATCCTCGCTAATTACCGCATTGGGAGTGAAATTATAGTAACATAGTTACAGATATCAGTCCTTTATATATATATATATATATATATATATATATATATATATATATAATATATATATATATATATATATATATGGCATAAACTGGCAGTTCTCTCCTGGTTAAAATAACACGTCCTACCATCTACAACACCAATACATAACTGTATCTCTAACAATGTTCATGGAGGACCGAAGAAAATATATATTTATATTTATATATATATATATTATATATATATATATATATTATATATATATATATATATATACAGTATGTTGTTAGCATTGTATATATGTTAACGGAGCGACATTGACATAGAGGAAGAACCAGACGGTCGGAGAGACAGAGAGAGAAGGCGGTAGTCCAGGTTCAAGTATGTTTATTGAGACAAGAAAATTGTGTGTGAGAGAGAGAGAGAGAGAGAGAGAGAGAGAGAGAGAGAGAGAGAGAGAGAGAGAGAGAGAGAGAGAGAGAGAATATGTCACTATAATTAGTTACTATAATTAGTATTCACCATCATCACTATATTTTCATATCATGTTCGTGACACTAGGTCCTTAGTTTTGTCTTATTTTTGTTTAATTTTTTAGTTGCGATATTTACACGTGAGAGAAATTTCGCTGCAGGTCCCAAATGAGGCAATGAGGGAATTTTTATGACGTCATAAACATTTTAATAATTTGTAAAAGTTTGGCAGTAAAAATTTAATTTTTTGAATATTTTGTCTGGTGCTATATTTATTTAGCTTAAAGATCAACTTATTGGTAGTAGTTTGGTACCAAAGATTTAGTACCATGTGGATTGGTAGAACTAACAATGAACGCATAGTTGTCTTACACATACAACAAAACAAACAATTTATACATCCAACTATACATGCACACACACACACACACAATTACGCTGTTAGGTAAAAACGTTAAGGTAAAATATTCAGATAAGCACAGTGTGGTAAGCACAGTTAGGTAAGCAGTGTGGTAAGCACAGTTAGGTAAGCAGTGTGGTAAGCACAGTTAGGTAAGCAGTGTGGTAAGCACAGTTAGGTAAGCAGTGTGGTAAGCACAGTTAGGTAAGCAGTGTGGTAAGCACAGTGTGGCAAGCGCAGTGTGGTAAGCACAGTTAGGTAAGCAGTGTGGTAAGCACAGTTAGGTAAGCAGTGTGGTAANAACCTATTTTGTTTATTGCTGAACATTTGTTTTGAATAATGGAGTAGTTGGCGAGTTCGTTCGTTACAATACAAATGAATCTTAAGTTTTATTCATGAATTAATTTTGAAACACAGTCATGCCGTACATACTGAAAAAATGCCATGCACACACCATATATTCCAACATACCTACACATCAATAAACGCATACACATGTGAATATTCATGATCTCCTCTCTCTCTACTCTCTCTCTCTCTCTCTCTCTCTCTCTTCTCTCTCTCTCTCTGTCCTTACCATCTTACCCCACCCTGTGCGTCTAAAGTTTACCAATCTCTCTCATAAGTAATGCATCCATTTGCTCTTGCGGAAATATCAAAGCATAAATATAAGTTAACGTCATCACGATGTTTACCAGTAATACCGGCGCTCAAGTTACCTAACGATGGAATGGAGTTGCATTATTATATATTTTTAAACCTGTATGTACGTGAGTATGTATATGTGTGTATATTATTTTGCTATTCTGAGCGTGTGCACTTACCACTATATGTGTGTTTGTAGGACGAGCATCAGTTCTTGGTCCAGACTTCTTAGATCGCTCGTCAGTTACTTTGTTACTGTGGTTAGTCAGTTACAGTGTTGTGTGTGTGTGTGTGTGTGTGTGTGTGTGTGTGTGTGTGTGGGTGTGTGTGTGGTGTGTGTGTGTGTGTGTGTGTGTGTGTGTGTGTGTGACGGGCCTCTCTCCACACAGACGCACCAACTGAGCAACATAACTCACAGAAAGAGGACGCTCCCAATATCACTTTATTATAAATGAACCGTTATTATTTCATCACTAATTGTTGGTAAGTGACAACATTTAACATAAATATTTTCCACAATTTTGATGAACCTAGAGTGAAATAAATGATCTGTGATCAGTAGTGTCCTGATCACACAGGCCAAAGATCATAGGACAGTGCTGTGATCAGCATTTGAAGGCACTGGACACCTTTCAAACGTAAGAATTATACAGGTTTTGGGAAGTTATTATCCACAGGAGATTCTATATATATTGCACTTAGAAGTAACTATCGGAGTCTCTGCCTTTCCAGAGATGAGTACTAAGTGTCTTGTCTGAACAGTGACAATGGGAACTTTCCACACGAGGCAAACCATGAGTTTCAAATATTTTCGGGAAAATAAGAAGATGAACAGTTCTGCAAATGTATATACAATTACCGGATTACAAAAATTATTCACAAAAACTAGCAAAAATTATTATTTCTTTCAGAACAGAAAGACTAGTGTTTATCTTCTCCCACAATATACATAGGATGGTATGACTTTGAAATGAGCCAGTCCTTTCAAACACGTGGACAACAACAGGTTGGAAATGTTTGTTAACCGAGGGACCTTTTGCCAACCTTAACAGTCAAAATAATCAACAGCAATCTGCAGGTTAATGACTGAGCATCGTCATAGGACTATGACTCAGCCTCAGCCACATGACGGTGGTTAAATATTCAGCCAGCGGGTCTTGTCTTACATCTTTCAGCATTATTGCTGGCACGTGTGGCTGCTCGAACAGCTGTTGGAGAACTTTCCCTTCTCTGCCCTCCACCATGCCCGTCCCCGATCCAGGGGATTTAATGGCTATACGACCGTCAATAATACTCCTTGAGAGGGTCATAACGAAGAGATATACTAGCACCTGTTCCTGTGCAGGTGTATCCAAGGTCGTAACAACACGAAGAAGACGAAAGGAAACCATAACGACGACTATAACAACAAAACAACAAACAATATCAACAACAACGGAACCAGTAGCATCTACACCAGTGTCAAATTGTGTACAACAGAATGTGGGTAAATTCTCGCATGCCAAAATACTTCGCCAAGTTAGGGACCCCAAAGTAGCGACGTAAACAGCGCTTCCTTGGTTGTCTCATTAAATAACGGTAGATAAAACAAAAGCATGCTCTGTGTATCTTTTAAGAGACTTTCAAGCCTAAACCGGTTTTAATGTCTTACAAAACAAAGTTGCTGTAGTTTTCTATCGAGGCGCTGATAAACTTGAGATAAAACGATAGATCGTAGTGCCCAGGGAACTTTCAGAATGAACTTTGAGTCTCCTTAACAGAGACTTTTATCAGGGGATAACAGAGACTTTGAATCCCTGTTATCCCCATCCTGAAATAAGCGAAAACCTGGGTAAATACTGGGTTGGAAACAGGGTGTTGATATGTGGAATCGATTACCGGGTAACGTGGGATCACGTGATTGTTTCATGTGTGGTTAGACATGTATGTGAATGAGTTGGAATGGAAATAAATAGAAGCTGCCTCGCATAAGCCAATATGTCTTTTGCAATTTCCTGAATTATTTTGTACTAAGTCACAATTGTAATTTGTATAAATAACTGATAAATAAAGCATTTAAATCTAAATTTCAATTATACAGTGTATATTCAGTACGTATTATGTTATTATGACACCTTTATGTAAATAATATACAGTACTATAATTTGTGTAACTAAATTATATATATTCAAACATTTATAAATACAATTTTGAATTTGAATAAAATTTGAAGCTCTGCAAACCATTAGGAAAACAATAACCAGATTAACTAATTTCAGAATTTATACCACTCTTAAAGGTACAAATTCTTTACCCTTATTAAGTCGCGTGATAAAGGTCAAGAACAGACCGAATGTCGCCACTTTCCTTCCTTCTGAAGACTCGAGCCCCAACTCATGCTTGGGCTGGCTGACCAATTTCCAGCCACGCTATAGAGACTTGGGGCCAGATTCACGAAGCAGTTACGCAAGTACTTACGAATGTGTACATCTTTCCGCAATCTTTGACGGCTTTGGTTATATTTATTAAACAGTTTACAAGCATGAAAACTTCCCATTCAACTGTTGCTATTGTTATAAACAGTCTCCTGGTGCTTCGGAGCTCATTAACTGCTTATTAATTGTAAACAAAGCCGCCAAAGATTGAGAAAAGATGTACAGGTTCGTAAGTGCTTGCGTAACGGCTTCGTGAATCTGGCCCCAAGTCTCTATGAATCCTTGACAACGTAGTTGTTGGTCCTAAACGTAACCAACGTTTGTCAATCATGATCAGGCTGCCGAGTGTCGTTTGTGACTCGCGTCTTGTGTGCGTTACTTTCGGGGAAAACTTGTTCTTAGAAATTCGTTAGCATTGTTTAAGTATTAAAAGAAAACTTTTCTCTGAGGTGTTAATAAATTCACCGTGAGAGAGGAGCGAAGTGGTGGAAAGTTGCTGAGAGGATGGTTATAGTGTGTTCCGGAGAGCCAGGGGGCAGGGGGTCCTTGCTGGGGAGTCAGGGGCAGGGGGACCTTGCTGGGGAGTCAGGGGGCAGGGGGACCTTGCTGAGGGACGTCCGAGGGAGAGGTCAAGAGCTGGATGTAGCTCCCAGCCCACGAAGAAGACACGGAGGGAATAAGAAATGAATAATTCACACTTGTACGTCCTCTTAAATGTTGATGGAGAGTATGTGTCATTTACACCAGGGGTCATGTGGTGAGAACCATTAGCCTGCACATAAATATATAAAATTGCACTTTCACAACAGCTACCTAACTCCCGAGTATCTATTTACTGCTAGGAAACAGGCGCATCAGGTGCAAGGAAACGTTGTCCAATTGTCTCGAATGTGTACGGGACTCGAATCCTTTTAGTTAATAGTAAACATCATTTTCTGCTAAATTTCCTCCAATAATTATTATTTGTGATACATCTCTTGTCCCCTCTTCGTAGCAACACTGTTACAAGCTCGGCAGTCTTCGTAATGATCTATGAACGTAATTGAGTCTGCCCTGGAACACTGTAACATAACCCTATTTACATGCCAAACCCATTATCTTTCACCTCTACGCGTACCATGCACACAATACTTGAGATTCCTCAACGCAGATCTTAAAACAGAGAGAATCTTGCTTTGAAAAGCTATTATGGCGCTATATTATTGTATTCTAATATGTAAATTAGACGACGCACAGAAAATTATTACAGGTGTTGATGTTGTCCGACTGGTAAATGCTGAGGTGTATCCAGCACCAAATGTTTCAATATATAATTTTCACGTTCTAATTACCTACCTCCCTGTACTTGCTCAGTAAAGGGTATTCATATATTTCGTCTAATATTTATACATCATTTAAACTTTCTCTTTGTATAACAATTTCTGTGTTGAAATTTTTGCACACTATTTTAGACAAGCGAAAAAAATGTAGGTTTTTATTAAGTGAATAATGAAAGTGGGCGGAGTTAATAGGTTGGCAAACACATGTTAAACTAGGAGGGGGAAGGTTGGTACCCATGGGGGGGGGGCAGGGGGGAGGGTTGGTACCCATGGGGAGGTGCAGGGGAAGGGTTGGTACCCATGTGGGGTGCAGGGGGGAGGGTTGGTACCCATTGGGGGGGTGCAGGGGGGAGGGTTGGTACCCATTGGGGGGGGTGCAGGGGGGAGGGTTGGTACCCATGGGGGGGGTGCAGGGGGAGGGTTGGTACCCATGGGGGGGTGCAGGGGGGAGGGTTGGTACCCATGGGGGGGTGCAGGGGGGGAGGGTTGGTACCCATGGAGGGGGGGTGCAGGGGGTAGGGTTGGTACCCATGGGGGGTGCAGGGGGGCTGCTGGTGCCCCATTACCCCCCCCCCCAACGGCTCTATACAGCGCAGGCAACAACACACTCAGGTAAATCGAGGTGGTGCATTCTGCTCATTTGCATACAACGGTCATCTATAACCCTAAACTCCCACAAGCAACCCTTCCAAGTGCCTCCAAACTGCCTCACACCGCCCCATCCCAGCTCTCCTGTTCTGTCCTACGCAATTGATGGTAACACGGAACTACTGTCAAGGAGGGAGAGTGGTCTAGTGATTTACTTGATATTGGAATTGTATTGGATATATATATATATATATATATATATATATATATATATATATATATATATATATATATCGTGTGTGTACATAGTACCTAATAGCCAGAACTGCACTACTTGGCCAAGTAAGCAAGGAACGATTTATTTATCAGGCAGAGCGAACGATTGTGTATATTTTTTAAAATGTTAAATTAGTTCACTCCAATAGTATTTCCAAATTACATGACAACCATAACTTTTAACTCAGTTGGTCCATGTTTTACCAATGTGAAAGAAAATTGTGAAATAATTGGTAATAACTTAGGTATTCTATATTCAAGGAATAACCTTAATCACTTTAAATTTCAAGGCTGGATTGTTATAACACAACAACCGCAGATATATAAACTATAGTAATATATTAACAAGACACCAAACTCTTTTTCTTTCTCATGCTACACCCACACCTCAGATACGGATAAACTGACCTTCTCACTAAGAGACATTAGGCCGGGTCGCTATTCATAGAGAACTGGAATTGGCAATGCTGTATGCAGCCAACCTACCATCAACTACCCTATGATGTTATTTCTTGAGGTTATGTTCAAGTTAGAGGGATGCGTAGAGTCATAGGTGGCCTCTGACTTGTCACTTGTTGCAGTGTGATGTCTAAGGTCAAAGATGAGCCCTGAACGCTAATATATCATGTTGGAGATCCACTCAATTTTGATAATATAATCTGTTTGGCAAGAACGCGGTGATGGATTGGTTTTCAAAAAGATTTAAACTCTAATCTGTAAATTTTTCCTACGACTCTTTTTGTCTCTGCCTGCCTATCCAGGTGGCTATCTGTCTGTGTCTCTCTCTCTCTCTCTCTCTCTCTCTCTCTCTCTCTCTCTCTCTCTCTCTCTCTCTCTCTCTCTCTCTATCTCTCTCTCTCTCTCTCTCTCTCTCTCCATTACACCAACACCTTATCAACAACTCTATACTCACCACGGAACTACAACTTTACAACCAAAACTTAACACACACCTACCTACAACTCTCCACACCCACAACTTTACAACTTTCTCGGGACCAAAGAGCCGAAGCTCAACCCCCGCAAGCACAACAAGGTGAGTACCCATCCACAGCAATTTACAGCTAACCCTCTTGCAGTGCAGCCAGCACACAGGGCCCTCCTCCCCCGCGTCCTCAGCCCTGGGGCCCAAACTTGTGAGTATCGCGGGGATCCTTCAATATCATTTTCTCGCAAAATATTTTCAATTTCCAATGCTTCTAATTGCTTTAAACTGCATTAAGTTGTGCACGCATGTACACAGTGCGTTCAGATACAAACGCATTAGTGTTCTAGCCAAGTGATAATCCGTGTTTCCTTCTCTCCATTTTCGGGTCACTTGTTTATATATTCTATGAGAGAACTGCCCAAAGTTTGACTGATATTGAATGATTGAAAAATGTTTGTGACGGACGCCATTGAGATGGAAATTTGTTTTTCCATCTGTGGATACGAGCCGTTTTCCAAG
>WNGS01008507.1:7581548-7592404 GCA_020271785.1 Procambarus virginalis
GCCGTGACTGAGATTATATTCATTCTTGTGATAGATTACTAGTATGTTTATGAGAGTTTGACTTGACGATTTCCTGATACTAATAATAAATAAATAACCATATTAGAAAAATGAGGATCACTCTGGTTGTATTTATTCTGGCCCTAAGCCTCGAAGAAAGAGGATATGGAGCACCCGGTGAGCCTTATACTATATAATATATGTATTATGTGAGTGTTGCAGATGATTATTATTCCGTAAACGAGCGCGCATTGGTATACATTTTATTTTCATCTATGGGGAAAATCATTTCATGAAAAATCCTTTAATAGACGGAGGATTAATTAACTAAATTAGCAAAACCGAAAGTCACAATAGTGTGATGAATCAATGATAAAAATAGTTGAGCAATACAGTAAGGTTTGACTCGTGTGTTGCCTAGGCCCGAGACCTACTGTATTGTTTCCAGCATTTTATAATTTCTAACAGCATTAGTATTAAGTAATATATTTACAAGAACACTAACATAGAAAGTACATTTTTGTTAATATATTTATCACGTACCCAATTATTTTACATTAGAAGGCGTTAATTTACTGTTACTTTATAGACGTGATGTGGTATTTGGTCAAGTGTGTAATATAATTAAAAATATAGAATTAATAAATTAAATGGACTTATTTTAGCCATAGGACAGTTATGTTTGTAATTATCTCTTCATATATATTTTGTCGAGGATGAAATGCTGTCCGTTATTCTTCAAAGGAAAAGAATATCCAACCCTTCAGAAGTTAGAAGCTAGAAGCTAGAACTAATTCATAATTTGTTGAGTTGTCCTGCAGTAATACAGGTTGCATTTGAAATTATTCATTAATATTTTACATATTCACATTCATAGTTTGAATGTCGGTAGATGTAAATATAATTTTTTTCTGAGAGTTTATATAAGTTGGGCCGGCAGTTCGTGCATGTTTAACATATGTTGGATATCACTCCCTGATGTTTCTGCTACTACCCCGTCCTATACAGATGGTTGAGTTTGTTTCAAGTAACTCTTATGTCTTGTTTGCCTAAATGAGTTTCAGAATGTTGTGTATTTTAGTTAAAATCATCATCTAAATAATTATGTTTGTCTACTTGGTGTCACATGTGCACCTCTTGTTTGTGTGTGGGAGTCGTTGAGAAACACCGTGTGAGGTAGGTGTGTTGTGGCCTTTGTAAAGTTCTCAAAGACCAGGCACATCTCTTTGTTGTTGGAGTGTCTGAATGTAAAGCGTTGGGCTGGATGAATTCATTTTACTTCTCATTATAGGTGTGGCAATGCATTTATTTTATTTATCATCATTATATAAATTCATGGATAGCAATCCCAAATTAGTGGAGAGCATTCTTCATGATCGTTCGATTTTGCGACTCCAAACACCTTTTTACATCTAGTGTGATGCGCTAGCTTTCGCAGCCATGCAAATATCCTAGCGCAGTTACCTGCACCATATTGTCACATGCATGTTCACTATTGGAGAGATTCCCGTTAATCTTTACGACCAATTATAATAATCGATGAGTTATATGCGGTTTTCATTTGCTGCCTTCGTGAGATAGCCATCATTGAGTTTTTCTTGAGCCATAATCACTAGCCAACGTGATCCCTAAAATATAATGGGTTGAGGATTTCGTTAATGTGATGGACGTTCTCTCATAGTGTTCTGTGTAGGTAAGTGTGCGTAAGCTCATGCCTCTGGGATTAAGCAGAGGATGTCGTCGCCGTAAAGACAGCCCCGGAGTGGTCTGGTCTCACTACTCTGAGCGTTCACTTGCTTCTGTGGCGTCTTCCAGGCAGGAATCATGCTTGATAACAACCTGGAATGCTAAAACATGAAAGATGTTTAAATATGTTTGAATTGTTGTAACTCCGTTTTTATTATATTATTATTATTATTATTATTATATTATTATTATTAAAAGTAGTAGTAATAATAGTTAGTAGTAGTAATAGTAGTAGCAGCATTGTGGATTTTACTTCTGTAATCATTATTATTATTATTATTATTATTATTATTATTTATTATTATATTATTATTATTATTATCATCATTGCCATTTTCATTGTCATTGTGCTTGCAGTGATTTAAATATTATGTTGGTAGAGTTAGTAGAGGTGAAGGCCTCTATTTCCCCTTGATTATATGCAAGTAATAAGTAAACAGGACACGTAAATCACTGAGGAATTGGCAGTACGGTGAGTAATGAATATGGAGATAATGGAGTACACATTGGAGAGAGATGAGTAGAAAAAGCGATATATCGTGAGGTAACTTATTAACTATGGAGAGGAAGGTGGAGAGAAAAAAACGGTGGTTGATAAATAAAGAGGAAATTTATGGTCAAATAAAACCAATAAATATATTTATTCTGTAACAAGGGGCCAGATTCACGAAGCAGTTACGCAAGTACTTACGATTCAGGAAATAAAGAAAAATCCAAATACTTCTTCACATATGCGAATCAAAAGCAAAAACTACTGCCAGTATTGGACCTATTCGTACAAGTGAAGGTTCATACACGGAGGATGACAAAGAAATTAGTGAAATCCTAAAAAAGCAGTATGAGGACATGTTTAGCACTCCAATAAACAACATGAAAGTAGAAGATCCAGACAATTTCTTTATGCGTGATATCCAAACCCCTGTAAATATAACTGATATCAACACGAGCGCACTAAATTTTGAAAGAGAAATTGAAAACATGCCCATGCACTCGGCCCCAGGTCCAGACTCATGGAATTCAATATTTATAAAGAAATGCAAAGTGCCGGTAGCACAGGCACTCAGTATAGTGTGGAGGAAGAGCTTGGACACGGGAGAGATACCAGATGCACTTAAAGTGCAGACATAGCCCCTCTACACAAGGGAGGGAGCAAAGCATTGGCAAAGAATTATAGACCAGTTGCACTGACATCGCACATAATAAAAGTATTTGAGAGAGTGATTAGGAGTCAGGTCACCAATTTCATGGAGACCAATGACCTTCACAACCCAGGCCAACATGGATTTCGAGCGGGAAGATCGTGCCTCTCACAGCTACTTGAGCACTACGATAAAGTCACTGAGGCATTAGAAGAAAAACAGAATGCTGATGTGATATACACGGACTTCGCAAAGGCTTTCGATAAATGTGACCATGGCGTGATAGCACACAAAATGAAGTCAATGGGAATAACCGGTAAAGTAGGACGCTGGATACTCAGTTTTCTGTCAAACAGGACTCAGCGAGTAACGGTCAACCATATAAAATCTAGTCCAAGTGCAGTTAAAAGCTCTGTACCTCAGGGTACAGTCCTTGCACCGCTGCTTTTCCTTATTCTCATATCAGATATAGACAAAAATACAAGTCACAGCTTCGTATCATCCTTTGCAGATGACACAAAAATCAGTATGAAAATTACCTCGGCTGAAGACATTGAAAAACTTCAAGCTGATATTAATAAAGTTTTCGACTGGGCATCAGAAAATAACATGATGTTTAACAGTGATAAATTCCAGGTACTCAGGTACGGTAAAAATGAGGACCTTAAACATAATACAGAGTACAAAACACAATCAAATGTGCCCATAGTAGGAAAACAGCATGTAAAGGATTTGGGAATAATGATGTCTGACGACCTAACGTTTAGGGAGCATAACCAAGCAAATATTGCGACAGCCAGAAAAATGATAGGATGGATTACGAGAACTTTCAAATCCAGGGATCACATCACAATGCTTGTACTCTTCAAGTCACTTGTGCTGTCCCGTCTTGAGTACTGTTCAGTACTCACTTCCCCTTCAGAGCAGGAGAGATTGCTGAAATAGAGGGAATACAGAGAACATATACAGCACGTATAGACGCGATAAAGCACCTAAATTATTGGGATCGTCTCAAAGCTCTCCAAATGTACTCACTAGAAAGAAGACGAGAGAGATATCAAATAATATACACCTGGAAGATACTGGAGGGCCAGGTCCCAAATCTACACAGTAAAATAACAACGTACTGGAGTGAACGATATGGAAGAAAATGCAGAATAGAACCAGTGAAGAGCAGGGTGCCATAGGCACAATCAGAGAACACTGTATAAACATCAGAGGTCCGCGGTTGTTCAACGTCCTCCCAGCAAGCATAAGAAATATTGCCGGAACAACCGTGGACATCTTCAAGAGGAAACTAGATTTATTCCTCCAAGGAGTTCCGGACCAGCCGGGCTGTGGTGGGTATGTGGGCCTGCGGGCCGCTCCAAGCAACAGCCTAGTGGACCAAACTCTCACAAGTCAAGCCTGGCCTCGGGCCGGGCTTGGGGAGTAGAAGAACTCCCAGAACCCCATCAACCAGGTATCAACCAGGTACGGAACGTGTACATCTTTCCATCAATCTTGGCGGCTTTGGTTACATTTATTAAACAGTTTTACAAGCATGAAAACTTCCCAATCAACTGTTGTTATTGTTATAACACAGCCTCCTGGTGCTCGGAGTCATTAAACTGTTTGATAATTGTAAAAAAAGCCCCCAAGATTGAGAGAAAGACGCACAGGTTCGTTATGCTTGCGTAACTGCTTCTGAATCTGGCCCAAAGCTACTGCACCGTACTAGATAAGAAATATTTACCAATTCAATCTGAAGGGAACAGGGAGCGTACAGGTACGGTCAGACCATGAGCCAGGGGGTCTTACCTATGGCAGGGGTTGCAAAACGTCCCCCTTCACTTCCTCCCTAGTCTCCCCTCTTCTCCTCTGCCTCTCCTCCTAACCCCCCTTTTTGCCACCATTTTGGCCTCTCGTTTCCCCCTTTTCCCTTCCTTCCTGCGAGGTGTGGTAACAACAAGAGAAATTGAGGTAAGTGTTATATTTTAGTTAGAAATATAACATAGTATTATAGGTGCCCGAACACACACACACAAACATATCGGCCCCTCCAAAGCTGTGGTTGTATTAAGGTTATCTTAAGCATTCCCAAATGGGAAAAGGTGAAGTGAAAAGAGCCATTTATGACGTGCTCCAGCTTTGCCTGAGCGACTACTTTGGCTTCTTGTGTGGACACTGCTTATATCTCTGTGTATTTATGTCTATCTTGTTATTTTGTTTGTCAGTCTCTCTGGGGCATTGGTGGTTCATTCTCAAGCGTCAGCAGTTTAAAGTGTAGAAGTTAGTTGTTTGTGTCGAATTCTGCCATGTTTGTTATTCCTGAAATGTTTCAGCAGCTGGTTTCTGCCTCTTTAAAATATTTAACACAGAACACTCTCGGGTCTTTCCTCTTTGACCCTATTCTTCCCTTTTGTAATCTCTTCTCTATCCCTCCTACTATGTCCCTTCCTTCTTCTCCCTCTCTCCCTCCCTTCCACTATTACATTCCAGTGTTAATTATCACTGCCGTTGGTCGTCGGGGTTTGATATTTTACATATTGCGCCGTCTCCGTTATACCACACTACCAGCACCAGCCACCAAACCTCAACACGCATCGCAGAAACGAACTACCAACACGCAAAACACGCCTACACCACACGCAAACACGCACACCAAAACGCCAACACGCACACCAACACGCACAGCACACCACACTCAACACGACAGCCAACACGAACGCCTAACACGCAAGCCACACGCACACTCAACACGCAACACCAACACGCACACCAAACACGTCACCTCCAACACGCACGCCACACTCACCACCCAACACGCATCAAAGCACAAGCACCAACCATACCATGACACTGCAACCGCAGCACCCGTCCAACACTGGCCACCTGCAAATCACTCCAGCACTGCAACACGTTCACTACCAACACGCACACCAGACCTCACGACAATATCCAACACTGCACAGCCAAACCGCCTCCACCAACACGCTTAACCTCCAACGGGAAAGCCCCGGCTAACACGGAAGGGCCAACACGACTCACCCAATAACCACAGACATCAGCGATCCAAACACATCCCTCCACATCGTGTACCAAATTTAACCATACAACTCAAATCATGCCCACGGCACTCCACTCAACCGACGTCCACTCGTGGCCTCCACGACATCGACACCAACACGCACTAAATCCCCCCGCTCTCACACCCTACGCAGGAGACATCGCCACTCCACCAACACTCACGCCGCCAATCACACCGAACCTCTGCCACACGCTACACTCCTCCAACACGCCCACACAACACTCATACGACCCAAACACTCCGGTCCACGACTCCACACATTACTGGCACGGCAACACGTCACAGCACAACACGAACACCTCACACGGGGTAGCGCATACGAACACGCTACATCCATAACACGCACGCCAACACTCTAGCCACGCCTCACATCCGAACACTTCTCAATACCAACAGCGCACGCAACACTCACGCCACACTCCTGGAATACCACCGCTCACATGCCAGACCGACGTGCAGCTCCGCAACACGCCCCCCAGCTCCAAGCACTGAGAACACTATCCAACCAGTGACCACGCCGTCCAACCAACACTACTAGGCGCAACACTCTCACACACACACGGACCCCACATCACACCAACCTCACTTCCAACACTCACACCAACACTACACAACCCAACACCACTCCAACCTCACATCCCACCACTCACACCAACCCACTCCACTCCACACCACCTCACTCCCACACTCACTCCACACTCACTCCAACACTCACTCCACACCACACCACACTTTACTGTTTCAAGTGAATAAATCGTCAAACAAGGAAATAAACAATTTTCAATCGTGAAGCAATCTGTCATCTTGCAGGCACATGGTGGGTTATCTTTTAAGAACAGTATATTTATATTTAAGAATTTGGTGTTACCATATTATTTATAATGTTTCTTTGATGTTCAGTCTTTCAGGTGCTGCTCATTTCCTGGGTGGCAGATCCTTCAATTCCTCATTTTTCATTTCCATCTTTCATTTTCCATGGGTAGTTGTGTTTCAGACGAATTCCTGCTGTTACACATTCTCTCCCTCGACCCGTTCTCCTTGTCCGTCTACAATGTTTTTAGGTTGTTGGTTGTGAGTGTAGTGTCCCAGTGGTCACAGTCACGACGTGTTCGTCAATTTGTCTCTCCTCAGTTACTGTATCACGCTGCGTTGCTTAATGGTTCCTCTAATTTGTAGATGAGTCGTGGAGATAGAGTATTGCTTATAGTCTCCTTCAGCACATGTTGTAGCTATCACGTCTGATCCTTCATGTCCCATGATTCTATCGTGAAAGGGAATCCTTAGGCACTTGATCACCTTCCCATAATGGTTACAATTTTCACTGTTCTTCTGATTTCAGTGACTGTTTTCTCTTTTTTTTTCTTCCGGTTTTTCTATTCAAAGACTTTCAATTGCGCCTCTTAAAGCAGTGCAGATCAGTTCTCCTCTTGTGCTCCCTCAAAGAGATGCCTTTTAAAAGTATTTTAAATCTTGTGAAATCAGATCTATAAGAGTTGTTTGTTAAGAGTATTTTTTCCAGATACTCTGGCTCTTTTTTGATATAAAATGCTGAGCCTGTGCAAATTCTTTTTACAATTCTATTTCTTATGCTATATATGTTCCTTGTAATTCATAGACTATGTAAATTAATGTTTTTTGTCATATTTATCCTTTGTAAGTTATCATTCAATTTTTTTGCCAATATGTGTCATTACACATATTGAAAGCTATGTATTATTAATTTTGTCAAACGTTTTGTTAACGGTTGACAGATCCTTCAGTGTAGATTTGATTTAATTCGTTTCCTGCCTTATGAATTGTCTCAAGACATATATATCTCATTTCTTTCGGTAATATGTTGGTTTTCTCCTTTATTTCAATCTTATATGGTTCTTCTTTCAGTTAAGATAACATCCCCGCAATCAAGATCACGCAGGCTTGCTAAAGCAGGTGGATTTCTTGGTTGGCTTATTGATCGTCTTGAAAATTTGTACGGTTCAAAATTTTGTCCTGGGCAGTGTCATTCTAGTGAGGGTCTCTTGTAATATAAATAGCAGCATCAGCATTCTGGCTCTTAATCCTGTTTTAAAACACTAGGAATACTTAGTTCTTGAAGATGTTAGGGATGCCAAGAATAATTGTCATGGCCTCATTTTGTATGGTGTGAGCTGTTGTGTTTGTGTTCCATTATGGCCGGTCTTGCCCGCGTGGAGGCCACCTGGTCCACCTCGCTGTGTGTTTATCTCTACTTCTGTATGCATTACTATATGTAAGTTTAGAAATTAATTTATTGTTTTATGTAAATTATATAGGTATGATAGTTTTTGGGTGGTACCACACATGCACACATGCACCACACACACACACACACACACCCCACACACACACACACACACACACACAACACACACACACACACACACACACACACACACACACACACACACCACACATCAGAACAGCGTTCAGGAACCTGTGTGTAAGGAATCATTCATAATCTTGTACACCACATATGTAAGAACCAATCCTGGAGTATGCAGCCCCAGCATGGAGCCCGTACCTTGTCAGCACAAGACGAAAGCTGGAAAAAGTCCAAAGGTATGCCACTAGACTAGTCCCAGAACTAAGAGGCATGAGTTTACGAGGAAAGGCTGCGGGAAATGCACCTTACGACACTGGAAGACAGAAGAGTAAGGGGAGAATTGATCACAACCTACAAAATCCTCAGAGGAATCGACCGGGTAGACAAGGACAAACTATTCAATACTTGGGGGAGACGCGAACAAGGGGACACAGGTGGAAACTGAGTACCCACATGAGCCACAGAGACGTTAGAAGGAACTTTTCAGTGTCAGAGTAGTTAACGGATGGAATGCTTTAGGCAGTGATGTGGTGGAGGCTGACTCCATACACAGTTTCAAGTGTAACTATGATAGAGCCCAGTAGGCTCGGGAATCTGTACACCGGTTGATTGACAGTTGAGAGGCGGGACCAAAGAGCCAAAGCTCAACCCCCGCAAGCACAAAGTAGGTGAGTACAAATAGGTGAGTACACACACACACACACACACACACACACACACCACACATCACACACACACACACACACAACACACACACACACACACACACACACACACACACATTTGGGGCACTCAGTTTTCCACCTGTGTCCCCTAGTGCGTGTGCCCCTTGTGTTAAATAGTCTGTCTTTATCTACCCTATCAATTCCTTTGAGAATCTTGAATGTGATGATCATGTCCCCCCTAACTTCTGTCCTCACGTCGCTGGAAGACAGAAGAGTTAGGGGGGACATGATATTAGAGAGATATTAGAAAGAACTTCAGTGTCAGAGTAGTTAAACAGGTGGAATGCATTTGGCAGTGATGTTGGTGGAGGCTGACTCCATACACAGTTTCAAATGTAGATATGTTAGAGCCCAGTAGGCTCAGTACAACAGTTAATTGATAGTTGAGAGGCGGGACCAAAGATCCATAGCTCAACCCTCGCAAGCACACCTAGGTGAATACTACTAGGTCAGTATACACACACACACACAAAGTCAATCCGCACGGAAAGATAAAGCGAGTCAAGTCTGCTTAAGACAAACGAAGGAGTGAATGACAGAAACAAAAATGTTTTCACAAGTAAAGAGTTACCAGAGAAGATAAATATATTAGTGAGGGACTTTGTTCACTTAATATTTATTTGACTATTTGTTAAATATTCCATTTATTTCAGTGGGTTAAGTAATATTATGTGAGTAAAAATTAACATGAGTTACAAATGCTGATGTTAATTATCTTCATTGACATGTGTTCACCTACAGCAGGTATATAGCCGTTGTGTTAGTGATCTACAATTTTCTTTACTAACCCAGCAGATGTCTCGTTGTCTCCCGTCACTAGTTATGACAGTTCTTTGTCTCTGCGTCCTGTCTACCATTCCTCCGTCTCCCCCATATCTTAATTCATCGAACTACTTTTGTATTATTTCACATTTTACTTATCTTTTGTCCAAGTTTCTTCTCTTATTCTTCTTAGTTATTGATTTTCTCATTCCTCTTCCTCTTCTGTTATCCTTCTTCTCTTACTCATTTTCAATTTGGTACTCTTCTTCATTCTAGTTTCCCTTCTCTTGTTTCCCCCTTCTTCGTTCTTTCCCTGCTTCACTTCCTTAACACCATTACCAGGGGGGGGGAGAGTATGGGGGTGGTGGGGTGTTGTATGGGGGGGGGGGGGTAGTAGTGGATGGCAGAGTCTGGTGAAGGGGAGAGGGTCGGGGAGACTGTTTGAGTTGTACTTTATCCCGTAATGAAGTGCTCCACAAGAAAGGCTCTCACATATGCATAGTTGGCAGCTCCCCCTTTACTTCCCTCCTCTCCCTCCTCTCCCTCCTTTCCCTCCTCTCCCTCCTCTCCCTTCTTCCCTCCCTCCCCCTCCATCCTCGCCTCCAGCTCACGTGATCACAGACCTGGACATTCATTGCTGGAAATACACGGTTATATTACCACACACTGCTCGGAATTAGTGGCTGGAAAATACTCATAAATACGCGTGAGAATAGGTACAGGGCAGGACCTGGCCGCCCTGACAGTTTCCGGGTGTATGGTGTGAGATTAAGTAAGGGAATATTCTCAATTACAATTTTTCTTGTTCACTATGTTAATGCATTCGTACATAAGCATATGATTTCGTACGCACTTGTAAGTTGACAAGAAAACACACACACACACACGCACGCACACAACACACACACACACACACACACACACCACACACACACACACACACACACACACACACCACACACACACACACACACACACAGACACACACACACGCACGCACACGCACACGGTTTAGGACACTAAAAATGCGGAATAAATCATGAGTTTTAAAAGAAAATACGACTAGAAACAAA
>WNGS01008507.1:7615409-7628681 GCA_020271785.1 Procambarus virginalis
CTCATATCACCAATCTCCAGAAAATGATATCAAATTACCATATGAAATCTTGCTCTTAAACTCATATAATTGTGATGTATTGATTGGACGGAGCTGCCCAATGATTCTTATTAGAGTTATTCCTTAAAGCCAATTGCAACCTTTTCAGACCTCATGCTCGTTTATGATTGGCTCGTCGTTCCGGTCAATAGTTCGTCGGAGAAGTTACCTTGTTGAGTCTTCTTGGGCAGTTCTGAAGTTTTACGGGTTAGTTCCTATTTGACCAGAGGTACGTATGGCTCTGAGGTCGCAGATATTGCTATATGTAGCTCGATAATATTGGGAGGAAGATAGGAAGGGAGGGAAGAAAGAGGGAAACGAAAAAGAGAAGAGAGAGAGAGAGAGAACCGTAAACAGAACAGAGGAATAAACATAGCCGAGGTGCACAAGGAACAGCAACAAGACACAGAGCGACATAGAGCCATAATAATGAACAAAGCCGCCAGAGGCGCTGAGAACCCATAGTGTGTGCATATCTTCGGGTCTCTAATGAGCCAAAATTAAACAATTTACAAATATATACTCAATTTTTTCTTAAAAAAAAAAAAATCTGCACTTCATCAATATTTTACACATTATATATATTCCTCACCAACCTCTGTCCACTCATAATTGTTTATATACAAGACATTTACTAAATATTGAAAATGTATATGTTATTTATATAAACAGAAGGAATATTGTTGATCAGCGCTTGCGTCGCAATGAGAGGAAAATAAAGCGAACTACAGCATTGTATGAAATTGAAGGGGGAGAATTATTAATAAATTTAAATTTACTTATTGAATGTTTGGAATACATGTACTGGTATGTATGTTTGGAATATATGTACTGGTACGTTTGGTATACAAAAAACTGATATGTATGTTTGGCATATATTTGTATGTCTGTTGATAAATGTACGGGCATGTATGCTGGTATATGTACTGTTATGTATGTACGACACATGTACTGGTATGTATTGTTTGGTACATGCACTGGTATTTATGTTGGTACATGTACTGGCATGTATGGTGGAAGATGTATTAGTATGTATATTTGCCTCACGTAATGGTATGCATTTATGGTACATGTATTAGTATGTATGTATATATGGTATATGTCCTGTTATTCACATCTAAGAACAAAGCTGATGATGTTTCTGAAGATATATTTGAGTCTCAGTTCAACTGAAAATGTTAAGAATAAATGTGGTTTCGAGACTCAATATCCCTGCGGCCCTGTCCCTGACTTGGTTGACTAGGCTGTACTCACCTAGTTGTGCTTGCGGGGGTTGAGCTCAAGCTGTTAAGCTGTTAGTGGCCACTAATGATCATTTTAAGGAAACGTTCTCCTGAAAAAAATGAAATTCCTGGATGACGTTCCCACGTTGTAGTTCACCTAATGGGAATATTAAGCTATTATCTTCCTACATAAAAAAAACATTTCATGGTTCTACCAATCGAGAATGTTGGGTGATTCTGCATATGAGGTAAATAGAGAACGTATGTGTTCGTAATTACATATTTCGTTATTTTCGCGTTCTGATATAGCGAAAATGACGAAATAAAATGAGGCAAAGGAAAGCAGGAAAGGAGTAAAAACGGAATGGGTGAAAGGGAGGAAGATGAACGGGGAGACGTCCATGGAAGAGAACTGGATGAGATATGCAAGGTCTGATGGGAGGGGAGGGGAAGAGGGCGATAAGATGAGGATTGGGAATGGAAGGAAAGAAGGGATGATTAGAATGTGGAATAAAAATGTGGGAAAGGAGGTGGAGGAGAGTGGGAGGGGACGTGGAGGATATGGAGGTGGAAGGCACGGGAGAGGTAGAGGGCTGGACGCGATAAAGGTGGCCGTTCTGCTGGTCTCTTCTCTCAACGACCACAATGGCAGCTGTCGTCAGGTGGACCAACGATGGGCCGGTCTGGCACACACACACACACACACACACACACACACACACACACACACACACACACACACACACACACACACACACACACACACACACACACCACACACAGAGAGAGAGAGAGAGAGAGAGAGAGGAGAGAGAGATGAGAGAGAAGAGAGAGTATTTTAACCATCGTTACAGAGAGAGCTTCATTAGGACACTTATCGAAGCAAAAATTCTTTAGATCAATAAAATATATAATATATAAAGACAATCTCCGAAGAGACAAAGAAATATTCCGATCTGTGTACTCACGCTTAACCTGTCTGTATGTAGCATCACGTTCCCGAGCTCTGCAAGTAGTTTATAGTGCTGTACAGTGTACAGGGCACAACAGCTTTGTACACCATTAACCTCCCGGCATCGAGGGCAGCCACCCTATGCTCAGCTGTAATTGTCCCAACAATGTGCAAATATAGAACAGCCCGTTCTTAGCATAATGTCTACCAGCATAAACCCCCGCTTCATTACCAATGTTGGAGATCTCACACACAGTTTCCTTAACGCTCAGCGTCCGGTGTGGGTGTTGTGTTGGAAACATTTCTTCGCCACGGGACTCCTGAAACTTGGCTAAGATTGCAGGTTTAATCTCAGCGAAGGAGAGAGAGAGAGAGAGAGAGAGAGAGAGAGAGAGAGAGAGAGAGAGAGAGAGAGGAGAGACAGACAGACAGACAGACAGACAGACAGACAGACACACAGACAGACAGCCAGACAGACAGAGATAAACTACCCAACAATATAGACCAGACTACAGCAAATCACAGACATACACACACGCACACATACAAATATGAAATCAAGAAAACTGACCAGCCAACCCGCCCAGAGAGGGCCAATCGCCACGGTCCGCCACCTATCTGAAACGCATACATTGTGTTGCTGTGTGTGCGTATTCTCACCGCACTCCTTCCATTGCGACTGAGCTTCACCTCTTGTTTTCATTGTGATCATTTCTTTATCCGACCTTTCCGATCCCTAAGTATTTTATACATCTTTATCGTCTCTCCTCTCTCTCTCTCTCTTCTCTTTTCTAGCATCGTTAAGTTGTGGTCTTTCAACATATCGTTATACCTCATCCCTTGTAACTATGCGACGACCCTAATTGAAACTTCTGTAACTTTTAAAGTTTCCTTATGTGATTTTTGAGGTAGGTGAGAATTTTCTTATAAATAAAATTTGTCAGGAAATTCTGAAATCAATATTATGAAATTTAGATTTGTGCAGCATAAATATTCTGCAAAAAGTGGTCAATTATCTCTTTCCCTATTTATTTATTTATTTATTTATTTGTCAAAATTATCACCAAAATGATTGGGAGAGGTCTATTTCAGTAACTAATTGTAAGATTATTTACAACAGAAACATTAAATAATCTGTTTTAATACAAATCACAAAGTCATACAATTTGAATATTAGTAATGGTTTGTACAATTTGGATCCATGTTTAATTTATCAATTAAAAAAAGATTTGAGTAAGATCATTAATACACAGCAATTAGTATTGCTGCTTCCTGGAACTCACATCCAGGAACTCCTCCTAGAAAGGAGACGAGAGAGATACCAAATAATATACACATGGAAAATACTGGAGGGCCAGGTCCCAAATCTACACAGTAAAATAACAACGTACTGGAGTAAACGATATGGAAGAATATGCAGAATAGAACCAGTGAAGAGCAGGGGTGCCATAGGCACAATCAGAGAACACTGTATAAACATCAGAGGTCCGCGGTTGTTCAACGTCCTTCCAGCGACTATAAGAAATATTTCCGGAACAACCGTGGACATCTTCAAGATAAAACTAGACTGTTTTCTCCAAGGAGTGTCGGACCAACCGGGCTGTAGTGGGTATGTGGCCGTGCGGGTCGCTCCAAGCAACAGCCTGGTGGACCAAACTCTCACAAGTCAAGCCTGGCCTCGGGCCGGGCTTGGGGAGTAGAAGAACTCCCAGAACCCCATCAAGCAGGTATCAACCCACATATATTGGTCAATGGACCTTCTGCAGTTTCCTGTTATATTTGTGAACAAACGACATTGTTTTTCACCTCATTATTTTCCTTCCTGCCTAAGTAGGAATTATCCATTAATTATTACTAGTGTTTCTTTAGCTTATATAGCTAACCTAGTCTATATAGCTAATTAAAAATTTTCCTACTTTATAGGTTCTTTCCAAACAGAAATATGTGTACAAATATATATCATAGATCTTTTCTTATTGAAGGAAAAGCATTTATAAGCAGCGGTAAATGTCAAATGTCAGGGTCGCCTGTCTGACCTTTGTTATTCTGGTCCCCAAGTTAACCTGGATAGTGTGTGAGGTTAGAGGATAGTGTAGGTCTCTGCCCACTCATGGAGTAGGGATGTAGGTCTTTCTCTACTCATATAACAGGATATGGGTCCCTCTCGACTAAGATGGCTTGATGTAGGTCATTTTTTACTCAGGTAATAGGGATGTAACTCGTTCGCTTCCTATATAATATGGATAGGGATCTGCCACTATTCATATGGAAATGATGTTGGTAGTTCACTTACACAGGAATGTGTTGGTCCTTCTCATATAGGATGATTTTGAGTCATCCTCTACACATATAAGTTATATGGGGGTTTCCTGGCCACTTATATTCAAGAAATGTGGGTGCCTGTACATTCCTCTCCACACACATACGAGAGAGAGGGACGCCTCTTTACCCCTTTTGCAATAGATGGATGGTAAATGTGGTTATCTTATCTACAAATGTGGGACTTAAATAATAGAGATTAATGATACTAGTGTCTCCGAGAGTATTGCGAGTGATGCAGGAGGCAGGTGGCTATCCTCTTTAATAAAAGCTGTGTCGTATTTACTATTGCGTTAACCTTCAAATGGATGACGTCTGAAGTGGCTGATATTCACCTATACT
Source organism: Procambarus virginalis (assembly GCA_020271785.1). Lineage (NCBI taxonomy): Eukaryota > Metazoa > Arthropoda > Malacostraca > Decapoda > Cambaridae > Procambarus > Procambarus virginalis. The sequence goes on from WNGS01008507.1 coordinate 7,620,285, forward strand.
TTATGCAATTATACTTTTGTCATAGACGAGGACAAAAGAAGTTTCTTGATACATATACACCGGTCACACCTCTCGTATCCTGTGTATCTATGTATCCTATGTATCGAGTACACAGACGGGGGAGTAACGTTTGTAAGATATCTTAATTTAAGACATCCCCGAGTGTTCCAAAAACAATATAAGATTATTTTGAGAAGGCAAAAATAAATATCAAGATATATAGGTGCAACGTGAAAAAGAGTTTTACAAAGAATTTGACAAAGAAAAGAATTTACAACATTAAGCATCACTGAAGAATTGTTCAGGTCCTGGGGGAGGAAGACAAATGTAAAAGATACTAAAGTCATTAATACTCGTCTCGGATGGGATGACTCACGTCAGTAAAGATATCTCTAGTGTCTATCTTAACACAGTCATCACTTCCGGTCTCTCGTTGTAAGACACAGCATAACCACACACCAAAACGTCTTCCAAGACTTGGAAAATAAAACTGGGTATTAAAAAGTTAACAATCTTAACTCATTAAAATATCTTGGGATGTGAACGATCATCAGCTGGGACACTCAAACTATCCGTCCTGTCTTACAAGAGATTTTCCGCCAAATGTCGCCGCTATTACCAATTAATTATATATTCACAAAATCATTAAAATGCAGAGGTCCAGAGAATTCTTACCAAAGAATTTTTCATTCAAATTCTCTGAAATAGAAAAGGTAAATTCATTGAATGTTTATCCTATTAAACTGATAATAGCGATAAAGTAACGGAAATAATCTTTAAAGATATTTATGTGAAAAATTTACATAAAAGTAAATCAGCGCAAGTTTAACGTTAAAAACTTAAAGGGGTACTGGCAAATTAATCTTTTTTCCTAGATAATAAATTATAAATATTATAATTTAGAACAGGATGTAATGTGTAACTTTTCATGGACTGACGCGTGCGAATTGAACACTGTTGAATTCAGTCAGCAAACCCCAGATAACGTATTGACCTGATGGTTTGACATCGAATGAGTAGTTCAATAATTTGTTAGCAAATGGGCGTTATTAGAAGTGTTTCCAATCAAAGCTGGAGAGAGAGAGAGAGAGAGAGAGAGAGAGAGAGAGAGAGAGAGAGAGAGAGAGAGAGAGAGAGAGAGAGAGAGAGGAATTAACAGTGTTGAGTGAGGAGATCATTAATGTGAGGTGTGGGCGGTGATCGACTAGTCTCGGGCGCTCCCTCCTTCAACCCTCTTATTAATGCTTACTCTGGCACCAACTCGCTTCTCTTGCTATTGGGGAAACGTAAATGAACAGTGAGACAAAAGTTAGTGCAGCTCTCTACATAAATGCACAGACATGCTGCGTACATAGACAGTCGTCGCGATAGACAGGGACCAGGAGCTGGAATTCGATATATCCTTCGACAGTTCTTGAGTCAAACGATGAAGCCATGCAAAGTTACGTTGAACCTCGTTCAATGTTCTCCGACTGTTCAGTGAAGAACAAAAGTTTAACACACTTTGAGATTAATTTATCTAAGATTTATTATTATTTTTGAAATTTATTTATTTATTTATTTGTATTTATATCGTAGGAAGAAAAGAAAAATATTTGCCAAATATTTTAGTATTCAAAAAAAGAGCCATAGTATGAACCTATTAAAAAGTTACAACAGCAATAATAGGTGTCTTAAAGAGTTTAAATAAAATAAATAAAGAAGTATCCAAACGGGTAAACCTTATCAACAGCGGAGATTGGCTTTACAAAAGGAAATTAAACCCATAAACTTGACGTTATTGGAGGGACTTCCGAGGGAAAATGCAGATATTGCGGAATCGTATTTGGAGTGAGACTGGAGACGCTCACCAGCCACCCCGGCCGTAGGTAAGGACTACACATTATTTTAAGGGTGTAAATGTAAAAGGGATATGGAGGCCTGGTCGAGGACCGGGTCGGCGGGACGTTGAGCCTCAAAATCATCATCACAAGATATCCCTCCCTCCCTCCCTACCACTGTATGAGGGAGAGATACAGAGAGAATCCCCTCTACCCTGAGGGAGAGATACAGAGAGGGAGGGAAACACTGTGAGGTTACTCACCTTATGTATTGCGTCCTGTAGTTTTAAATATGTACTAAGCCTTGCGAATTCTCTCTCTGATTACTGTTCTCATTTATGATGCTCTTAGCGAATTAACACAAGAACGTAATTACATAAGAATATAAGGAAATAGTAGAAAACCTGTTGACCTACATGAGGCGAAATTACTTCATGGTTTTTCCTTCTGAATAGTGAGTAAAATGTAGAAAAAGATATCAAGATTACCCAAACTGTCTTTTAATTATCTGTGGCTTGCTTACCTTGTATACTGTGTGTAGTATTTGTAACCAAAATACAGTTTACTTGCCCGACATAACAAGATGTACAATGTCAAAGTACTTTGGTAAGTGGACTATTACAGCTCACTTACTTGGTAATTTGTTATTATTGTAAGTCCTTTGTTACAGCATGCAGTTCTGTGGGTTATCCTGACAAGCCTGTTTATCCTGTGCGCTTGTTTATCCTAGAGTGATCGCACAGGGAGAGGATCCAGACACGCGTGTGAAGGTTTCAGTCATTATTATCTTAATATTATCAAATGTTGTTGTTGTTTTAAAGTGTGCAGCACAGGCTATGGTGAACCCGTCGTATCCACCTGATGTGATCAAAGTAAATACAACATTTGCTCATAAATAACATAAGTAGTTATTATAGTAATTTATCATCCTATATTCATCAGTTCTCTGATTTATCCCCCAAAATTTATTAATTTAATTGTTCAATAAAACTGATACAAACACCATTGTCAGAAAAAAATAACAAAAATATTAAGTTGTGTACACTTATTGCCAATTAATACAAAAATTATAAATGAACATATTACTCAAAATGAGAAAGAGAGATTCACATACAACAAGATTACACAAATACAATAAATCATACATGTTATCGTAATAATTGCTGTAACCCGGGCGATGCAGCGTTAACGATGCGCTACAAGTGAATTACAGACTGGATACCGCTGTAATTACACGAGCCCTGCCAGCTGACCACCTCTCGGAAACAGGCCTGGTATTATCTGGCCAAAACTTTAGTGGGTTACTTTTTTTGGTTCTAATGACATGCGATAAATTAAACAGGGCTGTGAAAACGTTTGGGCTCAGTATGGATTGTGAAAGAGAGCAGAATGAAATAAAACTTGATAAACGGGGATCAGGAAGATGTGTGCCAACTTACATAAGAGAATCCAATCACTTGGTCTAGTTGGCAGAGCATCGACCTCGTTTGTTGCAGGTCGGCGTTCGAGCCCCAATGGTCCAAGTGGTTGGGCACCGTTCCTTGCCTCTGTCCTCACACCCCAGCTCCTATCCTGTCCTCATACTTATCTTGGGAAGCAGAGGATTGCATACACGTTGGGTCTGAGGCTGTAAATAATGGTCATATTGTGAATGGTAATTAGAGAAATACGTCCATACAAGCAGAAGATGTACACTATTGTGTCAATATCCCTTCACTTTTTGTATATTTCTTTGTATTTTTTATTAAATCGTTATTTATTTATTTATTGTTTGATCTCACCGCTTTATTTTATCGTTTAATAGATGCTTTTGTCGCTTTATTTATAACTTATATATTTATGCTTTGCTCATGTCTTTATGTTTAGTGCTTATTGATTTGTAATTTCTATCTGCTTAATTTTATTATGCACGTTGTTGTTTTTGTAAATGTAATTGCTTTTATGACTTTTGTTATTGTTGTTGGTTTTACTGCATTATATGCGGTGGTTATTTTCTTGTACTGTGTTTGTTTAACCGCCCCCCCCCCTATTGAAAGCATTATATATTTTACGAAATCGCAAACAAACGTAAAATTTGCGGTAATTTAGGGAAATTATAAACACCACAATATTGACGTTTTTCAATCTCGCGTAATTTGTTCTCATTACTCTGTGTACCGAGTCTCCTTTGGTACGGTGTTTGTTTTATAGGCTGCGTTCCCTCGCATTATTGATTTATTCCTTCGCCTTTCATGTTTATTCTCTCCTTTGTGTATTTGTCCCATTGTCTGGTGAGCGTGCGCTGGAGGGACACTTGCTTCACTCTCCAATGTATTTACATGTTCATTTCATTATATTATTTGTTTATTCTGCTGTATCATGATGTTTGTATTGCAAATATTCCTTAGTTTTACGTGTTTCAGTTCGTTCTTACGGTGTAAATGCTCACAAATTTTACTGATTTACCTGCATATGAATCTAAGAAAATCTTCCTAATGTATATAATGACGTTTCGCCGAGGACAGCGTACACTTCCGACGCAAATTCCTCCAAATCCTTCACGCTTCAGTCATTTTGCCATATACACTGACGCAATCAGCGTGATCACGTTGGAATGTAACCAACCCGTCGTACTGTGAACATTATTGCAAAGTTAAATGCAAACTTTTTGTGTATTTACAAAAATTGCTACTGTAATCCGGAGATAGTAAATCCCTCTAAAGACATATACATTCTCAAGATACTGTCAAGGTAGCCTGGCGTAAGACACCTTAACCTCAGCCGGACAAAGTAAGAACTTATCTTTCACAACTAAATCAAGCTCCGTGTTCTGCTTGATTGCCTTCTCTTACATAGTTGAAGCTGACATAATTCGCCCTGTCCCATCTTACAGATGTACAATCGACCTAATACAGCTAAATCTCACCCAATAAAGCTAAAACAGTCCTGAAACAATCAAAGCAAAGCGAAGTAGACGAAAACAACTACTCTTCGCAGCTCAACAGTTTTGTTAACAAGCAAACCAGGTTTAGGTAAAATCGAGCTGATATAGACAAGCAAATCGGAAACACCTGAGTCGGAAAAATTCAGCTAAATTCACCCTGTTTGGTTAAATTAACCAAAATAAACCATTCCATCAAAGTTAAACCAAGCCTATATAGCCAAAGCAATCCGACATAGGTAAAACAAGCCAACATAGCTAAACCACGTCTGACAACTAAACCGACTTGACAAAGCTAAGTTGGTCCGACTCAGCTAAACGGGGAACGAACTGACTCTGCACATTGTGAGTCAAATTGTCCCGCCACAAAACCCGTCAATTTCATGGGTGCGACCAAACTGCTTTCTCTGATAGCTGGCACAGGAGAGAGAGAGAGAGAGAGAGATGAGAGAGAGAGAGAGAGAGAGAGAGAGAGAGAGAGAGAGGAGAGAGAGAGAGAGAGAGAGCTAGAGAGAGAGACAGAAAGAGACAACCTGAGAGAAATATATATTATAGGAGAGACAGACATGAAAAGAAAAAACAAGCAAGAAAGAAAATAACACTAACAAAAGCATATTAAGAAAAACGAAGAGCGGAATAAAAGACCCTTGAATTTGAAGCGCTTCTTTAATATTGAAATAGAGTTTTGTCTGCCTACTGTGCATCGGGACTACGTTAAACAAAATTCACTCAAACATTCCATGGTTTCAATATATGAAGCGAAGATCATAAGCCAAATGGAATATTAGCTGCTTTGTCCTGCCTTTTCCAAGGATTGTTTTTGTTCAAAACCCACGTTCGAAGCTTCCTCGAGAGTGCAACGCTTTCCTATCTCGCCTGGAGATCATTATAAGGTATATGAAGTTTCAGCTCCTTGGCTCTACGTCTAGCAATTATTTTTTTCCGTTCCTATATTGAAAGCTTTAGTAACAGGTTCACCATTTGTTTTCAAAAGAGAAACCAGATTACCAAAAAATGGGTTCCGTGAGATGCCCCGGAGGCAGACGGCTCATCAAGCCAAAATTTTGTGCTCTATAGGGAATCATTGGAACCCGGGAGCACTGAACACAGTGAAGTGCTACAGTGATGGGGGAGTGTGTGTGACTTGATGATGTACCCTGAGTGTGTGGATTAAAATTTGTACAACTCACAATGTACACTGTGTGAAGAGCAGTTAAGATGCCACAGTGTACAGTAGTTAAGATGTCACAGTGAACAGCAGTGATGATATCACAGTGAAGGGCAGTGAAGAGCAGTGAAGATGTCACAGTGAAGGGCAGTGAAGAGGTCACAGTGAAGGGCAGTGAAGATGTCACAGTGAAGATATCACAGTGAAGATGTCACAGTGAAGAAGTCACAGTGAAGATGTCACAGTGAAGAGGTCACAGTGAAGACGTCACAGTGAAGAGGTCACAGTGAAGAGCAGTTAAGATATCACTTCCCTGTCATAATCGTCATTACATCACTTCACTATCATCATCGTCATTTCATTATCATCAATACATCCGTTTTTCAGTTCTGTCAACATTATCCTTCCGTCATTCACGATGCGTCATCGTTATAACCAAGTAGGACCGTTTTCATTATATTCATCATCATTACCATTGCGGGCACCCGACCTCCCTCCGTGGGGCCTCATCACACTTGCATTATACTTCATCATTACACTACACATCACACTCTCTCTTCTAAAGTTGCTACAGTATCGTCTTTACCACTCCTCCCTCTCTTTTTGTATCTACCTCCTTCCCTACATTCGCTTCCACTCTCCCTTCTCCTCCCCCCAGTCATACTGAATTATTGCTTTCTTCTCATACTGACCTTCTCCTCCCAACTCCTATACTTCTCTCTCTCTCCTCTCCTTCCCAAAATCTCTCTTCTTCTTCTTGAGGTTTAATGTGGTTCTCATGTCTGGGATCCCACCCAGTCTCAGCTCATCCCGTTCTCCGTATCGCTGGGCTCTTACAATCCTCACAGCAAAAGAGATTTACCTGAGAGGGATTATAAAACTCTGGCAGACCGAGAGATGAAGTGTAGGAGGCTGGGGGAGAGGCAGGAGAGGGCCGATGGGTACAAAGGGAGTAAGGAAATGAACAGGAGAACGAGGAGTGTACACCCAATGTTCTCTAAATGTGCCTTCAGGGTCGGCCGTTAGCTCTTGAACTCCGTCTTTTGAGTCATTAGTTAAGTGCATTAGCTCCGTTCTCTAGTTTTTTGTGTTTCGTTTGCTTCGCCCGCTTCCTGTGCTTGAGTCACACCTCTAATGCTTTACCCACGTAAAGCAAATACAAAGAATTGTCAACAGAACCTAAACACCTAACTTAACCTAACCTAACCTCTGCTTTACTATACTCAAAATCCTAATAAATAATAGAACTCCATATTTGAAAAAGTCAGATTTTGAAAACACAGTGTGTTTAAATTGACGAATGCGTCGTATCGGCCGCAGCTTAGACAGGCTGGAGTCATGGGTAAGGTGTTTTTAATTATTAAACAGCGTTGGCTACTGGTTTAACGAGAAACTTGCCAAGGTTTACGAGGATGTGCTGTACAGCCTGGACTTCAGGTCCAATCACAGTATTCTTAAAATTTTGATTTGTAATTTCACGCTGTTGTGAACACCAATTTAACAAGAGTGAATAGGACAATGTTAGCCATGTTGCATTAGAGAGAGAGAGGAGGGGATTAGAAGGTGAAAAGGTACAGAGGGAGTATCACCTCGGAGAAGACAATATGCAGCATCCGGGGGAGCCTTGTGGGGCACCCGTGTACACTTACACATTGTCTTCTCCTACCACCCACCTATATTGTCATTATATATATATATATATATATATTATTATATATATATATATATATGATATATAATTATATTATATATTATATATTTATATATATATTATATATTATTATTATTATTATATATATATATATATATATATATATATATATTTATATATATATAATTATATATATTATTATATATATTATTTATATATATATTATATATATAAATATATATTATATATATATATATAATATATATATATATATATATATATTATATATTATATGAGAGTCAGAGAAGCGGTGCAGCAACTACAATAGAAGTTTAATATTTTGTCCTTTCTTGTAGCTTTAAATATTTGATGAGAAACAATGAAGTAATGTGGATGGTGTATACAATACACGACACCAACATGTGCGCCAGACTGCGCCATTAGCCTGATATACGAGAATTCTGTCAAATGCTACATAATGTGGAAAACTTCGCACCAGGTGATCGCAGCCGGATATTAAAGTGGAGAGAAAAAAATATACAATTTTATCCTGTTTAATTTCCTCATTATAAGATGCACCGAAAGGCACATGTTCTAATCAAATATTTTCCCCCATAATTATCGATCATTGATAATTATTTTTATGAGGAGACCTTAAATATGATTCGTTGGATAATTCGCTAATACAACACAGCTGTATTATTCGAGGGGACGCAAAAATCACATGGGACTCCGGATGTTTGGTAATTGGCTAAGTTCCAGATTTTGCGGGGAGTCTCGTCACTTTTGAATACTTGTAAAATTCTTATTCCTAACCACAATATAGAAAAGAAATATA
>WNGS01008507.1:7629681-7650621 GCA_020271785.1 Procambarus virginalis
CCCTCACCAACACCCTCACCAACACCCTCACCAACACCCACACCAACACCCTCACCAACACCCTCACCAACACCAACACCAACACCCTCACCAACACCCACACCAACACCCTCACCAACACCCACACCAAAACTCTCACCAACACCCTCACCAACACCCTCACCAACACCCTCACCAACACCCACACCAACACCCACACCAACACCCACACCAACACCCAACCAACACCCTCACCAACACCCTCACCAACACCCACACCAACACCCTCACCAACACCCTCACCAACACCCTCACCAACACCCTCACCAACACCCACACCAACACCCTCACCAACACCCACACCAACACTCTCACCAACACCCTCACCAACACCCCCACCAACACGCTCACCAACACCCACACCAACACCCACACCAACACCCACACCAACACCCACACCAACACCCTCACCAACATCGTCACCAACACCCTCACCAACACCCACACCAACACCCCACACCAACACCCACACCAACACCCTCACCAACACCCACACCAACACCCACACCAACACCCACACCAACACCCACACCAACACCCACACCAACACCCACACCAGCACTCACACCAACACCCACACCAACACCCACGCCAACACTCACACCAACACCAACACCAACACCCACACCAACACCCACGCCAACACCCACACCAACACCCTCACCAACACTCACACCACACTCACACCAACACCCTCACCAACACTCACACCAACACCCACGCCAACACCCACACCAACACCCACACCAACACCCACACCAACACTCACACCAACACCCTCACCAACACCCTCACCAACACCCTCACCAACACACACCAACACCCTCACCAACACCCACACCAACACTCACACCAACACCCACACCAACACCCACACCAACACCCACACCAACACCCACACCAACACCCTCACCAACACCGTCACCAACACCCTCACCAACACCCACACCCACACCCAACACCCACACGAGGGGGCCTCGTAGCCTGGTGGATAGCGTGCAGGACTTGTAATTCTGTGGCGCGGGTTCGATTGCCGCACGAGGCAGAAACAAATGGGCAAGTTTCTTTCACCCTGAATGCCCCCTACTACCTAGCAGTAAATAGGTACCTGGGAGTTAGTCAGCTGTTACGGGCTGCTTCCTGGGGGGGGGGGGTGTTGGAAAAAAAAGTAGTTAGCAAACAGTTGATTGACAGTTGAGCCGAAAGAGCAAAGCTCAACCCCCGCAAACACAAATAGGTGAATACAACTAGGTGAATACCAACACCCTCACCAACACTCACACCAACACCCACACCAACACCCACACCAACACCCACGCCAACACCCTCACCAACACTCACACCAACACCCACACCAACACCCACACCAACACCCACGCCAACACCCTCACCAACACTCACACCAACACCCACACCAACACGCACACCAACACCCACGCCAACACCCTCACCAACACTCACACCAACACCCTCACCAACACCCACACCAACACCCTCACCAACACTCACACCAACACCCTCACCAACACCCTCACCAACACCCACGCCCACACCCACACCAACACCCACACCAACACCAACACCCACAGCAACACTCACACCAACACTCACACCAACACCAACACTCACACCAACACCAACACCCACACCAACACCCACACCAACACTCACACCAACACCAACACTCACACCAACACTCACACCAACACCCCACACCAACACCCTCACCAACACCCACACCAACACCCTCACCAACACCCACACCAACACCCTCACCAACACCCTCACCAACACTCAAACCAACACTCACACCAACACCCACGCCAACACTCACACCAACACCCACGCCAACACCCACACCAACACCCTCACCAACACCCATAATAACACCCACACCAAAACCCTCACCAACACCCACACCAACACTCACACCAACACCCACGCCAACACCCACGCCAACACCCACACCAACACCCATAATAACACCCACACCAAAACCCTCACCAACACCCACACCAACACTCACACCAACACCCACGCCAACACTCACACCAACACTCACACCAACACCCACACCAACACCCTCACCAACACCCACACCAACACTCACACCAACACTCACATCAACACCCACACCAACACCCTCACCAACACCCACACCAACACCCACACCAACACCCTCACCAACACACACACCAACACCCTCACCAACACCCACACCAACACTCACACCAACACCCACACAAACACCCACACCAACACCCAAACCAGCACCCACACAAACACCCACACCAACACCCACGCAAACACCCACACCAACACTCACGCCAACACCCACAACGCCCACACCCACGTCACCACCCACGTCAACACCCACGCCAACACCCACGCCAACACCCACAACGCCAACACCCACGTCAACACCCACGCCAACACCCACACTAGCACCCACACCCACACCAACACCCACATCAACACCCACGTCAACACCCACACTAGCACCCACACCCACACCAACACCCACACCAACACCCACATCAACACCCACACCAACACCCACGCCAACACCCACAACAACACCCACATCAACACCCACATCAACACCCACACCAACACCCACATCAACACCCACACCAACACCCACAACAACACCCACACCAACACCCACATCAACACCCACACCAACACCCACATCAACACCCACACCAACACCCACAACAACACCCACACCAACACCCACACCAACACCCACACCAACACCCACACCAACACGCACACCAACACCCTCACCAACACCCACACCAACACCCACAACAACACCCACACCAACACCCACACCAACACCCACACCAACTCCCACACCAACACCCACACCAACACCCACAACAACACCCACACCAACACCCACACCAACACCCACAACAACACCCACACCAACACCCACACCAACACCCACACCAACACCCACACCAACACCCTCACAAACACCCCACACCAACACCCACAACAATACCCACACCAACACCCACTCCCACACCAACTCCCACACCAACACCCACACCAACATCCACACCAACACCCACACCAACACCCACACCAACACCCACACCAACACCCACAACAACACCCACACCAACATCCACACCAACACCCACACCAACACCCTCACCAACACTCACACCAACACCCACACCAACGCCCTCACCAACACCCACAACAACACCCACACCAACACCAACACCAACACCCACAACAACACCCACACCAACTCCCACACCAACACCCACACCAACACCCACACCAACTCCCACAACAACTCCCACAACAACACTCACACCAACACCCACATCAACACCCACACCAACATCCACACCAACACCCACAACAACACCCACACCAACACCCTCACCAACACCCACACCGACACCCACACCAACACCCACGCCAACACCCACGCCAACACCCACACCAACACCCACAACAACACCCACGCCAACACCCACACCAACACCCACACCAAAACCCACACCAACACCCACACCAACACCCACACCAGCACCCACATCAACACCAACACCCACACCAACACCCACGCCAGCACCCACACCAGCACCCACACCAACACCCACACCAACACCAACACCAGCACCCACACCAACACCCACACCAGCACCCACACCAACACCCACACCAGCACCCACACCAACACCCACACCAACACCCACACCAGCACCCACACCAACACCCACACCAACACCCACACCAACACCTAGGTAGAGAAGGTAGAGAAACTAAACCTAATTATTATTTTAATATATAAACCGCCAGATACAACGGTTGAGGAATTCACAGAGCAGATGCACAAAATAGAGAACATACTTGATGACCTAGCAAACCCAGCTCCAGATATTATCTTCCTTGGAGATTTCAATTTACCGAGTCTAAGATGGAGAATGGCAAACACAAATATCATAGCAGGGAATGACCCGGGAAATAACCAGCCACAGGTCAGAGAACTTTTGAGATTCTGTGACAAATTCTCGCTCAATCAACAGATTACAGAACCAACTAGGAACGAAAACACACTAGACTTGTTATTCACAAACAATGATGAACTAATCAGAGACATAACAATCTCAGATACTTCATACTCAGACCATAAGCTCATTGAAGTGCGAACTAGCATAAATAACGGTAGTAGATCTAAGAGACCCAACAAGCGAGAAGGAATATTCAATCAATTCAATTTCAACAATAAGAGGATTGACTGGGAAAAAATAAATGTGGACCTTTCAACCATTCAATGGGAGACGGTCTTAAGCGACAAAACTCCCACACAGGGAATAGCTCANGTGCAGCTGTGGCAACGGTGTCTGGTAGGTCTGTATATTAAAGAGGAACTGGATGCACAGAAACTACTAAACTCAACTAATGAGGTGGTAGAGGTACTTGGAATTAAGGTAGAGAAACTAAACCTAATTATTATTTTAATATATAAACCGCCAGATACAACGGTTGAGGAATTCACAGAGCAGATGCACAAAATAGAGAACATACTTGATGACCTAGCAAACCCAGCTCCAGATATTATCTTCCTTGGAGATTTCAATTTACCGAGTCTAAGATGGAGAATGGCAAACACAAATATCATAGCAGGGAATGACCCGGGAAAAAACCAGCCACAGGTCAGAGAACTTTTGAGATTCTGTGACAAATTCTCGCTCAATCAACAGATTACAGAACCAACTAGGAACGAAAACACACTAGACTTGTTATTCACAAACAATGATGAACTAATCAGAGACATAACAATCTCAGATACTTCATACTCAGACCATAAGCTCATTGAAGTGCGAACTAGCATAAATAACGGTAGTAGATCTAAGAGACCCAACAAGCGAGAAGGATATTCAATCAATTCAATTTCAACAATAAGAGGATTGACTGGGAAAAAATAAATGTGGACCTTTCAACCATTCAATGGGAGACGGTCTTAAGCGACAAAACTCCCACACAGGGAATAGCTCAACTGACAGCTGAAGCTTACAAGGTCTGCTTGAAGCACGTGCCGGTGAGGAGGGGCAGAAAGAGGAACACTCTAGAAAGAGAACGCAGACGACTGTACAGGAGAAGGAAAAAAATACGGAAATGCTTCGGCAGACACAACTATCACAAGCAAGGAAAATAAGCCTAAGCAGGGAGATCGAAGAAATCGAACAAACGTTGAAGCGATCATATGAGTCTGAGGAAATGGAATTGGAACAGAGAGCTATACAAGAGATAAGGAAAAATCCGAAATATTTTTTCACATACGCTAAATCAAAATCCAAAACCTCGACCAGTATTGGACCGTTAATTACAAATGAAGGTACGTACACAGAGGACAACAAAGAGATTAGTGAAATTCTAAGAAGCCAGTATGAGGCTATGTTTAGCACACCAATTAACAACATGAAAGTTGATGACCCAGACAGCTTCTTTATGAATGACATTCAAGCTGCAGATAATATAACGGATATTACCACAAACTCGGAAGACTTTGAAAGAGAAATTGACAATATGCCCATGCACTCAGCCCCTGGGCCTGACTCATGGAATTCAATATTCATAAAGAAATGTAAAGTACCAGTAGCGAGAGCACTCAGCGTAATATGGAGAAAGAGCCTGGATACAGGGGAGATACCAGCAGCACTTAAATCTGCAGATATAGCTCCGTTGCACAAGGGGGGGAGTAAAGCCTTGGCAAAAAATTATAGGCCAGTTGCACTAACATCACACATAATAAAAGTGTTTGAAAGAGTGATTAGGAATCAAATTTCTAGTTTTATGGAAAACAATGAATTGCACAATCCAGGACAACATGGTTTTAGAGCGGGAAGATCCTGTCTGTCACAGTTACTCAACCACTATGACAAAATCACAGAAGCCCTAGAAGAAAAGCAAAATGCAGATGTTGTATACACAGACTTTGCAAAGGCTTTCGACAAATGTGACCATGGGGTGATAGCTCACAAAATGAGGTCAATGGGAATAACTGGAAAAGTAGGACGCTGGATACTCAATTTCCTGTCGAACAGAACACAAAGAGTAACAGTCAATCAGATAAAATCGAGTCCAAGCGATGTTAAAAGCTCTGTACCTCAAGGTACAGTCCTTGCACCGCTACTGTTCCTTATTCTCATATCTGATATAGACAAAAATACACGTCACAGCTTCGTGTCATCCTTCGCAGATGACACAAAAATCAGCATGAAAATTACCTCTGCTGAAGACATTGAAAAACTACAAACAGATGTCAACAAAGTTTTCGATTGGGCAGCAGAAAATAATATGATGTTTAACAGTGATAAATTTCAGGTACTCAGGTACGGCAAAAATGAGGATCTGAAACATAATACAGGGTACAAAACACAATCAAATCTTCCCATAGTAGAAAAACAGCATGTCAAGGATTTGGGAATAATGATGTCCGACGATCTAACGTTTAGGGAGCATAACCAAGCAAATATCGCATCAGCCAGAAAAATGATCGGATGGATTACGAGAACTTTCAAATCCAGGGATCCCATCACAATGGTTGTACTCTTCAAGTCACTTGTGTTGTCCCGTCTCGAATACTGCTCAGTACTCACTTCCCCCTTCAGAGCAGGAGAGATTGCTGAAATAGAGGGAATACAGAGAACATATACGGCACGCATAGACGAGATAAAACACCTAAATTATTGGGATCGTCTCAAAGCTCTCCAAATGTACTCTCTAGAAAGGAGACGAGAGAGATACCAAATAATATACACGTGGAAAATACTGGAGGGCCAGGTCCCAAATCTACACAGTAAAATAACAACGTACTGGAGTGAACGATATGGAAGAAAATGCAAGATTGAACCAGTGAAGAGCAGAGGTGCCATAGGCACAATCAGAGAACACTGTATAAACATCAGAGGTCCGCGGTTGTTCAACGTCCTCCCAGCGACTATAAGAAATATTGCCGGAACAACCGTGGACATCTTCAAGAGAAAACTGGACTGTTTCCTAAGAGAAGTCCCGGATCAGCCGGGCTGTGGTGGGTATGTGGCTCTGCGGGCCGCTCCAAGCAACAGCCTGGTGGATCAAACTCTCACAAGTCGAGCCTGGCCTCGGGCCGGGCTTGGGGAGTAGAAGAACTCCCAGAACCCCATCAACCAGGTATCAACCAGGTATCAACCAGGTATCAACCAGGTGTGCAGCTGTGACAACGGTGTGCAGCTGTGGCAACGGTGTGCAGCTGTGACAACGGTGTGCAGCTGTGACAACGGTGTGCAGCTGTGACAACGGTGTGCAGCTGTGACAACGGTGTGCACCAGTATAACTTGAAGCTAAACTTGTGTTGGCAACGCTTAGTGTTCTTGAGTTGATAATGTACTCCTTTAAGATGTGTTAAGAGCCGTGAAGGCGCTCAGACAAGGTATCCGGAGCGTGAATAATGGCGCTGAAGGAACCTGGTAGGTAGACCTACACTTGTGTTTTGATGTTTTGTACTAACTGTGTTGTGATGACCCCGGCCTGTCGCGTACAGATGGATCTCTCCCGCGGTGACGACGACGACGACCTCTGGGGACACCAGCACCATGACGACCACCATGGAGGTTCACGTCGTAGATATTTCACCAGACACGAAGAGGAGGAGGAGGAGGAGGAGGAGAAGGCAGGGGGCCGACGTAGCCCTCCAAGAAAGTCCGGCGATGATGGTGGCGACGAGGACAAGCTGGAAGGTGCTCCTCGCCTCAAGGACCAGGACGGCGAGGAGCAGACTGGCGAGGGTGAACACGTAGACCAGCCTGCCATGGTGCGTAGCGCGGCCCCTCTCCCACCTCCACCCCCCTTCATGTTCCCTACAACCCTCACAACCCTCAACCCACACAACCCTCACAACCCTCAACCCACATAACCCTCACAACCCAACCACTTGGGCTGGACAGTAGAGCGACGGTCTTGCTTCATGCAGGTCAGCGTTCAATCCCCGACCGTCTAAGTGGTTAGGCACCATTCCTTCCCCCCCCCCATGCCATCCCAAATCCTTATCCTGACCCCTTCCCAGTGCTATATAGTCGTAATGACTTGCCGCTTTCTCCTGATAGTTCCCTACCCCCTATTCTACCTTGCCGTTACCTTGTGTTGATTCCGGGGGTCAAGGTCCCCGCGGCCCGGTCTCTGACCATCTACCCTCCACCCCATCTCCACCCATTACCTTCACCCTCCACCACCCTACTCCACCATTCCGTCACCCTCCACCAAGCTAGTCCACCTTCACCTTCGACTCCACCGCCAACCTCTGTTGTTGGCAAACTTTTGATATGATTGATCTATGATCAGTTAGCGTGAGTGGTCAAACCCATTGGGAGCGCCTCTAGTGGTCTTGTGGAGCGTCTCTAATGGTCGTGGTGGTCCCTGACCACATCACCAGCCTCTGCACCATGCACCAGCTGGGACACGGGTCTAAATCTCTCACTAGTTTATTTAGTGAATAGCTAATTAGTAACTGATTTGGGTATTTGGTGATTGAATGGCCTAGGTATAGGCTTTACGATCTAATAATTACCTAAGTGTAGTTACAGGATGAGAGCTACACTCGTGGTGTCCCGTCTTCCAAACTAATTGTGCTTGAGTTAGCTGAACCTGAGCTCTTGGGCTCCGCCTCTTAGCCTTCAACCGACTAGGCACAAGTGTTCAGATTCCTGACGTATGGGACACCTTAGTGACGACGCCCCTCTCACCACTTCTCACTCCACTCCCTTTGTTCACTTCTTGTGACCTAGTGACAGTAACCTGGTGACCTAGTGACAGTGACCTGGTGACCTAGTGACAGTAACCTGGTGACCTAGTGACAGTGACCTGGTGACCTAGTGACAGTAACCTGGTGACCTAGTGACAGTAACCTGGTGATCTAGTGAGAGTAACCTGGTGACCTAGTGACAGTGACCTGGTGACCTAGTGACAGTAACCTGGTGACCTAGTGACAGTGACCTGGTGACCTAGTGACAGTAACCTGGTGACCTAGTGACAGTAACCTGGTGATCTAGTGAGAGTAACCTGGTGACCTAGTGACAGTGACCTGGTGACCTAGTGACAGTAACCTGGTGACCTAGTGACAGTAACCTGGTGACCTAGTGAGAGTAACCTGGTGACCTAGTGACAGTAACCTGGTGACCTAGTGACAGTAACCTGGTGACCTAGTGACAGTAACCTGGTGACCTAGTGAGAGTAACCTGGTGACCTAGTGACAGTAACCTGGTGATCTAGTGAGAGTAACCTGGTGACCTAGTGACAGTAACCTGGTGACCTAGTGACAGTAACCTGGTGACCTAGTGACAGTAACCTGGTGATCTAGTGAGAGTAACCTGGTGACCTAGTGACAGTAACCTGGTGACCTAGTGACAGTAACCTGGTGACCTAGTGACAGTAACCTGGTGACCTAGTGAGAGTAACCTGGTGACCTAGTGACAGTAACCTGGTGACCTAGTGACAGTAACCTGGTGACCTAGTGACAGTAACCTGGTGACCTAGTGACAGTAACCTGGTGACCTAGTGACAGTAACCTGGTGGTTATAGTCTAGGTGTCTAATGACTTTGTGACATCCTGTCATCACGACAAATGTGACGCCGTGACCTCTTGACCTATTGTGGCATGACCTTGACGTAAGTATGTATTGACCTCGACCTGATATGGCCCTGAGCTGGAACGAACGTGACCCCGATATTATTTAGTGTTTGACACTTGCCTGACGACTCGGTGACCTTGACACTTGAATTCAGTCATCAGTATCCTGGGAGTAAAATGGCGAATCCCTCACCTGTCGTGATGACCTAGTGACCTGGTGGCTTTGTGACATGATTGTTGTGTGACCTGGTGACCTTGTGCCCGCAGGAGGGCGAGGCTCGCACTGAGGAGGGCGGAAAGCGCGCTCCCACTTCGAACGGGGTCAATGCCACCAGCGCTGAAAAGAAGAAAAAGAAGAAATCCGAAGATGGCGAGAAGAAGAAGAAGAAGAGGAAGAAGAAGAAGGGCGAGTCTGAGAAGGAGAACATGGTAAGTGTTGGTGAGAACTTGACTCTGTTATTGGTTGAAGGAGGTGGCTCTGTGTTCTGCTGCGGTATGAAAGGTATTAATGCTGTCTTAAGTAGTTCCCGATATGGAGTGCCAGCTCTAGCTAGCTAGCACTAGCACTAGGTCAGGCGTTGGCGAGGAAGATCACTGTTGCTGTGGTTGATCTGGTGACAGGTCAGCTTCGGCCACCTCTGCTGGCTGCTTCAAGTGACTGTGGGTTTTGATGTGTCACTACATAGTCATACGCCATTTTGGGCTACAGTTAAACTATGTAATTTCAGTCCATTCTCAGACAGTGAACGTGACCAAGGATCATGGCAGGTCACCCCTGAATGTTGGAGGTAGGCGCTGGACTAGGTGGAGCCAAGGATGGTGGTGCGCAGGTCACACTGGGGATGACGCAACAAGCAGCGAGGGAGGCGGTGAGGTGTCCTGGACGACGGCCGCTTCAGTAGCTCTACGACTGTGGTCTTTCTCGGATATACTCGCCTCGCCCCGCCCCGCCCCGTCACTAGCGCTCCCTTCCTCAAATTATACGCCGGTCGATCCTACACACACGCTCACCATATCTCGCCCCCAACACGCGCAAACGTCACGCCAGATGTTGCACGCAGCCACTACGATGTCTGTAGCTGTCACAAGAGGTTGATGTCTTCGTAAACTATAGAATTGTTTCTCGAAAAGGCATTTCTCAATCGCAAAGTTACGACATTGTTACGACGCCCAAGACTTGGCCATTGGCGGTCACGAGGACGAGGAGTAGTGGGGGTGGGGAGGGGAATCTTTCCAGTTAGCCCTGCAGCAGGTTGAAGGGGTTACCCTATAGCTGGAGTTGACGAGGCAGCTTTACCGCACAAGTTAAGAAGGCAGCCACGCAGGAGACATTGATGGAGGCAGTTCCACAAAATGTTCTCAGACGCGCTGACTGTACGTAACCGGACAGCCCTACAACAGCCGAGTGTAAAGCAGAAGACTCTTGACCTGTGCAGCAGAAGACGAGGGAAGAGCACCACGGAGCGAAGGTTCCAGGGGGTAAAGGGTCAGCGGAGCATGTAGAGCAGGGCGGCCATGGTGAGGTCTGGACGTGTTATGCGGGAGGAACTGGACGTGTACTCCTGGCTCACTGTCCGACCTGCACCGTCCCCGCTCTCCTCCCCGCGGCCACCCTTCAACACCACCAAGAGGTATGACCCTGGCTAACATCCCCCCACAGGCTAACATCCCCACAGGGTAACATCCCCCCCACAGGGTAACCATCCCCCCACAGGGTAACATCCCCCACAGGGTAACATCCCCCCACAGGGTAACATCCCCCACAGGGTAACATCCCCCACAGGCTAACATCCCCCCACAGGTAACACCCCCCCACAGGGTAACACCCCCCACAGGGTAACACCCCCCCACAGGGTAACACCCCCCCACAGGGTAACACCCCCCCACAGGGTAACACCCCCCCACAGGGTAACACCCCCCACAGGGTAACATCCCCCCACAGGGTAACCATCCCCCACAGGGTAACCATCCCCCACAGGGTAACACCCCCCACAGGGTAACATCCCCCCCACAGGGTAACATCCCCCACAGGCTAACATCCCCCCACAGGGTAACACCCCCCCACAGGGTAACATCCCCCACAGGGTAACATCCCCCACAGGGTAACCATCCCCCACAGGGTAACATCCCCCCACAGGGTAACACCCCCCCACAGGGTAACATCCCCCACAGGGTAACCATCCCCACAGGGTAACATCCCCCACAGGGTAACCATCCCCCACAGGGTAACATCCCCACAGGGTAACCATCCCCCACAGGGTAACATCCCCCCACAGGGTAACCATCCCCCACAGGGTAACATCCCCCACAGGGTAACATCCCCCACAGGGTAACATCCCCCACAGGGTAACCATCCCCCACAGGGTAACATCCCCCCCACAGGGTAACCATCCCCCACAGGGTAACCATCCCCCACAGGGTAACATCCCCCACAGGGTAACATCCCCCCACAGGGTAACATCCCCCACAGGGTAACCATCCCCCACAGGGTAACATCCCCCACAGGGTAACCATCCCCCACAGGGTAACATCCCCCACAGGGTAACATCCCCACAGGGTAACATCCCCCACAGGGTAACATCCCCCCACAGGGTAACATCCCCCCACAGGGTAACATCCCCCACAGGGTAACATCCCACACAGGGTAACCATCCCCACAGGGTAACATCCCCCACAGGGTAACCATCCCCCACAGGGTAACATCCCCCCACAGGGTAACCATCCCCCACAGGGTAACATCCCCCACAGGGTAACATCCCCCACAGGGTAACATCCCCCACAGGGTAACCATCCCCCACAGGGTAACATCCCCCACAGGGTAACCATCCCCCACAGGGTAACATCCCCCCACAGGGTAACATCCCCCCACAGGGTTACATCCCCCCACAGGTTACATCCCCCACAGGGTAACCATCCCCACAGGGTAACCATCCCCCACAGGGTAACCATCCCCCACAGGGTAACATCCCCCACAGGGCAACATCCTCCCACAGGGTAACATCCCCCACAGGGTAACAATCCCCACAGGGTAACCATCCCCCCACAGGGTACCATCCCCCACAGGGTACCATCCCCCCACAGGGTAACATCCCCACAGGGTACCATCCCCCACAGGGTACCATCCCCCACAGGGTAACCATCCCCCACAGGGTAACCATCTCCCACAGGGTAACCATCCCCCCACAGGGTACCATCCCCCCACAGGGTAACCATCCCCCCACAGGGTAACATCCCCCACAGGGTACCATCCCCACAGGGTAACATCCCCCCACAGGGTACCATCCCCCACAGGGTACCATCCCCCACAGGGTACCATCCCCCACAGGGTAACATCCCCCACAGGGTAACATCCCCCCACAGGGTACCATCCCCCACAGGGTACCATCCCCCACAGGGTAACATCCCCCCACAGGGTACCATCCCCCACAGGGTAACATCCCCCCACAGGGTACCATCCCCCACAGGGTAACCATCCCCCCACAGGGAAACCATCCCCCACAGGGAAACCATCCCCCACAGGGTAACCATCCCCCCACAGGGAAAACCATCCCCCATAGGGTAACCATCCCCCACAGGGTAACCATCCCCCACAGGGTAACCATCCCCCCACAGGGAAA
This sequence comes from Procambarus virginalis, assembly GCA_020271785.1. Lineage (NCBI taxonomy): Eukaryota > Metazoa > Arthropoda > Malacostraca > Decapoda > Cambaridae > Procambarus > Procambarus virginalis. Next base: position 7,642,975 of record WNGS01008507.1, read on the forward strand.
CCATCCCCCACAGGGTAAACATTTTCCCACAGGGTAACCATCCCCCCACAGGGTAAATATTCCCCACTGGGTAGATATCGTGATAAAGTTTTGTTGGTCAGCCTACCATGTGTGTGTTGGTCAGCTTACCATGTGTGTGTTGGTCAGCCTACCATGTGTGTGTTGGTCAGCCTACCATGTGTGTGTTGGTTAGCCTACCATGTGTTTTGGTCAGCCTACCATGTGTGTGTTGGTCAGCCTACCATGTGTGTGTTGGTCAGCCTACCATGTGTGTGTTGGTCAGCCTACCATGTGTGTGTTGGTCAGCCTACCATGTGTGTGTTGGTCAGCCTACCATGTGTGTGTTGGTCAGCCTGCCATGTGTGTGTTGGTCAGCCTGTCATGTGTGTTGGTCAGCCTACCATGTGTTTTGGTCAGCCTACCATGTGTGTGTTGGTCAGCCTACCATGTGTGTGTTGGTCAGCCTACCATGTGTGTGTAGGTCAGCCTACCATGTGTGTGTAGGTCAGCCTACCATGTGTGTGTAGGTCAGCCTACCATGTGTGTGTAGGTCAGCCTACCATGTTTGTGTAGGTCAGCCTACCATGTGTGTGTTGGTCAGTCTACCATGTGTGTTGGTCAGCCTACCATGTGTGTTGGTCAGCCTACCATGTGTTGGTCAGCCTGTCATGTGTGTTGCTCAGCGTACCATGTGTGCTGGGGAATACAGGACGTGTTGAGTGTTCACGTTTTACTTGTAATTTACGTAGAGGGTTTCGAGAGATCTTGTATATATATATATATTCCTCAAGCCCTGCCTGGAGCCAGGCTTGACTTGTGGTAACTCGATCCATCAAGGAGATGCTTGGGGCGGCTCGGGGGCCCCCTCATATCCACTTCAACCCGGTTGGTCCGGTACTTTTGCACCAGCTGATGCGGTTCTTGGAGTTGTTATAGTCGCCAAGCCAGGCGCAGGAACTTGTGTAATTATTTCTTGAAGTCCGTCTTTGTTCCGTGCTTACCTCTTCGTTAGCATGAGTCATGTAAATAGATTCAACATCTGGAAGGCTCACAAAACGTGGAAGTTGAAAATGCTTTTTGGCTGACTCTGGCGAATGTTTGTAAGCACTACTCTCGAGCTGGTAATCTTATCCTTTGGTGTTGGTAAGTTGGCCTACCTGGGCTCACATCACAGCACCTGCGCTCTGCTCCCACTAACCCACACTCCAAGCTTAAATGTTTTGTTTATCTTGTTATGACGGATGGTGAACATTGATGGGTGAATCTTATCATCCTGATAAGCTTTTTGTTATGTGTTGGTGGTCGTGTTCTCTTGAACTGTTCAGTGTAACCTTTCTTGCTACTCTTGTTGATCAACCAGTCAGGTGTGTAAACCTTTCACCGGCGTAGGCGGACCTACGCCGGTAAAGGTTTTGGTTAAAAATATCCCTGTAATAAAAATGCTTCCACCATTGGCAAGTGGCGTACCGCACATGTTGATCATATTTCTCATACTAATGACCCTTACACTTACAATAAATGTATCTGTTTGTAGAGTGTCTGTTGTGATACCGTGGAGGCCCACGTGTCCACACAGCCGGCATGATCCACTAACTCAACACAAACTCGTCGAGTTCTCTCTTGAAAGATTCCACTGGTGTTTCAGCCACATTTCTTAAATTTCTTGCCAAGGATTGAAGAGTCGTGAGCTTCTGAAAAATACTTGTTATATCTCTCTCATTTGAAGTTTAGTTTCCATGTGTGAGCCATCGTCCTGGCCCCAGTCCTTGCTCTCATTGTTGCTTTGTCATTTAGTATGTGTGGTTAGTGTTTAATGATATGTTCTCTATGTTTATGAGGGAGTGAGGCACTGAGGCCTGGTGTTGGGTGAAGTGTTCTCTGTTAATGAGGAAGTGAGGCCTGGTGTTGGGTGAAGTGTTTCTGTTAATGAGGAAGTGAGGCCTGGTGTTGGGTGATGTGTTTTCTGTTAATGAGGAAGTGAGGCCTGGTGTTGGGTGATGTGTTTCTCTGTTAATGAGGAAGTGAGGCCTGGTGTTGGGTGATGTGTTCTCTGTTAATGAGGAAGTGAGGCCTGGTGTTGGGTGAAGTGTTCTCTGTTAATGAGGGAGTGAGGCCTGGTGTTGGGTGAAGTGTTCTCTGTTAATGAGGGAGTGAGGCCTGGTGTTGGGTGAAGTGTTTTCTGTTAATGAGGGAGTGAGGCCTGGTGTTGGGTGAAGTGTTCTCTGTTAATGAGGAAGTGAGGCCTGGTGTTGGGTGATGTGTTCTCTGTTAATGAGGGAGTGAGGCCTGGTACTGGGGCCTGCTCATCCTGGCCTCATATATCTGTCACAACTTCAGCATCGACGCGCTAGAGAGAAAACGGCTCAAAGATATATACAAGAAAAGACAAAAGGAAAAAGAAGAGGAAAAAAGGAGGAGGAAGAAAGAAGAGGAGGAAAGGCTTGCGAAGGAGGAAGAGAAGTGGAGGAAGCAAGTAGAAGTGTGGAAGAAGGAAGAGGAAGAGGAGAGGCAGAAGAGAGAGGAGAGGGGTGAGAAGGGGGCCTGGGACTGGTCTCAGGGAGCGACCTACGAGTGGTGTGGTGGTAGTCTCCTCATTACCTTCCTCACTCCTCCTGCCCAGGTCAGTTGGGTGTCGTGTGTGTGTGTGCACCTGTGTGAGTGTGTACACCTGTGTGTGTACACCTGTGTGTGTACACCTGTGTGTGTACACCTGTGTGTCTCCTGCACCCCTCTGCAGGGCGCCGTCATGACTGGCTGCTCATCGCAATATCTCACACATCTCTATTCATGTTTACCTGTTTTTGGTTACATTAAACTGTCTTATTTTACTTTTGAGTTATTTTTTACCTTTATTATTTTCAGTATTTTGTAATGTGTAAACCAGTGTTAATTAGGACCCGTGTGGTTATTTTGCACAGTGTTGACCTGCATGCGCGCTAATATTACCAGTGTTGTGTTGACATGATGCGTTCCTGCCGTGACTCCAAGCCATATGTGCATGCGTGGCGTGACGCTTGAGCGTGATTTGTGCATGTGACGTTTGTGAATTACACGGGACACGCGGTATTGTGCATGGAGCACCTGTATGCTGCTTCCTCGTGTCATCTGTGTTACGTATCTGGCATCTCTCTCTCTCTCTCTCTCATCTCACACATGTCACTCTGACGTCCTCTGAGGTGTGGTGTAAACATAGGCGTCTCTGGCCCCGAGCCAGGAGACCATCCCTCATCCACCCTCACACTCATTCTCCTATACTATAGCGAGTACTATTTAAGATGCCTTCCCTACGTCACTTATATCAGGCTCGTCGTGTTTATGCGAGTGTCTGGCACTACATGGATGCCTGTGTGTCTGGCACTACATGGATGCCTGTGTGTCTGGCACTACATGGATGCCTGTGTGGCTGGCACTACATGGATGCCTGTGTGTCTGGCACTACATGGATGCGTGTGTGTGTGGCACTACATGGATGACTGTGTGTCTGGCACTACATGGATGCCTGTGTGTCTGTAAGTTCTCCACCAAACGGTGAAACTCTGAATAAGGAGATATGTTTATGAACAAATCTTGGGACTCAAGCTTGCATCCTGGGTTATATAAAGCTGCAGAAAACAGTACGACTTTGAATTTTAATACATGGTACGGAAAAAACGAAAACCTGAAAAGTAGTGGAGGATAAAAGACTTAGATATTGTCATAGTGATGAATGTACAAGTCAAAGATCTTGGAATAATGCCTGAAGACCGAATGGTTAGGGAGCACAACAGAGCAAACATGCCAACAGCTAGGAAAGCAATATGGTGCATTTGTTTTTTTGTTTGAGATATATACAAGAGTTGTTACATTCTTGTACAGCCTGTACAAGAATGTACAGGCTGTACATTCTTGTACAGCCTGTACATTCGTACATGCTTAGGGTTTCGGGCAGGTCCCTGAAATACGATCCCCGCCGCGAAGAATCGTTTTTTCATCCAAGTACACATTTTACTGTTGCGTTAAACAGAGGCTACAGTTAAGGATTTGCGCCTAGTAAATCCTCCCCGGCCAGGATACGAACCCATGACATAGCGCTCGAGGAACGCCAGGCGAGTGTCTTACCACTACACCACGGAGACTGTAAAGACATTATTGCCAACAGCATTTGGTGTTCCCAGGCGGTCACCCATCCAAGTACTAACCAAACCCAACGTTGCTTAACTTCGCTGATCGGACGAGAAGCGGTGTTCTCAATGTGGTATGGCCGTTGGCAAATAATAATAGCATAATAAGAACATTAAAAACAGTGGTTGCCACATCAGTGATGGAATTCTTCAGAGGACTTGTGATATCTCGAATGGGATATTGCATGGTCCTCAAATCCACTACCAAGGCAGGAAGGTAGCAGAACACGAACGTGTACACAAATCCTTCACTATGCTCGAAGAATCGGTGAAACTTAAACTTCTGGACCAAATGAAAGAATTCAAATTGTACTTCTAGGAGTGATGAGAGAAGATCTCATAATATAAACACACGAAATATTGGAAAGTCATATTCCAAATTTGCGCAATGGAATTAAACATATTGGAGTGAGATATAGTAGGAAGTTTAAAATCAATACAATAGAGAGCGAGGCACCTTGGGCACAGTTAGAGAACACCAGATTGTGAAATATATACATTGAGCATCTAAATATAATATACATTCTATTTATACATGTTATGTATAAATATACATTAATAGTGGGGAGGAGTAACAGGGTGTGGGGTGGGGTGTGACAAATTCTCGTTCAATCAACATATTACAGAAGCAACTAGGAACGAAAACACACTAGACTTGTTATTCACAATGATGAACTAATCCGAGACATCACAATCTCAGATACTTCATACTCAGACCATAAGCTCATTGAAGTGCGAACTAGCATAAATAACGGTAGTAGGTCTAAGAGACCCAACAAGCGAGAAGGAATATTCAATCAATTCAATTTCAACAATAAGAGTTTCGACTGGGAAAAACTAAATGTAGACCTTGACAACTTTCAATGGGAGACGGTCTTAAGCGACAAAACTATCACACAGGGAATAGCTCAACTGACAGCTGAAGCTTACAAGGTCTGTTTGAAGCACGTGCCTGTGAGGAGGGGCAGAAAGAGGACCACTCTAGAAAAAGAACGCAGACGACTGTACAGGAGAAGGAAAAATTAACGGAAATGCTTCGGCAGGCACGACTATCACAAGAAAGGAAAATATACCTAAACAGGGAGATCGAAGAAATAGAGCATACGTTGAAGCGATCATACGAGTCTGAGGAAATGGAATTGAAACAGAAAGCTATACAAGAGAAAGAAAAATCCAAAATATTTTTTCACATACGCAAAATCAAAATCCTCCCAGTATTGGACCTTTAATAACAACTAAAGGTACGTACACAGAGGACAACAAAGAAATTAGTGAAATTCTAAGAAGCCAGTATGAGGCTATGTTTAGCACACCAATAAACAACATGAAAGTTGATGATCCAGACAGCTTCTTTATGAATGACATTCAAGCTGCAGATAATATAACGGATATTAACACGAACTCGGAAGACTTTGAAAGAGAAATTGACAATATGCCCATGCACTCAGCTCCTGGGCCTGACTCGTGGAGTTCAATATTCACAATGAAATGTAAAGTACCAGTAGCGCGAACGCCCAGCATAATATGGAGAAAGAGCCTGGAGACAGGGGAGATACCAGCAGCACTTAAATCAGTAGATATAGCTCCGTTGCACAAGGGGGGTAGTAAAGTCTTGGCAAAAAATTATAGGCCAGTTGCACTAACATCACACATAATAAAATATTTTGAAAGAGTGATTAGGAATCAAATTTCTAGTTTTATGAAAAATAATGAGCTACACAACCCAGGACAACATAGATTTAGAGCGGACAGATCCTGTGTGTCACAGTTACTCAACCACTATGACAAAATCACAGAAGCTCTAGAAGAAAAACAAAATGCAGATGTTGTATACACAGACTTTGCAAAGGCGTTCGACAAATGTGACCATGGGGTGATAGCTCACAAAATGAGGTCAATAGGAATAACTGGTAAAGTAGGACGCTGGATACTTAATTTCCTGTCGAACAAAACACAGAGTAACAGTCAATCAAATAAAATCGAGTCCGAGCGCAATTAAAAGTTCTGCACCTCAAGTTACAGTCCTGTGGGGTGGGGAGGAGTGACAGGGTGGGGGTGGGGAGGAGTGACAGGGTGGGGGGGGGGAGGAGTGACAGGGTGGGGAGGAGTGACAGGGTGGGGAGGAGTGACAGGGTGGGGAGGAGTGACAGGGTGGGGTGGGGAGGAGTGACAGGGTGGGGGGGTGGGGAGGAGTGACAGGGTGGGGGGTGGGGAGGAGTGACAGGGTGGGGGGGTGGGGAGGAGTGACAGGGTGGGGGGGTGGGGGAGGAGTGACAGGGTGGGGGGGGTGGGGAGGAGTGACAGGGTGGGGGGGTGGGGAGGAGTGACAGGGTGGGGGGGGGTGGGGAGGAGTGACAGGGTGGGGGGGGTGGGGAGGAGTGACAGGGTGGGGGGGGGTGGGAGGAGTGACAGGGTGGGGGGTGGGGAGGAGTGACAGGGTGGGGGTGGGGGAGTGACAGGGTGGGGGGTGGGGGGAGTGACAGGGTGGGGGTGGGGGGGAGGAGTGACAGGGTGGGGGGGGGGTGGGGAAGTGACAGGGTGGGGGGGTGGGGAGGAGTGACAGGTGGGGGGGGTGGGGAGGAGTGACAGGGTGGGGGGTGGGGAGGAGTGACAGGGTGGGGGTGGGGAGGAGTGACAGGGTGGGGGTGGGAGGAGTGACGGTGGGAGGAGTGAGAGGAAAAAAATCTTTTTTTTTTTAGTAAAGAGGAACGAGAGATCATAGTGAAGGGAAGTATGGAAGTGGGAAATAGTTTTTTTTATTATTATTATTATTTCTACCACAGACGTGGCCACACATTTACAGTGCTAACCAGCATATATACATTTTCTTCTGTCCTCCATGGACAGTGTTAGAGATATGTTAAACATATATTTCAAGGGTTTTTTGATCAATCAACCACTGAAGGTGAGTCGGTGCTTTTAAAATGCTAAGCTAACCTATATACGTAAATACATAGATACACAGATTTACGTATGCCTTACATAAAAGTGTTCGATGTGTCTTTTACATGTGTCAATTAACGTGTTTAATTACAAAGGTGAAATGTAATTCTGATCTGCTTCCATATATACTTTATACCCCATACATATGACATACACACACACACTATACAGTGAGAGGTATGAAAGCAGGCGGGCTGTCCGCCTTGCTGACACGATGTGTGGGTGTTGGCAGCTAAGCTAAGCTGGCTCCCTCTTGTCAGGGAGCTGTGAGTGTGTGGAGGTTCTTCACATGGTTTCACCATATATGGATGTCTATAGATGAATACTGGAGCATTCATATATACACACTCCGATGCTTCCGCACATGTTGTTCTGTTTAAGGCTCTTTATTTTATTATTATTATTTATCGAGTTGTTCATACATATTATTTATCGACTTGTTCATACATACACTTATATACATACATATACTCACACATACACATACATACACATATACATATATATACATTATATATATATATATATATATATATATATATAT
>WNGS01008507.1:7656483-7673670 GCA_020271785.1 Procambarus virginalis
CCGAGAGAGACAGAAATGTCTGTGCACGTTTACTTTCACCTAAAGCTTCTGTTCACCTAGCAATAAATAGGTACCCGAGAGTAAGGCAACTGTTGTGGGGTTGCGCTTGAGTCAAAACATGCTTTCCAGCCTGCTGAACCTAGTATTTAACAAATAAAATTACTTGACACATTGATAATATTCATTGTTATTGCTTCCATTCCTCAGTCACATGATTGTGACTGGGATGTGGATGTAAATTTTTACCTATTCTCTAGTTTACCTAAAATGAACTCACCATCTCACTTTCAACTTAAAAGGGTAAAATAAAATAAGCCTGAAACTTAATATAACACGTATTCACTACAAATTCATCGTTCTTGAAATTGTTATGATAACCACTTACTAATGTGTGTAATTATGCAAGTGTAATTACCTAAGTGTAGTTACAGGCTGAGAGCTACACTCGTGGTGTCCCGTCTTCCCAGCACTCTTTGTCGTATAACGCTTTGAAGTATGTGTGTGTGTGTATGTATATCAACAAGTTTTTCTTCTACATAATTTTTATATGAAATTATTAAAATTTCTTCTCATTTCGATTAGTTTAAATGTTCACCCAAAACATAACATTATATTTATAATGGGATGTTTTATAAGGATTATCATTGTATATTTACCTAGCTTCAGACCTAAATCGATTAAAGTAAGTAAGACAAAACAATCACGTCTCACCTCATTGTTTTAGTTGAAAAAACGATGTATAGAGTACTACGATTTTTTTTCAAATTGCGCAATGGTATTAAGTAGACGTCAACCTAGATACAGGACATGCAGCATTATCAGGGGCTATTGTTCCCGCAAATGATAGGGCGATACGAGTTATTTGGCCTTTGTTTCTTTAATCACTTGATGCTTTTGTTCTTCATGTTATCATTCATCGTTATTAACGTTTCTGGTATATTCACTGGACATTTAACTGACTACTGGCTAATTATTCCATAATTCATAGCAAACATTTCTACGAGTTAGATTACGAATTCTGCCTGCAGTTCATTATCTCTGAAAATAACTAATTCCCAGCATCAAAGGAAAACAACTGAACTACAATGTCAGTGATATGAATTAACGAAAAATTGTTTTCTCCTCATTTATATTATTATTAATTATTCAAAATTATATTAATATTCAAAATTTAGTTAATTTTTAATCTTCCCTCGACAGTGACGGAAAACATAAGAAATATTGAGAAGATTCGTGTTAGAATCATTAATCTTACCCTTTCGGCCATATTAAACACACATTATATATATATATATATATATCGTAGCTATATATATATATATATATATATATATATATATATATATATATATATATATATATTATATACTACGTCACAATCACGTGACTAATGAATGTAAACAAAGAACAGTGAATATTATCAAATTTGTCAAGCACTTTCATCTCTTAGAAAATATTTGAGGGGGAGGCAGGATGGAAAGCATGTATTGACTCAAGCAAGTCGCCAAAGTGGGGTAAAGACACAGACATGTATTGAAAAACACAATCGGGCAGTTTAAGTAGTGTAGTAAATACACTAAGCATGAAGGGTACCCAATATGTATACCTACACCATGTACATTAATAATGTATACTTTAGAAAATAAAAAGTACAGGATAAGGATTGCTTTCCATTAAATGCGTTTTTAAAGACAACATAACATCGCAAGGTACGAATACGCAACGAACAACAAAGACATGCACAACAGGCTATTGTAGCCTAATGCACCGTAAGCAATAACATCGCCCCCACCCCCAATATAATACTCAACTGTTTGAAACGATTCCTTTACTGTTCTCCAGCCTGCCCGTCTCTGTGTTGAAGGCATCATCAGAAGAAAACATCTTGAATGTTCAAAGCTCGCCAGTCGCCACTACCTTGGGCTTAATGATATCCACAGCTTCCTGATCTCACGTAAAGGTTTTCGATCAGCTATTTTCACGGTGCACTATGATCAATAAATCGATCAATAAATATCTTCGTTTTATACGAACTTTGGGACTAAGAATATGTTTCGTTTAGCTGATTTCAAAACGCTTTCTGGATGACAGTTTAGATCCACTTTTAGTTTACGATCAGCAGCTTCGGTGAACCTGGTGTGAATGCTCCAACTGTTGAAGATACTACGAGGCTTGGATTTCGTCAAGCAATCGGCCCTGCTATATTATCACCGATAAGGAAACGATTGTTTGTGTGTGTGTGTGTGTGTGTGTGTGTGTGTGTGTGTGTGTGTGTACTCACCTAATTGTGCTTGCGGGGGTTGAGCTTTGGCTCTTTGGTCCCGCCTCTCAATTGTCAATCAACTGGTGTACAGATTCCTGAGCCGAGTGTGTGTGTGTGTGTATTCACTTATATTCACTTAGTTGTGCTTGCGGGGGTTGAGCTATGCTGTTTCAGCCCGTCTCTCAATCAACAGTTACTATTAATGTTTTTTTTTCCACACAGCGCTGGTAGCTGAGTGGACAGCGCGCGGGACTCGCAATCCTATGGCCCAGTTTTTTTTTTTTTTATATATACAAGAGTTGTTATTCTTGTACAGCCACTAGTACGCGTAGCGTTTCGGGCAGGTCCCTGGAATACGATCCCCGCCGCGAAGAATCGTTTTTACAACCAAGTACTCATTTTACTGTTGAGTTAAACAGAGGCTACAGTTAAGGATTTGCGCCCAGTAAATCTTCCCCGGCCAGGATACGAACCCATGACAAAGCGCTCGCGGAACGCCAGGCGAGTGTCTTACCACTACACCGCGGAGACAGGTTCGATTCCCGGCGCCGGCGAGGAACAATGGGCAGTTTCTTTCACCCTGATGCTCCTGTTACCTAGCAGTAAATAGGTACCTGGGAGTTAGACAGCTGTTACAGGCTGCTTCCTGGCCATAATCCATCACACTCGAGATAGAAGAGAAAGAGAAAGCGAAAGTGAGGGAAGAAGGTACGAGCACATAGACAAATAAGCATTTGAACTAGGCAAGCGAGAAAACGAGTACGAGTATTACCATCACATTTTAAAATATTCCAAAGTAAATCAGCACGCTATCTGTTAGAGCATCACTGACACTTGTTTATTTTCTTCCCAACACAGAACGTCGACCATTTTATTTTTGGTGTGTTCTCGTCTATATGTATTCACCTAGATGTGCTTGCAGGGACAAGCATCGCCTCCTAGCCCCGCTTTTAAAACATTTTGAAGTTCAATGCAACGATTAAGTAGCTTTGTTTTATTATCTATGTATTTAAAACAGCGTTATGAGTTAGATTTAACTAATTCCATGTCTAAACCTTTCCACTTATCTACAAATCTTACACAAAAGTAGTTTTCTGACATCGCTGTAACTTGTCTCCTATTCATAGGTTTGAACATGGCGTACTTGTCTTGGTCATGTTCTTTATACCCTTTCATGTCGTCATCATGTTCACTCTATTCCTACTCTCCTACAGTGGAGTGACGTCCAATTCCCTAATGCATTTCTCGTAGCTAGTGGCTCCTCACCTAAGAAACAAGCATTATTACATATCTTTGGATCTCTTCTAGATTTGGCTTGTTCTCTTTCAGGTGGGGAAGAGAAGAGACGGCATGCTGGATTTGCATAGGCAAGTGTGGTTCTCATAAAAGATTGTGAATAAGACACAGAAAATTCCTTTATCAAATTTCCTGAAGGGTGCACGGACATTTGCCAGTCCGGCATATGCAGCTGGTGTTGTCATGCTAATATGTGCCTCTGACATTAGATGTGAAGTTATGTCTACTCCCAAATCTTTCTCTTTTTCTGGTGCATGAAAATGTCTCCCACTCATTCTATACTGTTGTAAGGATCTTCTCACCTCACTTCCTATCCGCATAACTTTGGTCTCTACACCCTCACACATTCATCACTGTCTGGATTTATGTTCGCAGGTAGTTAGTGGCAAGTGTTCGGATTCTTCTCACTCTCTCGAATTATGCTGAAACATGCATTTCACGCAAAATATCCTCATTACAGTAAAAATAGAACTATACATGTGGATGAGGCTTTAACTTGCGTTCATAATGACAAAGGGACATAGCAAATAGCAAGTCGTTTACATTGGACCACATATACAAATGCGAGTAATCCTTCCAAGTGCGTATTTTGCGCCGAAGCATCGCTAAATTATATTAGAAAAAAGTAGGAATATAAATACATTATTTCCTTCTTGCAATTAGCATACAGATAATCTGCAAGCAGGAAACTAATCATATATTTGTATTATAATGACTTACAAATAATCAGATAGGGCCCAGTGGTCAATAAAAATGTAACTCAAACATGGAGGGGTGACAATATTCGATTATTTGAAGGTCAATCACAGCTAATGTCCTACGCATGTCTACATATATTACTTTTTACGTGTTAATGTACTATAATCTTTAACACGTGTTAGAATAATTTGTTAGTATGAAGGGATTTACAGTCTTATGAATAATGGCAGCTGCGATTATTGAATTAAGACATAATTGTGTTAATAGTTCTCTTATCACTGTTTCAGCAATGGAAAGTATCTCCGCAGGACTGGTTTATCAAACAATAAAACAAACCACGAGAACGATGTGGTAACATAAAGTACCAATGCCACTTCGTATACCAAATAAAATGTAAAACAGAGAATTGAAAACTCAGAGCAAGAGGAATATGTCGGTTCAGAACGCCAGCCATATCAGCAAGTTGTTGGCCTGACGATTGCGGAACATGATAGTCCACTCATTCGTTAACCAAAACACACAAAGATAAGATTAAGATTGTAATTACGTTTGTATATGGGGGATAAATACGCATAAAATACATTGATCTGACAACAGAATTGAAGGAATTATAACAGAAGACGGTTTTCCCACTTAAATCCTGAAGTTAAATGGCAGACCAAGAAGTTCAAGCATGAAGATTTTTTTATACAGGCCAGTGAAGGGAAATGCAACACTAAAAACATGACTAGTTTTATTTAACGTGAATAAGTGAAATAATGTTCGAATCCTTATCAAAACTCAATGCCCTCAATGAGAAGCAGTCGACTGGTGTGATGAATAGGTTAATTATCAAATCCCACATGACAGTATATATTGTTCACACATGGAAAATCTCCATTGTTTGTCCAATCAGTTATTTGTTAAAAATCCGAACGTCTTGTTGGTAATCTGTACTTAAACCACAACAGCGCTAACACCCACATACAAATACCAATTTTAAGCATACTGCAACACCTTTCACCAAAATACTCACTAATAGCAGAAACGTTGCTAATCCAAGATGACCGTCGGCTTCTCTCTCTGAAGGACTTCTTCGAAGTCCTGGAGCGAGCCTCAGTATTCTGAGGCGACGATGGTGGCAGCACTGGAGAATGGAGGACCGCATCACACTCTTCCTCCTCCATTATAGTTTCCGGGAAGGAGGAGGGAGTGTGTTCAGTGCCGTGAGAGAGGAGAGGACGCGAATCCAGAGAGGAATACGATGGAGGACGCGATGAAGATGAGGTTATGGAGGATGAAGAGGTGGGTAGGGATGATGGAGGGTGAGGTTCGGGTGGAGGGGGCGGTGGGAGTTGGGGGCGTGACACACGAGACTGATTGGAGTAAGGGGCGGTTGAGGAGGGTTGGATGGAATCAATGGGTGAAGCAAGCTCCCCAGAAGGAGGGGAAAGGGGAGGTAAGGAAGGGGGTAAGAAGGATGAAGATGATGTAGTAGGAATGATGGCGGAAGGACCCTGGACTTTCCCAAGAATGAATAGAGAGGGGAGGACTGACGGAGGGATGATTCGTGGGAGGGTTCGGAGTCTAGGTAGGTTGGGAAAGGAAGAAGGGGCAGATGGACGTGGGAAGGGGTAGAGGATATGCGGAAAAGGCAACGTAGAGAGGATAAATGGACAAGGGAATGAAAACAGGAAAGGATAATATATTATCCTCCAGTCCCACTTGGCGCGCTTCAGATCATCTCATTATCAACGATTACTGCATGTATCGGCTTTTCCATTAATTTACAACTTTTCATCATACTTCAAAATGTCCTTTTTTGAGGGAGGCATCAACACGACAAATTAATTTATGATTCAATTACAGAATTGATATCATATCATTCAAATCATTTTAAAAACTAATTTTTACATCAGGTCTCAAAGATTTTGCATTGTTAATTTTGAGCTCCGATGGATTACATTACAGAACTAAAAGGGAACAGCCTTTGTTTCACGCTAGCCATCATAACTCGTATAGCAGGATGCAAATGATTGATATTATACAATTATTTGTATTATATATTGCGTTTTATTCAATGATGCAGCATTGCATATGATTTACTATAAATAAACTTATAAGTGCAAAATGATCAGATACATATGATCAATGCTAAATGAGCAGATACATATGATCAATGCTAAATATCCAGATAACTATGATCAATGTTAAATGAAGATACATATGATCAATGCTAAATATCCAGATACCTATGATCAATGTTAAATGAAGATACATATGATCAATGCTATATATATATATATATATATATATATATATATATGACCAATGTTAAATGAGCATATGCATATGATCAATGCTAAATGAGCAGATACATACGATCAATGTTAAATGAGCAGATACATACGATCAATGCTAAATGAGCAGATACATACGATCAATGCTAAATGACTATATACATATGATCAATCCTACTTTAACAAGTACACATGATCCATCGTACACAAATGTCTTCACAAGCAACTCATACACACCCCACCCATAAAATATAACAATCAAAAGCGAAGGTTAATGGCATAAAATGCGGTCATAAGGCTAAATATAAGAGGAAATAAATGAATTGAACAAACAAAACCGGACCGCTGTTTTAAGTGCAATAGACACTAGTCCCGAACAGGAAGCCATAAAAGATCTGAAATCTGGCTCCGTTCCTCGTGCAGTGCAATAAGGAGGGATTTTGCAGAATCTGTTGCAAAATGAAGTAATTATGAAGGAAGAATCTAGCCTTTTGCTCTTAGAAAGCATGTACTTATGTCCTCACTAGTAAAGGAGGCTTATATGATATATCATATTATGTGATACGTTTTCTTCATAGTTCCTGAGTGTGTGTGGGTGCGTGCGTGTCCTCAGTAATATATATCGTACCTAGTAGCCAGAATGCACTTCTCGGCCTACTATGCAAGGCCCGATTTGACTAATAGGCAGTGATTTTCTTTATTTTCAATAAACTGTTTCCTATTGGTTAATTTTAAATATTATTATTATATTATATTAAGAACATAAATTATTTATTTAGTTGTTAATTTTAAATATTATTATTATATTAAAGAACATAAATTATTTATTTAGTTATGTTAGTTTAGGTTAGGATAAGAAAATTAAGTCAATAATTTATGTTCTTAATATAATATAATAATAATAATTCAAATAAACTAACTGGGAACAATTTATTGAAAATAAAGAAAATCACTCGGCCTATTAGACAAATCGAGCCTTTCATAGTAGGCCGAGAAGTGTGTTCTGGCTACTAGGTACGACATATATATATATATATATATATATATATATATATATATATATATATATAATATATATATATATATATAAATATATATATATATATATATATATATATATATATATATATGCATCGTTAGATAAATTCTAATTCAACTTTTGTAGTTATATGATAGCGTATGATTTAATATATTAAGTCTAAATGCCAAGATTTTACACTTCTGTGTGGAATATGTGTGTGTGTACTGAAACTGAAAATAAATTATTGTAAAATATGTGAGATCGCTAAGAATTCCTTGCAACATACAGGATTTCGTAAATAAAACCGACAACAAATGTAAACAAGTAAGTTCAGTACGCAAAATATGTCTTGCGGTACAAACATATTTTGAGCGAAAAATAAATCAAAGACATCAAATTGGTTTTACTATAAAGGCTTAATTGAGTAGTTTCGTATTATATCAGTTATTATGAAAACTAATTAAATTCTCAATGCTCGTAGTACTTAGCACATAAAAAAGTAAACAAGCACAAACATACAAAAATAACCACACAGACAAACACAATCACACACAACAGCACAAGCACCCACACAAACACCATCAGCCACAATAGCACAAGCACCCATACAAGAATAACCACTCACAAACACACGGAACAGCACAAGCAACCACACAATAACCACACACAACAGGACAAACACACACAAAACCAGTTTTCTGCAACTGAAAGGAAAGACTTGGACTACATATTACCATAAATCTATATACACCGTATGTGAGACCACTTATTACCTTCCTGTCCCGACATGGAATGCTAGGTAAAAAAAAAAGCCTAAGGATATGCAATAGGCTTGTTCCTCGGCCGAGACAGAAGTTTGATCGAAGACTGACAGAACAGCGAAGTAGAAGTGCATAATTCTAAGGGGAGAATTGCCCATGTAGGCAAAGAAGCAATGTCTCGAGTTAGGCAGCAGAGCGAGAGGACATGGATAAAAACTAGACATAATATAGTCACAGAGATGTCGGAAAGAACTTCGACTTGAAGTAAGAGTTGTAAATATAATAAACTAATACTAGCTAAGCTTATAGTCTATAATTTTAAATATAAATATGATTGGAAAAGCATGACAAAATAGCCAATATTTTAACTACTAGTGGTCCGTAAGGCTGTGAATATACATGTATCATGTTCAGAACACACTGAAAAATTTATTGGTTCCTATACAGCATGCAAATTATTTTCCGAAAGATTCCCTGCGTCGAATTTTATTACTTTTTTACATTCTTCGGAAATCCTATTATTTTTCATTTTGGACTATCCATGCGTATTTCATCTTTTTCTCCTGACACAAATTTGTTGCATTCTTTTTTACAATCCGGTCAAATCATTAACATTATCTATTATTTCTTTGTTAATTAACTTGGTTAAGGTAATAAGGTTAATTACCTTATTAAAGGAAACCTATAATTTATAACAGTAAATGGTTCCTATACGAGCAATTGTGTCACCGTGCCAGTATAGAACAGCAGAACATGCACCTCCACAGAACGCATCATATATCCTCGTGAGCCATCAAAACCACTACTAATAACTAAAACATACACGTCAGTACAAATTTATACATGATGTGATCCCACGCTAGTTATACCTTTAAACTAGCCTTGTCTTTAATATACATTATATATAAACATCGTCCTTGAGCATTCGAAAACCTATGCACAAGACACTGCTAAACTGTTGCAATCATTACGGACAGACTGCGCCTTACACACCACCACAAAGCCCTTTACAGGACCCAACTAAACGCTTCCACCACACTCAGCCCAACTAGGAAAAGGGCACGCGAACACTGACACCTTAGGCTAGAGGGTAGTGGAAGTGTGGACGTTGCTTCGTGAAACCCTACCTGTGCTATGACGACCTGGATATATCTGTACAGTGTACGGTTAGTCCTCCCTTCAACAGCTGGAGTTATGAGGTACAAGTGAAGAGAAGGATTTAGAGAAAATATATCCTATGAAATAAAAAAAAGAAATGAAAAGGCTGAATGTAACGGTATTTGGAATGCTTAAACTTATCACTAATTATTGCGAATATCTTTTAGGGAAGTAAGAAAGTAAAATTCAGGAGACTTTTCGGGGAAGACGGAAAGATTTGAAGGATTTGAAAGAGAAGATTTGTGGAATGGAATGAGGAAATCTGGAATATCTGTCTGTATCTTCCAGATACAGACAGATAGGAATACATTTATAAAGCTATAAAGATGGTGTAAGGAGGTGTTTAAAAAAACCTATATAATTTTAACAAAACATATTTTATCGTTTTTCAAACATTAGTCTCTCAATAGAAACTTCAGATTATTGACATTTATGAACACATCTTTCATAATAATAAATAAAAAGAAAATATAAGTTATCAGAAATGTTCAGCAACCAAGACATACATACGGACATTCACGAACAAACAAACTCACAACAGCATACGTTCAGTTTATGTACAAAAACTCAAACAAATTCAACATGAGCACCAGCGCGCATGCACACTTGATAAGTAATGTAGATTTTCCTAGGATATGAGACGGAAGGTTGGGAGTCACCTCATTAGACGACCAGCACTGGAAAAGTTGGGTCTAAGAGCTGAAGCTCTGCGGTTACAAATAGGTGAGAACATAAGACACACACACACACGCACACAATATTTATGGTTTTATGATTCTTCCTTAATCGTACAAGGTGTAATGTNTTACATACATTAAAAAACTAGTCTAGAATACCATATATGCTACACCACCTTTATAACTCCTACATATATAAAAGATTTAAGACTACTCCATAATCATTTCCCCAAGCAGGTTCCTCCGACAGGATGACTAATCAACTCCTCGTTATGACGCTGGTTATCAGTCTTAGAACTGAGTGAACTGAGTTTGTTAATAATATTAATAATATTTTAATTATTTTATTGATAAAAAAAATATTTTAATTATTCTAGCTTTATTATAAATTACAAAAAAGGTAAAAAATACAAAAAATAAATAACAGGAATTAACATACAAATGTGTGCTGTCCATACACAGTTCATAAATATCAAGGTTCAAAATATGAAGTTCATAAATTCATTTCAGCAATAAATTACTGAAATCTAGTAAGCTTTTTATTTTTTCTCCATTACACCAATAATAATCCCGAGGAGCAAGAACCACAGCATGCGAAAGAGACCAACCACAGACCGACTGCGTCTCGACCAAGTAGTCACTATTAAAACTATTATTTTACAGTAAAAATGAAGCGCTAACTGCAGGA
Source organism: Procambarus virginalis (assembly GCA_020271785.1). Classification (NCBI taxonomy): domain Eukaryota; kingdom Metazoa; phylum Arthropoda; class Malacostraca; order Decapoda; family Cambaridae; genus Procambarus; species Procambarus virginalis. The sequence goes on from WNGS01008507.1 coordinate 7,667,326, forward strand.
AGGAATTATCAGGGGAAAGCGCCAAGCCATTATGAATGAGACGGGGGAAAGGAATGGTGCCCAACTACTTGGACGGTTGGGGACTGAACGCAGACCTGCATAAAGCAAGACTGTCGCACTACCGTCCAGCTCAAATGGTTGGCTTAACTGCAGGATCTTTACGGAGTTTTCTCGTTGCCTATGGATCTTGATCCATGTGAGAGCGTAAATCTTGAGCGGATCATGGAGGAAGCCAGGAAGAGGCCACAAGGATGCGTCTTGACTCTAGAACCATAACTCTTCTCTGCTTCTTCACTCTCCCCAGATCCATCCTCACACACTTGGTTTTATTGTACCCTATTGCACCGCGTTATTATTAAGTGCTTTAAGGGCCCACATTCTGTATTTTATTGTACTGTACTTTCATAAACAAATACCATAAGGGCTATAAATTATTTTACTGTACTGAATTATAATTATTACATTCCCGAAGAGCTAATTTCCAGTATAACACTGTGCTAGATTGCACTCTATTATCACAAGATATGACCGTAATGTGTCACTGAGTAACATACAAAAGTCTTGTTAATAATGTTATAATTGACCGGAAAGTTAACCCATCCTCCTATTTAGGTAGTACTAAGAGTAATGATGAGGACCATCGTACATAAATTGGTGTAAAAGGCAATTAGAAAGTCGAAATCGGTACTATTGAATTTAGACAAACCGGAAATGTTTTTGTACTGTTGCAAATAAAATTTACCTAACTTAACCTTCCTAGGTCTAATACACACGGAGACCTAATATAGTACATATATGTGCTATACTAGGCCTAGGAATATTCAAAATTTGGTTTTCAGTTTTGTTCTCAGACTCTAGTCTAGAAGCGTAGCAGTTTTTGGCCATACCTAATAATAATAATAATAATAATATATTATTATTATTATTATTATTATTATTATTTATTTAGGAAAAGTACATGCATAGTTACATAGTTACACTACAAACATTCTGTTTGATTTAAAGATAGAGGTAGTACATACAATTCCTAAAGCCACTAGTACGCATGGCGTTTCGGGCAAATATAGTAGTCATAATAATAGCCATTATCGCATTACTTGACCCAAATAAGCAAGGCCCATTTTGCCTAACAGGCAGAGCGATTTTGCATATTTTCAAATATCTCTTTCCAAATTAGTTCACCCCTAACAATATTCATATATTTTATTCAGAACATGCATTTCTAACTTAGGTTCGCTTAACCTACGTTAGGTCAATTACGTGAAGTTTCGAAGTTTGAGTGAAATTGAAACATCCCAATCATGTATATTATAATGAAAATTTAGAAATTTATTTTCTTATATTGTTGACCAAACCACACACTATAGAAAGTGATGGGACGACGACGTTTCGGTCCGTCCTGGACCATTCTCAAGTCGATTGTGTTTTCTTATATTTCTTATCTATGGCTTACTCGTTCATGCAGCCTTTCTCATTATTATTATTATTATATATATATATATATATATATATATATATATATATATATATATATATATATATATATATATATATATATATATATATATATATAAAAGCTGCATGAACGAGCAAGCCATAGATCACTAAGAACTGTATATAACTTGGCCAGGTTTTGAACCTATGACGTCCAGGATCCCCCCTAAACGTACACAGTACGGTGATGATCAATGGTGAGGTGGTAACGGTACTGTATACGTTTCTGTGTACTAAGTCAGTAATTCATGTTCTTAATATAATAATACTAATGAAAATAAATTAATTAAAATATACCAAATAGATTTTTTTTTTTGTTTAAATAACGAAAACCACTCTGCCAATTAGGAATTACATATAACAGCTGAGAAATAAGTGGGAAAACCCTCTCTGTACAACCAAACCCTCATTTCCGACGTCATGAAAGTCGTTGGTGATCGCATTAAAAGCGAATTCTATTCAGAGACGGGCATGGGAGTCGACCTCAATCAACCTATGACACTCGCCATACAATCACAATTCACCTTGGAATGGTGTGCGAGACTACAAACGTCTGGACTCGAACGTCGAACAGACATTCTCTTACAGATATATACATTCAGTATTAGAATGTATTAAAGCAGGTTGCATTGAGGGTGGACGCTTTAAAGTTACTTTTATAAGATAGCTTCATCAAAAATGTGAAAAATATGAATGATCGGACTCTAAAATTACATAGATGAAGTTATGTGCTAGCTAACGTTCTTGGAATTGCCTGATATACGTTTTCACTTCCATGACAATTCAAAGAAAATGATTTCCTTTAAAAGCGGTAACCAAAGTATTTTAATGTACATTTTCAAATTGTTTTATATACCTTTAAAAAATGTACTATATAAATTTAATAATTGCTTAACACTCCCTTTTAAATTTACATGTTGCAAAAATAATACATTTTTTTTTATTAATTCATTCTTGTAATAAAACTACAGCCTTTAAATTTACATGATTCATAAACCGGATCCAAGAGAGATATTATTACAGACCTGTTTCATCACCTACTCACATTACTAGGTGTAGTATTTGCAGAGTTCCTGAGAAATCTGACCAATCAGTACGGAAAGGAAAAACAATGTCTTGTTTTCTTTCTCAGCAAAACACATTACCAAATGTCACTGCTGACCATGCAAGTTATATGAGTGCTTACGGAAACATTTTTGCCAGCGCATAATTTCACTACTCACAACACGAGAGATTGTAAGAAAATTCCATGTATACGAACACTCACAAGAGTACACAGCGAGAAAATAATAAAATAAAGGGATGGAACTGTAATGGGAGAGGGACTGTTGTTGTTTTAAATTAATTAATTATATTATACAGGAGTACACGTAATTACAAGATTGTAATTACTATACTATATATCCTCACACTCCCAATGTACCTTCTTGTATATATATCAATAAAATACAATAAAATAAAAATAAAATAAAATTCAGCTACTAGGAACAAAAAGTTCCAAGTAGCACGGGCTATAGTGAATCCGTAGTGGATTTCCCTGGCACAGATAGAAATGAGACATTGAGAAGAAAATATAAGATTGAGAAAAAAACAAAAATATACAGAAAAGTCGGAAATATAAATAAATACAGGAAATGGAAAGAAAAAGATATAAATATAGTACAGTAAAAGAATATTAAGATACAGATATAAAAAGACAGAAAACATACAAACGATTAACCCATCAATAGATAATTAAGCAGATGCTAAGAAGAACAATCATATGTAATCAATTCAATCAATAAATTGAAGCCAGATCTTTACTCGACATTGAGAAAAAATTACTCTTGAAGCTGTGGTAAAGATATAGCTCCACAGTATATTTGAATAGAAGCCGTTCAGTAGCTGCGCTATTTGGATACAGGCGTTTGAGTCACAACGTTATGTAGACTAACATAACGACATTCGAGTAATTGGTCCAAAAACAATACGAAATCCCCTAGATCTGGCCAATAACTAGGCATGAGAGTGGACGAACCGCCTCACCCTTGGCCACGGCATATGTGATAAGCCAAACACCCTGTCCCAGACAAAGGTAAAGTATACTATTTACGCCCTTTTACAGGCTTATTAACCAAAACTACAGTCCCTGTGGTGCAGTGGTATAACAATAGCCCGGCGCTTCACGAGGGCTTTGGCCTGGGTTCGTATCCTGGCCGGGGAGGATTGATTGGGCATCAATCTTTAACTGTAGGCTCTACTCCCCCGACAGTGAATGGGTACCTGGTTGTTAAACGATTTGGCAGGTCGTATTCCGGAAAAAAACTAGGATTAAGGACCTGCCCGAGACGCTATGCGTGCTAGTCGCTTAACAAGAATGTAAGAACTCCTGTATATATAAATAAATAAATAAATAAATAAAAACCTCATCACTTCACTTGTCCTCATCAAGTAAACACAAATACATTCCATCAAAATATATTTCGAACCATCCGCACACACGTGACAAAACATGAAAACAAAGTTTGAACACAATTATTTACATTTAAAAATGATATGTTACACTACTGAAACAGGGAGAACACTGCGCAAAAGTTGGCATTTGCGGTACATATACACATGGAGGGGGGGGCAGGAACACACAACACATACAAATGTAAATTTTCTAAATACAAATGCAAAATATTTAGCTGAACCAATGTTGGGATTCAGTTCTTAAATCTATATGTCACCCTTTTGCCATAATCCATGGAATAGGCATAGGGTTTTAATGAGTAATTAAGCTAAATATAAAAAGTAAAAAGACTGTTGATGTTTTTGCTGACAATGCAGTTACTGAGTTCATTTTGAGCCACTTCAACCTTTCCACCACCATTCATCGGATGAGAATAGAATATAAAATATATCAGCACGAAGGCTCTGCATGTTAGAATCCAGAAATCACAGCCTGAATCTTAATGCTAAGGTGCAACTCGTCTGTGTGATTCACAACACTGTGTTAACGTAAATGACAAGAACTAGTTTGATATAATTCCTACATAATTGATGTTGGACTTTATATAATGTCGGTTGACATATATATATATAAATATATATATATATATTATATATTATATATATGTCGTACCTAGTAGCCAGAACGCACTTCTCAGCCTACTATGCAAGGCCCGATTTGCCTAATAAGCCAAATTTTCATGAATTAATATATTTTCACTATTTTTTTTTCTTATGAAATGATAAAGCTACCCATTTCATTATTTGAGGTCAATTTTTTTTATTGGAGTTAAAATTAACGTAGATATATGACCGAACCTAACCAACCCTACCTAACCTAACCTATCTTTATAGGTTCGGTTAGGTAGCCGAAAAAGTTAGGTTAGGTTAGGTAGTCGAAAAATAATTAATTCATGAAAACTTGGCTTATTAGGCAAATCGGGCCTTGCGTAGTAGGCTGAGAAGTGCGTTCTGGCTACTAGGTACGACATATATATATATATATATATATATATATATATATATATATATATATATATATATATATATATATATATATATATATATTTTAAACCTAGAAGGGGTACCACCTCTGGTGCAAGATATATACATATATATATATATATATATATATATATATATATATATATATATATATATATATATATACACATTATGGTTCCTCGTACCTGAAAAATCAAGGGCTTCAAACTTAGGCCTATCCTTTGAATGCTGAATTGTGATCTCCTGAAATTGGCTTCTTTGTATCATTTCAAGACCAGCGTTTTCCCCCGAAGGATGTGACCCTCTGCTAACTTCTTCGTCCATTGGGCGATACTGAGGGGTGGACATATTTTTTTTCTAATTGAGGGCGATGAGTTGTTGATCGATTGAGTTTAAGAAAAATAAACTTGACTGAGATTGTTCATACTATGAGTCAGGAAGTTTCTCTGCGCCTGGTCAACAGAACAAGCTCGTATAACGAAATGTTTCGATATATAAATTCTGATCACAGTCACGAGGAATTCGAAAACACACTTGCTAGCTCAGAAAGTGTGTCGGCTTTATATATATTATTTTGGAGAACCGGACGCACCAGGCACACCGCAACAAATCCCACGTGTTGGTGCACTGAGCTGTCAGGATCTCACCCACCAGCCACTGCCTCAAGGACACACAGGTAAGATGCCGTGTTTGGAATATTTAACCCAGTATTTAACGCAAAGCCTCATAAACTCAACGTATATACACATATATTCCACATTATTTGATACATCATAGTACTAAACAAATTACATAAAAATATATATCGAAAGATAAGCAAGTTTGAAAGAGATGCCAAAGCAGTGCGACCTGTTGCGACTGCCAACTACTTATTTTATATTTTTCTTTAATAAAATACGATGAGTCTAGCAATCGCTGGCCAGATTAATTTACAAATATTCTTCCATGTGTATATGTATAGGCCGATGCATACATTATATATCGTAGCACAGTTAGCTTTGTTCTCTACTCATAATCAAGGATCCTGGGTTCGATTCCCGAGAGAGACAGAAATGTCTGTGCACGTTTACTTTCACCTAATGCTTCTGTTCACCTAGCAATAAATAGGTACCCGAGAGTAAGGCAACTGTTGTGGGGTTGCGCTTGAGTCAAAACATGCTTTCCAGCCTGCTGAACCTAGCATTTAACAAATAAAATTACTTGACACATTTGATAATATTCATTGTTATTGCTTCCATTCCTCAGTCACATGATTGTGACTGGGATGTGGATGTAATTTTTTACCTATTCTCTAGTTTACCTAAAATGAACTCACCATCTCACTTTCAACTTAAAAGGGTAAAATAAAATTAGCCTCATTTCCCCATTTCGCAC
>WNGS01008507.1:7680647-7691702 GCA_020271785.1 Procambarus virginalis
CTCTCTCTCTCTCTCTCTCTCTCTCATCTCTCTCTCTCTCTCTCTCTCTCTTATTCTCTCTCTCTCTCTCTCTCTCTCTCATTACACTACTCTCACCGTTTGTGACAATGTGATAGGTGCTGTGTCTTTTCTCTGAATCAAGGACAATAGAAAATTTCCAGATTTTACTTGAATAAACTTTAAATTGTTTTTCTACGTTCAGACTCGAGTTTTTTTGTTGGACATTTGTCTTTGTTAATTTGTTGTGGTCAGTCCAGTTCTATACTGCTTGTTTGCTAATTGTTTTTTTTGTTTGTTGTTCGCTGTTGCATGTGTTGGTAAACGAAGTTGCTGATTTTTTAATGATGATAGTTGGCACAGTTTTTTACCCTCGGATAATTGAAGCAGCTTTGTTACATTTTACCTTATGTATCTTTGAGAGAGAGAGAGAGAGAGAGAGATGTAGAGAAAAAGACGAGAGAAAGAGAACGAGAGAGTATCGAGGGCGCTTGTTGGACCACCACTACCACCATGCAGAACAGTATTGATCCTTGAGCGAGTTTACGCAGCTGGGCACACGCCTTCGCTGTAGAGTTAGTCCCCCACCTAAGCCATTACTGACTCCGAGGCTGAACACTAAGTGAAACACAAAAGGCACAAAATCATCAGCGAGATGGATAGAGTAAGAAACAAAAAAATCGTTTGCAGAAGATTTTACGCAAGTGACGAGTGAACGTAATCTAAAAATTTAATTATGTGGATTCAAGTGTAGATTCGAAAAATAGGACTACCGCCGAAACAGTTAAACCAAAATTCCATAGGAATGCCCTAGGAGTAGAAAGACGTGGAAGGCCTAATAACCAGGGGTAGAGCACTCACAATTAAATTATCAGAAAATTTATCATATTAAAAAATCATAATACTGACAATAAATGTATTATATAATAATATATTTTATGAGCACCTAACTCAGGGGGTTCTTAACTGGGGGGGGGGGGGAAGGGATGTGAACCAAATAATGGAGTATGGGACTCAATCGCTGAACAATTAAAAACAAATTTTTGATGAAAGTTTTATGATTTTTTTTCTGCTGGTTGTTCCTATCTATCCATATTTAAAGTAAAACTAAACTATTTAAAAGTTTTCAAGTCATCCTGGCACGTAATAGAACTGTGATAATGATGATTTTGATTCTGTATGAACGAAAATCAGAGATTAAGAAAGTGTATAGCATCAGTAAGAAACGTGCGAAAAAGAAACAAATATAACAAATATAACCAAACAAATAAGTTTTTTTATAAATGTAAACCAAATGGAAGACATTAATATAAGTGGAAATCTAACAATTTAAGCAACACAAAAACGAAAATGAAATTACGAAAATGTTCATCTAGATAATAAAATGTAATATCTTGACTTGAAATGCAATGAATTCTAAGAATTGAGTCGAAGCAACAGAGAGAAAAAATTTTTGCAAGAGGCCTTCAACCTTACATTTGTTTAGAATTTTACAAATAATATTTATACTGATCACCATCAAGACTTCGAGCACTGCTCGAGTACTTACCGCAATCAAACTAAATTCTGGTTTAATGTTAAAAAGAACTAGAGAAACCACATACTTAAGAGCGAGCGTAACGTTTTTATGAGACACTCGTGAAAGAAATTACTAAGTCTTCGGGTGCGAGTAACTGTGTAGGGAGAGAGATGTGCAGACCTCGTTATAACATAAACGGCCATTACTCACTATTATTGACAGACGCCACTATTCCCAAAACCCATTCTCTCTCTCTCTCTCGCCCTCTCCCTCTCCCCCTTCTCTCTCATTCCACACACACACACATACACTAAAAAAAAAAACCTAAGGTGTCAGAGTTATATAGAAATTAAATGGACTAGGAAGTCAAATTGCGGTAGTAGACTTCATAGATTTATCGGATATAAAGACCAACCCACATTAGACCTTTCAGAGCAGTTGGCATGAGGTACCTGGAGCTTTGCAATTACTTTATTCACTCTCGTATTCTTGAAGATATCCTCACAGTGTACCCAAAATTTGCTAGTGCAGGCTACTAAACATATGGCCCTGTATGACTAACCATCCTGCGAGATGGGGACTTTTATTACCACAGCTACCTTATTCAATCTTGTGTTGATGATATCCTCAAAATGCATCCGGAGTCTGCCAGTGCAGACTGCTTATCACATGCCTCTGTATGACTCACCATCCTGTGTGATGGGGATTTTTTTAGCATCACCTAGTTAGCTTTTTTGACACACTGTACTCCACTTCATATAGTCTAGAGTAGCTGCACTAATGCAGATGTACCTCATATATTAAAAAAAAATCAGAACCTAAAGGGTTGGGGAACCTTTGAACCAATGTTGATAGTTGGAAGGCGAACCTCAGGCAGCTGAAGCTTAGCATTCCACGAGCACAATTAGATGTGAACTAGAGTGAAGATGATTCAGACAAAAAATACTCAGGCCTATCAAGAAATAGATGCAAGATGCTTAAGTTGAGTAGTATTCTAAAGAGAGAAAAGCCATGGAAGCAAGAGGCAAACACAACCCACATCGATGTGAGGAAATACTTCTTCAGAGTAAGGACATGAAGACAGAGGGACGAAGTAGAAGGATAAATACTAGATGCTACCTCCATACGTAATATGTCTCGCGGTACAGTTGGCTTCGTTCTCGATTCGCAATCGGGAATCCCGGGTTCGATTCCCGGACGAGAGACAAATGATTGGGCACGTTTCTTTCGTCTAATGACTGTTTGCCTAGCTATAAAATGGGTACCTGGGAGTGGGCATCCTGGGGAAGATCAGTAATTTGACCTTGGTTGGAACCTCAATACAGTCCAATGTGCATATTATATATATATATATATATATATATATATATATATATATATATATATATATATATATATATATATAAAAGTGTGTGTGTAGGGTAGGGTCTAGTCATGCCTTAGCCAACCCTTTACCGACCGAGCTCTCCCTTGAACCCATACACCAAGCACCACAGCTGGAACACACTGTAATCATGAGCTGTATACTGTGTTTTTATTTTGTTTAATAATTTTAGATAGGGTCACAAACATAATACTGTAGCAAAACAAACACACACACACACACACGCGCACGCGCACGCACGCACACACGCGCGCACGCACGCACACACGCGCGCACGCACGCACACACACGCGCGAACAAGGGGACACAGGTGGAAACTGAGTACCCAAATGAGCCACAGGGACGTTAGAAAGAACTTTTTCAGCGTCAGAGTAGTTAACAGATGGAATGCATTAGGCAGTGATGTGGTGGAGGCTGACTCCATACACAGTTTTAAATGTGGGTATGACAGAGCCCAGTAGGCTCAGGAATCTGTACACCAGTTGAGTGACGGTTGAGAGGCGGGACCAAAGAGCCAGAGCTCAACCCCCGCAAGCACAAATAGGTGAGTACACACACACACACACACACACACACACACACACAGCACGTGTAAACTCACATGCTCTACCCCCTCGCTCGCTGATGCACTCAAATGCAGACTTTGTATACATACAGACAAAGCCATGAGTTTATTGAACCCTGGTGGTAAACCCTCACTACAGCACGTCCAGTATTATAGCTGATAATTATTCTTCATTTATATTTTTATCCCCGAAAGTATCTTGTGGTGGGTTTCATTCCGGCTGGTTTAGTGCGTCGTTATGAATAATGAGATGCGTTGTTTTGCAGGAATATATATAGTTTTCAGGTTTTATTCTAATTTCATTCAAACTTTTCAAAAGTAGATGGGGTAACCGGATGGTATTCATTTATTAACTTTTATAATGAACGCTTAAATTTTACAGAATCGCTCTCATGCCTCTCCCTTTGTATATACATGATATCAAGAGCGTGGAGAGCTGTCCCCGTTCTAACTCAATGTACAGCCTAACCTTACATGTATTCCCCAAAATACGGTCCAATTAATCAACATACCCAGGTCCTAATTACTTGCTGCGTGCACAGGGTCAAAGAAACAAACGATGGGATTCAAATTGCTACACCCTGCCAGATTCGAACCTAAGCCTTACTCTTGTTTCTTCACCACACTGCGTAAGATTTGAACCTAGGCTTTCCCTCTTCTTCCCCAGCCTAAGATTCGAACCTAGGCCCCAGCCTTTTCGGTCTTTTTCTCCATATCAATAAATATTCCCTCTGTTCCCTCTTCCTTCCCCCCTCACAAACCCCTTTCAATACCAAATCCTTAGACCCTCCTTCCAGACCCCGTTCCTCCTTCTCTCAGATCCACTCGCCTCCTCACCATGCACCACCTAAGCAGAAGCACCCCCGAACTCTGGGGAGCTAGGTATAGCAAAGTCCCCAGCCGGAAGCCTGCCATTGGCCTATGCAAGAATGCATAAAATATTTACGAGTCAATCTATACACCGCTGATGTCCTGGATGTGGCCCATGTCCCCACTTCATCCTCGCTTCTCCTGCCGGCTGTCCCTATGTCTATTCTCTTGATGGTGCTGAGAACGGGGTCGAACTTGGTGATGGTTCAACTTGGTCGAACCACGTTGAAGTCGAACTTGGCCGGGAGGTGATAGTCTGCCCATCTTTCCTGGAAATGCTCGTATTTGCAGACTGTGGAGGCATTAGTGCTTGCGGAATGGGCTCTTGTCGATCGCCCCTGGATGACAATGGCTTAAAGTTTATGGTGACAGCTTATGTTAATAAAGCTATTCTTAAGCCGATCCTACTTAAACTTGCTGTCCTGTCGACTAACGCGACAATGTTTGTAAAGGTGGATTTAAGTCGATCGTTTCTGTTTGTGGCCTCATGGTGATGGGGTCATTATGTGATGTTATTCCGATCACGTCGAAGGATGACATACATTCTTGTCTTGAAGTGTTTCAGGTGATCGTCCCAGACATGGTCACAGAAAATTATTCAAGGCGAACAACTGTAGGAAAGATATGTCGATCTTGCAATAATGGTGGTGACGTATGCATATCGACCCTCCAGTAATTATGTTATAATTATGCGCATAACGACCGTATAACAAGAACATACAGCATAAACATACAACATACAAACAAAGACATAGGTGGGCAAAGTGCGACACATTTCCTCCCCCTCCCCCGCAGGAGAGAAGACAATAATCTGAACCATTCACTGTCACTGTGTAATTCCGGGAGGCCATTACAGCCACCAGCTAACGACCCAACACGCTAACCAACTATAAACAACGGCCTGCATCACCAGCCAGCCGCAGCTCCTTAACCACACCCGTATTCTTCGCCAGGAGCCCGGCTGTTACACTGGCAATACAAGTGCGCTAATTCGGAGTCCGTAATTGCATAGTTGTGTCGTTATCATTCACTTAAAATTATACAAGGATTGAAATTATACAATGAATGAAATTATATAAATAATTAACATAATATAATGAATTAAATTTTATAATGAATTAAATTAAATAATCAATTAAAATTATAAAATGAGGTAAACATAAATAATGTGCATGAAGTAAATGATATAATGAATAATGAGTTAAATTATATAATTAAAATACATAATGAATTAAATTAAATAAAGAATTAAAATACATCATGAATCGAAATTATATGAAAACATATAGCATAATGAAATAGACTATACAATAAATTAAATCAAATAATGAAATAAATTTTATAATAGATTACATAATGATTCAAAACGATTAAGAATTACATTATATAATAATTAAATAATGGATTTAACTACATGAATAATAATTGTATAATGAATTACAATTGTATCATGAATGGTTACGGTTGTGTGAACGTTTGACGTGAGCATTGTAAGCAGCTGGCCTTATGGGGCTGGCAACAACGATGACGAGAGTGTAAAGCACTCTCATAATTACGTAATTACTGTTGATAACAACACTACTATTGATGACAACATTACTGCCGATAACAATATTACTGCTGATAAGACGATCCCTATTGATAACAACAGCAGCAGCAGCAATAGGTGCAATAATATCAATGCACCGCAGCAATAACACCAGCATCAATGGTGATAGCAGCATAATAACCCAGCCACTCATCAACATAGTGAAGAAACGACCACTTTTCGGTCGTTTTTAAATAAAAAAATGTTTTTTAACCATTATTATAATGGTTGACCATTTAACCATTAAAATAATGGTTAACAAAAATAATGGTCCTGTTTGATAATGGTCGGACCATTATCAAACAGGACGTGACTGACGATATAATGACTATATCTTCGGTCACAATAACGTGGCTGAACGTATGGTTATCATATCTTCAGCCACGTTATTGTGACTGGTCGTTCGCATAACAGCAGCAGCATCCTTTGAGATAACAGCAGCAACATTTGAGATAACCGCAGTAATGTTGGTGATAACAGCAGCAATATTGGTGATAACAGCGGCAACATTGGTGATAACAGCGACAACATTGGTGATAGCAGCAACATTTGAGATAACAGCAGCAACACTTGAGATAACAGAAGCAACACGTGAGATAACAGCAGCAACACTTGAGATAACAGCAGCAACATTGGTGATGACATTGGTGACAACAGTATCATCACTGGTGATAACAGCAGCAACAATGATAGTGACAGCATCAATAGTATGTATACAGTATACTGTAATATATATATATATATATATATATATATATATATATATATATATATATATATATATATATATATACACAGTATACTGTAATATAATATATATACCGTATTTTCAGTATATCACAAAGTTAGCTGTTGTTTTTCCACATAAGTTATGTAGTTTCATGCCATACCTTTTTTGCTCAAATTAAAAAAATTCAAAATTTCAAGAAAATACGGCAAACGTTTACTAAATGCTAAACAGAGTCCAAGAAAAGAATACAAAAAAATAAACATACAAATCCATTCGTCATTTCAATCGTAATTAATTCCTAATCCCAGCACCTGGTCAAAGATAAATTGAACAGACACATCGAACATGAATTATATATTAATCTGCAATCAAACGTTCATCTAGCACGTTCATTCAAATTAATTTTGTGTAGAAGAAATATGAAATTATGCTCTTTAAACAGGAATGATTATGAGCGAACCTTTATTATTTAGCTTCCGTGACAAAACAATTTTAGGAAGTAAATATTGCCATCTACACTTACTCATGGTATTAATGCATACATTTATAAAATGTTTTATGGACTTTCAAACCATATTTGTCTCGAAAATTATTATACTTTCTATTAATAATTCATATAATGTACAGGTAACGTTTAATAATTACTGGATTATCTAATAAATTTCCTAAGGTGCAATATGGTTTACCCTTAACGACTTCAGTGGAGCTAATACTTAGAAACTGAAGCACTAATCTTAGAGACCCATTAGTAAAACATTACTTAATTACTTTACATTACTTTACTAAACATTACTTACATTAGTAAAACTTAAAAACTAAGCAGTTGGTCTTTTTTTTAAAGCATACATATAATACGTACTCAAAACATTTAATTATCATACTTGTATTTATAAAAGAGTACAGCTTTATCAACCCTAGCATGAAGTTTATCTAGGTTGTAAAGGGCTTTACAAAACAATTTAGGCTTTGTTTGGCGTTTCAAGTTAATAGTAATTTTTACTCAAACTTTGAAAGTTTCCTGTGTACGGCCGAGGCTAACTGGATAACAGTCAACATAAAAATACTTGTTGTAACCGCAAATAAAAGAAATCATGACGTTATCAAAACGTACAAACTTATGCTTTATTTTAAAATAAATTATCGCATATTTTTCAAGAACTGTTTTTGATAATGTTTCGAAAAAAAATCACTGCAGATAGTATGCACTTAAATTCACATGCACCTCGCCACGGATACTCTGACAGTACAATTTGCACATCTATTTTGTTTTCAATGGGGTTAAGGAGGGCAATTCCATAAGCTGCCAGCAACTGATGTGGGATTGTATTCTCACAGTGAAAGGTTGAGTACTCTGTCACGTGATAGTTACAGTAAATTGGTCACCAAAAATGCCACCGTTTATTTCAATGAAATCACTGTTCACTACAATTAAAGTCTTTGCCAAAATACAGTGTAAGAAAGTAACTATCTTACCTAACAGTACCCCCCATTATTGCGTGGAAGAATGTATTTTCCATATCTAAATATATTAAAATATTCATAGATTATACGTAAACAAAGAGATGTGGTCCGGATCTCTGCGTATATATACCCTGAAAGTTTGATCTGAACATAAACTTTCAGGACTAAACTAAACTTGCTGGTTGGTCAGCAACGTTTGTGAGGGCCCTAATAACCTTCCGGAGTTTGAAAGCCCTTAAGTCCCACATGTGTAACAAACGCGCACGTTATGTATGAAAAACACACACACGTCATATGTGCAGATCGCGCATACCATGTATACCAAACGTTCATGTCATATGTACAAATACGCAAGTCATGTGTACAGGACGCACACGTTATATGTAAGAAGCAAACTTAAATCCCTGCCAATGAAGTAACGTTTAAAAATCTCCTTTGAATGAAGAAAACACAAATTTCCAAAGGGAGTGATAAACAACTCGATATACAAAAACATTGACAAGATCAAAAAAAACTATTGGAGAGTTGGAAAGGTATTGGAGAGGGCGTTAGACCATGAAAGGAGTAGTTCACACACACACACACACACACACACACACACACACACACACACACACACACACACACACACACCCCCACACACACACACACTCAATACACAACACACACACACACACACACAACACACACACCACACACACACACACACAACACACACACACACCACACACACAGCTAAGGAGTAGTTAATAAATGGAATGCACTAGGAAGTGATGTGGTGGAGGCTGACTCCATACACAGTTCAAATGTAGATATGATAGAGCCCAGTAGGCTCAGGAATCTGTACACCTGTTGATTGACAGTTGAGAGGCGGGACCAAGAGCCAAAGCTCAACCCCCGCAAGCACAATTAGGTGAGTATTAGGTGAGTACACACTCTGCAGAGTTGGTCCGAGAAATGGCTACTAGATTTCAACACTATCAAGTGTAAGGTGACAATGAAATCACTAGAAAGTGATATATTTATGGGAAAATATTAAAGCCGTTCAATGGATCAAACCCGCATCCCTGAACTCCTCAGGCACCTGCACTACCGATTGGACCATGATGGACTTTAAAGCATCCCAACCAAAAATACTTCCTGACTTACATGAAATTTAAAAGGTACTATCCAAAACCACAATCAAGTTTTACGAAATACTCATCTCATACTCAGGGGTCAGTAGTGGGTTCGATCCCATCACACAGCTTCAGGTAAAGGAAATTTAAACAGGTTCTGGTAGACTAGAAGGACGATACACAATGAGGTAAAACTACTTCCCTATAACAAGAGAAACAGAACTGGGAGTGGATATAACACCAGTCCAAACTCCAGAGGCACATATAAATTCCATGACATCAGCATTCTCTACAATGGCAAAAGTCAGAACGTTATTCAGGAAGCTGAACAAAGAGACATTTAGATCACTGTACACCACCTACGTTAGACCAGTTTTAGAGTATGCAGCCCATCGTGGTGCCCCATCTAAATTAAATACCTAAGAAAACTATAAAAAAGTCAAGGGATTTGCAACGAGGCTCGTCCCAGAATTGTGAAGGATGGTGTATGAAAGACTGAAAAGTTAAGCATGATGTCGCTAAAAGTGAGATGAGAAAGAGGAGACATGATAGATTTATACAATTCTTAGTGGGGGGTAGCAGAGTGGAAAAAAAGATGCTCACAATGAATAATTATAGAAATGGAAAAGGATGAAAGCTTGAGAAACAGAGGAGCCATGGAGATGTTGGGCAATTTTTTTTTAGCGTACGAGTAATAGGAAAATGGAATGAACCAAATGAGCAGATTGTTGAAGCGAATTCAATTCACAATTTCAAAAGTAGATATGATAAATAAATAGATCAATAATTGTCGCATAACACAACCACCAGTTAAAAAGGAGCGGTTCAAGAGCTAAAACTCGATCCTGGATGCACAATTAGATGACAATACAAACACACACACACATAAAAGCATGCAAGCTAAGTGAGCAAGAAATCCCCTGTGCAGGGAGCCATGATGCTCCTACATATAAAATACCGGCAACTCGAGGCTCGGGGAACCATCGTTATCAGACCGGCAGGCTGGGATTAAAATCTATGTTGCTTGGAAACCTTCCATCTTTACACTCCTTTTTTGTCGCCGCACGATCGTTACATGTACTCTTAGCTTGTCTGGAGATGGGCGCGTGAGGGGTGTGCTAACCTAGCAATGCTTACGGAAAACTGCAGCTAGTTCTTAGTCTCGCCTCCTAGCAGCGGTAAGTAACTTGTGATTGTATGTTACTGAAAGTTACAGTAGTCTTAAAACTCTGTATAAAGGTGACTTTCCACTGCATTATGCATCACGTGTTCATTTCTTCGCAATTTACACATTATAAATGGCCAAGTCTTACAAAAAAAAAACTCATTTTTTTCAGTACACTTACATTAAAAAATCCCCCTCACAAATAAGTTGGATTTTTCATTACCAAGATTTTCGCTGGTTGCATCATCACAAGGAGAGCGCGTGAGAGTAAAAGTACGTAATTATGTATTGTTCTTGTGCTCAGACTAAATGTCAACAATATATTCGTGAGTGAAGCCCCGCCAAATACCCGAGAATATGTATGTGTTTACTCATTTAGAGATGTGTTCTTGTTGGATGAGCTTCAGCTCATGGGTTACGCCTCAAGCAAGTCTGGTCATATCAAATCTACATTCGAAGTTGCGCTCACTCACGGGTGTGTACTCAACTAGTTGTGCTTCGGCTCTTTGGTCCCGCCTCTCAACTGTCATCAACCGGTATACAGATTTCTGAGATTTCAGGACAGTTACAGTCCAGAAAATGCTAGTTACAGAGTGAGTGCTATTTCAAGAGCTACATATTTACAGTAAGTCATCATACATTAATGGTAGGTTTATCG
>WNGS01008507.1:7705770-7716822 GCA_020271785.1 Procambarus virginalis
TGATATTAAGCTTTTCTCGTGTTACTCAACCAAGTTGGGTGCAGCACAATGTCCCACCGTCAGTATAAATCCTGAGGGAAAAGTTGAGGGTCCCTGCATAAATCATGGTTGTTGTTGAGGATATATGAAGCTTTTAAAACTGTCGCTTCTCTATGAGTCTGCTGCTCTCATCTCTCCTCTCTCTCTCTATATTCAAGCTCTACTCTCTCTCATCGATATTCTCTCCTCTCTCTCCTCTCTCTCTCCTCTCATATGTCTTGGAAATTGTCCTATTGTCCTGGAAAATACCAGACTACTCAGATTCGGCACAAATGAAGGTAGGTCAATATTTGGATGTTTATAATGAAAGCGAACTCTTTAAAACTTTCATAAAGCTTCGTAAAGTATATAAGGTGTTCGAAAGCCTCAGCCTAAAAAACCTCTTCAATGTCCGTGAGAGCTAACAGGATTTCGTCGTAAAAGTTCGTAAGTATTCGCAAGTACGTACGAGATTTTGGCCAAAGCAAGGACACACTGGAGCTCCATATTCGTGAGCGATCAAAGAAAATTCGTGAAAGTTCGTTAACGCGTGATGGAACGAACTTATAAATTTTCATATACATAAATAACAACTTATCAAGACGATTGTTCATACATAATTATTAAATGCTTCAGGAAATAACATATATAACGCCTGTTGAATATAAGACTGTACGTATACAAGTTTTAACAAATTATGTTCCAATTATCAATCAATATATGTAACTTATATTTGTAAAAAATAAATTACGTCAGGCTTCATATCTCCCTCCAGAGTCGTCTATTTTCCTCTCGTTATCTCAATCAGCGACGCAGAGCAGCCAGTTGCCTTCCTACCCAGATCCCACGTCATCAATCAATCACAATCTCGTTCCCTGCCTCACTATGCGTCACAATACATCAGGTTGCCACCGCCCACCCTTTGGCTCAATCTCCATCTCCTTGTTGTATCTATCCCTCTACTTCAATCTCTAGTTGATGGCCGCGGGATGAAAGCTGCACTCAAAAGATATAAAAAAGAAACACCAGTCACATAAATAATTACAGACAACGTTACGATCAGATAAAACACCAGCAATTCTTAACTGAGCGAAAAGTGTGTCTGTAATATAGAGGGATTAGATGGGATACCCGGCGGTGCCCGGGTTTCTGTCTGTCTCTCCTCCTCTCATATTCTCCCTCCCTCCCTTTCTCACTGTTTCACATATTCTCTCTCTCCCTCTTTCCCATTCTTCCTCCCTTCCTCATTCTCCCTCCCTCACACCCATTCTCCTTCCATCCCTCCCAATCTCCCTAACTCTTTCCCGATTTCCCTTTCGTTTTCTCTCCCAGTTGGCTAAACATGTTCGAGTAATGTTGAAACAACATTATCAATGTTAAAAATAGTTATCAAAAGACGGCCTTTAATCAACGTTATCGACGTTGAATCAACGTCGATAACACCTAAGAAATTTGTTGTGAACACACCACAGACAATTAAACCCACATTTCAATTTCATAGCGTAGTTGGTTCTCGCAATAAGAGCCAATCCTACTTAAAGACGGACATGGAATCGACCCCAAACATCCCATGACAATCGACATACAATAACAATCCACCATGGAAAGTTGCGGGAGGCTAACCGCATAAGGATATGATGAAATCGTGCTCAAAACGGTTCAACAGCGCTGTTTCTGATAGATAAAGCCGAATATATCGTTTGGTTAGGTTGTATTAGCTTAGGTTAGATTATATTAGGTTCGGTAAGGCTGGATTTGGTTGGTAATTTTAGGTTAAGTTGGTTTGGGCTAGGTTGGGTAAGGTTAGGTAGGTTATATAATCTGTTGTTGAACCGTTGTGTGTACAAATTGACTTGGACCAAATATATAGTCATGTAATTAAGTACGGTTTCCTTCAACACCACCGTCAGTTGCCGCCATTTATCCGCGCCAATTTGCATCTTCAGTCAGTTTATAATCATGTTTATCAGCCTCACTCTATGTTTAATTTAACTTTCGATACCTTTATTACTCAACACCTTCACTTTATGAAAATCTCCATCCCCCCTTTACACTTATCTCCATCATGTTATCTAGGTCACATTTCTCCCTCCCCTTTTACACTAATCTCCGTCACATTCCCTATGCCCCAACCATCTCCGTCTATATTACCTCCCTACTGCCTTTGCGTCACTCCCAATCACCCAGCACGCTGTCAGTGCTCATTCGAGCCTTCTGGTGGGGCATAGGAGTGGATTATGAAAATTCACATCTTGAAGATTCACGTCGCCCCGGGGAAAAAATCCTATCCGGCACGGTGGTTGCAAATAAATGGCCTTTTAGAAGGGTGTTCAGGGAAGGTATTATTGGATGAAAATGCCATTATAGATGGCTCGGAGGAGAGGAAAAAAAAGATTTGAAGATCAGATGGGAAATTTATTAGACAAGGGAGCGATGTAAGGGTTTGTTCGGAGGTGCCACGATGTAGGTGACATGAAACGGGTGACATGAAAATGACATGTCATGAAACATGACTCTTTCCTCCACTCTCACATTCATGTAGTCTGCTGCACTCTCTCCTCCACTCCCATGTTCGTATTGTCTGCTGCACTCTCTCCTCCACTCCCACATTCGTGTGGTCTGCAGGACTCTCTCCTCCACTCCTACGTTCGTATGGTCTGCTGCACTCTCTCCTCCACTCCCACGTTCGAGGACTCGACAGCACTATACTCTCAAGAATATGGCTCGCGAGGACCACTAATCGAGAGAGCTTACTCCAGGGAACCCATATCCATAATTTATACTACCCTAAAATATCAGAACAGGTTACATGCGAAGCAAACCTTTTGCTAGATAACATATTACACTGAAAATATATAACCTTTGCGACTTTCTTATTTGTTGTTATACCTTACTTCAGAGTGAGGTATGAAGTGTGTGCTGAAGGAGGGTGAGAGGGACTGGGGTATGGACGGTGGGGAAGGAGGTGGGGGGGGGGGGTGTTGGTAGGGAGGGAAAGAGTGCTGAAGGGGAAAGTGTGGTAT
Source organism: Procambarus virginalis (assembly GCA_020271785.1). Lineage (NCBI taxonomy): Eukaryota > Metazoa > Arthropoda > Malacostraca > Decapoda > Cambaridae > Procambarus > Procambarus virginalis. The sequence continues at coordinate 7,708,812 of WNGS01008507.1, forward strand.
GGAGGGAGATGTGAGGAAGGAAGGAAGGAAGGAAGGGTGCTAAATGTCGGTTATCATAAAACTTCTCGTCGCTTTTCTTTGGTCCATGTTTCATGTTAACACACTTTATATCCTCTCTACTTTCAGTGGAAACTTTCCACATCCCAAAATGTATCCTCCATACCCCTATCATCTGGTACTTTCCTCACTCACTCTTAAGAATCCAAATATTTTCTTCGTCTTTTCCCCTTGGCTTTGAATTTTGTTTTGTTTTATCACTCCTTCCTCTGATAACATTCACAAATGTTCTCTAAACTTGTGTTCTTGCACGCTATCCTACCGCCGCTCCGCTCACTACTCTAACACCAACATAAATAGCATAATTTATTCCTAAGGAATAGTTACTGTTAAACGAACAAGACTTTATTTAAAAGAAGTGAGTTAAATAAATACATGAAACTAATTCACTGTGTTGCCTGACCCACGTTCACCCGTCTCTAGCCCACAGCAAACTGCTCCCTCTACCTTACTGTGATTTCTAAACCTGACCAATTTATCGTTTAATTACAGAGTTCTCTGGTAAATAATGGTGCGAGCTTTCATTCCTACTCTCGTGGAAACTCCTGCAAGTTTCATGTTTACTGACAATACCTCTGTAAAATATTACTACTGATGGGAGGAAGGAGGGTGTTCAAGGCGTCCAATCATCTTGCTCAGAATGCATCGTGAAATTCCAAAGTTATCTGCTCGTAAGTAGTGAGGGAAGACATAAAAGTGATAATAAGGGAGCAAAAGAATGGGAAATATCTACTTTATTGGGAGTGATCAGTGGTCATTGCGTATTTACGGACGGCCGCTTCGCTTCAACTGAACAATAACACACATTGCTTATTAACCATAAAACTGGCAAAAGCGGCCTTTGTGTTTGCCATTTCGATACGAGTTCACACTCCGCTTATCATCAAATGGTCCGTAATTAATAATAACTTGAAGTCAAATGTGTTCTTGTTTCAGCGATAACCTTACCCAAACCCTGCGTGTGAGGTGGTAAATAATATGAGTGAGTTAGCTGGTTATATAGTGTTTGGCAAGCGATACGTCATCTTTGCACATTGTAATATTTATGTAGGCCATTCTTATATCTAATATATAACCTTATATCTAATATATAAAGTACGCTGAGAAAATGTACAAACTTTTAATTGTTAATATGCGTTTATTTGCTTTTGTTTATATGTGAGAAAGAAATATACGTAGTCACAGTTTAAACATTGTGTAAATGAATGTACCATAAATACGTGGTATTTCAAACATCTCATGTAACAAATAATATACAGTTAGAAATAAGACCAGTACTGTTACAGAGTGCAGTAATACATCGAATCTGCCAAATGTAACTAAAGTGATGTATAAATAAATACAGTTTGGATATACACAAAAAAATCACACAAATGGTATTCAGTTACATTATGTGCAGGCTTACGCACATAGCTCGATTTCATTTGTCATAACTATATACTTTTATGTTAGGCTTGGTTAGATTATGGAAGGATGAGTTAGGTTAGGAAATGCTGGATATTCTTAGGTTGACTTAGGTAAGGCGGAGTTATGTCTGATTAGGTTGGAGCAAGACAGGTTAGGTTAGAATGGGTTGGGATTTCATTAGTTTGGCTTGGCTGGTTTTAAAACCTCTTGCTGAAGCATCTTGTGTACGAAATGACAGATATTCTCACAAACACACTTTGAATGAGACCAACAGTCGACGGCCGCACCATCTTCGAAACACCACTATGCCGGGACGCCCAGATTTCTCCTCTTTGTAAGAAATGGGGAGAAAAATTTGCCTATTGACGTCACGGTCGACACGCTCTGCATATAGCTGAAAGAATGCGTTTGGAAACTCCGATTCTAAGTTTGGACACGTACTGCCCAACAGTTTTACATAATTTCGAATTTGGTGACGTCTTAGCAAACAATCAGCATAATTTGGAGCTCGGGATGGGGATTCACCAGTATTTTCTTATGTGTGTTTTGTAATGAAATATTTTTATTTCTATTGATAACAAAATCTTCTTTCAACAAAATATAGTTTAATGGGCCAATATTATTTCAAGCGCGAAAGAAGACACCTTAATTTTGCAATATATTACCAATTTATGTTTCACAAAATTACCTGTTTCCATATTAAATGCGATATTTTGACTTAATTGAATAACAAACGACCCGTGCAAGCATTTCTTTAGCTGATACTCAGTCAATGATTTCCGATCGAACCTGGTAGTAAAGACCACTCGGGATACAGGACAGTGCTCAGGTTCTGTCATAAAGTGCTCCATTCTCTATCAGTAGAAAATGAAGACGTTGGTTTCTGTCAATAAAGTACCACATACTCTATCCTAGCGTTAGTTAAATGTGTCATTTTCATGCCTGCTAGAGAACAGCGATTAAACAATGATGTGGATGGAAAAAAATTCCCAACTAAAAGTTAAAATTCGGATAAAAAGGAATTTTTAAATCACGGTAAAAGTGAATTATTTAATGACGTCATTCTAAATATTTATTATTCAGTATATGATAATAATTAAATATAATTCGCTTAAATAACGTATTGGTGCTGAAGCAAACGTTTCATTTTTAATTTTGTTTTCAAACAATTAACACAAATGTCAAATCAAGTTGCTTCCGAAATATTTAAAAAACAAATCCTTAATTAATACTGTACTTGCTTCATCACGATAAAAGCTTCGCAATTAATTTCATTCCGATATAAGTCGATATTCCCCTCACCCTCCACCTTCACTACCTCGAGCCAATCATATTTGTCATCCTTAATGTTGTCTTGAAACGTGAAAAATGCAAGATTAGCTTCACACTGAGTGTATTTTTGTTTCGTCTTGCCTGAACGTGTTGTAATGTGTGCATGATCTTGACTGGCTAGTCTAGAGTGTACCAAACTGTGTCTGGCATGTATTGCTTTGCGTGTTTGTGTGTGGTGTATGCTCTGTGCTTGTTGTCTGGTGTGCATTTGCCGAACAAATAAGATACAAATTGAAACTCAACACCTTAGTTAAATGAGACATTTACACTTTATTTAAAGGGGGTTTGAAAAGTGTAAACTAATACTCCATTCTTGCTATCCAAGAGGGTGTGGTCTAACAAATAACACAGGTCCTTAAGCATCTCTGAGTATGTCCCTATTACCAATTCCAAACGAATGCAGAGAAGCTGCACGAATCCTCAATATTTGGTGTAAAGCAGATTGTCCCTTTCAACAGCACTGGATTGAGGAATGATTAAGGATGCTCCTTGAGCATATTGATACACATGTTATTAAATATCTTTATAAATGAATGCTATAGCTACTGATAAATTATATTAGAAACTGAATTATATATAATAACTTCTGATAGGAATGGAAAAAATAAATTTTATACAACAGCTGTTGAGAAATTCAGAATGTAATCTAACCAAACCTGCTGATCTCACCGTAACCAACCAAACCTGTTCACCTCACCATAATCAACCCTCCTCTCGAAGTAGACTTGAACCGAGTTGAAGCATAAATTAAACTCTCAGTGAATATAAATAGCGAAGCTGGTTACACCTTCTGGAGTATGTATGGTTTATGTACTAATATTTCCAAGTTTTGGCGTCAAATTTTGAATCATTTTTCCAACCCAAGAGCTTAAGATCCAACGAAACCCACCTGACCTATTTATCCCGACGTTCATTAATCCATGGATGCGTAAATATTGCGATGATTTTATTTCCTACACGGACTGGAATTGAGACCCTACAGTCGAGAGCGTCAAAACCGCAGTGCATCATGTGTAAGGGCAGGTTAAACATTTCACAGATTTTGTTAATATTTTTTTCGCACAGGTCGACCAACACAGTGGAGAACCTCAAACCATCGGACATGCAATATCATGATACATGTATGAGAAAATATTCGGGTCTGGGGTGACCCAGGATGCTGGTGCAATCCCGTCGTCCTGCTCCAGAGATTTTCTCAGACATGCAATATTTTCCCTTCACTTCCATCCAGTTATTGTGCTGTGTATTGTAGCTGATGTGGACATGAAAACACACAAAATTTCTAACTGTTGTCTCACAATTTTAGCTGTGCCAGGACTTCATATCAATTTTACAATGCATTATGCCTTTTGCAAGACGTCCTCATTGCTTTTTCCATGTATATTCATAATGCATTAAATAAATCGATTCTAACAGATTAAAGTGAATTCAAGACGTTCAGTGATATTATAGAATATTAATACAATGACAGTAACGATAACATAAAAACTAATTAAGTACATTAAAATAAAGTAAATAATTAGACTTCAAGAAAGCAAAAGTAAGTTTAATGAAAGTGAGTTACTCCAATAAAATGTAGTGTTGACTAGAGCGAAAAAGTCCGATAAAAGTGTTCACTTCAATAACACAGTGTTCAACAGTGAAAGAGGTCAATAAAATCAAGGATCACTGGTGTATAATAATCAAGGATGAGCTGGTATCAAGTTTTGGTCTGGAGAGAGTAAGCATTGATACATTTTATCACATAAGATCTAATCTTTATACACTCTGCAGTTTGGGTTAAAAGTATTTTCAGACATGTGCGATACAGATTCTTCTGGGTTGTTAAATCTCATTGGAAGTCTGATCTGATTTGTAACTGTGTTAGATAATGTCCGGAAATCTGCTGGGCATGTTTCTGCAATCCAGACAGTTTCTCTCTTTGAACATATATAATTCGGTTGTAAATGAAAACCGAAGAGACGAATTAAATGTGAATTTAAATGACTTTCCTCCCTCAATTCCAATCAAATCGCGATCATTGCATCTGTGTTTGCCTCTCTCTCTCTCTCTCTCTCTCTCTCACCCTCGCACACTCTCTCTCTCACTTCACATGCCTCCTCCCCTTTCAATGACACACTTCCTCTCGTAACTCTCCATCTTCCGCAACGAGTTTAAAGTTGGCCGCCCGACAACTGTTTTATTTCACCGGTTCCAGTGGACACAGGAGATTGGGATGGGTGCGTTAACATGTTGACTGTTGTTATACTAGATTATAGCTCCACCCGCACGACGGAGACGTCTGGACTCCCGTTGCTAGACATGTCGTGCGAAGAATGTGAATGGGATTAATATTCAGGGGTAAATATTCTATGCACATATCTCGAGACAGTGAGTCTAAATAACATAAATATATATTTTAAGCATCTGTATAAAAATACCACATCATTTAACGGCATGTAAAAACCTTACTTTAAAGTCGAAAATGCCATATCTCTCCCACACACGCAACTGGCTTTACCTCGGTCACTGGTCTTCACTCGATGGCTTACCTACTTCTCTTGTGATTTCTTACGCTTATAATCCTCCAAAATCCTTCAGTGATGAGGGATTACACCCTGAGCGACGTGTAATGAACTCCTTGTCAACTGCTCTTACTTTCAAGGGGACGAGAGGCGAGACTCAGCTTTAAGGAAAAGGTCCACTGGTGCCGCGGGTTTTAAGGACGAGGCGCTCGTTTACCCAGTCTTTAGTCCAGATTTACCCACTTTAATTTAATTTTTGTTCAGCTTTAATGACAGCATATATATTTTGCTATCACCCGCGATCACCGTCTGAAGATCAGCCGTCTTTGTCGTGTTAATAGCCAAGACATTTGGCTATATCTACACTCTAGTCACATTTCATCATTCCTAGCAACAATCTAGATCCCTTCCACGCTTAATTGTGCCAAATTTCCTTAGATACAGTCATGATCTATCCAATCTTTAAAAGAAGATATTGAAAGAGTTGCACATAATCAAACACAAAGAGTCGGTTGAGATTCCACAATTATAAATAGTAGTAAGAAACTTAAGAGTACGTAGAGATTGTTCAATATACTCATAAAACATGAATGAATTGCCTAGTGAAGATGAAAGCGGAAGTACAACGTATATAATTACGGTTAGATGAACACTGGGAATGTAGATTATAATTTAGAATAAAAGGCCAACAAGAACAATCATATAATATTCTCAGAGTATATCTGGCAAACTAGTTTACCTCACCAAAGTGACGCCGGGGACGGTGTCTGGTATATCTGTCAAAATAGTTTACCTCACCAAGTTGACGTCGGGACGGTGTCTGGCATATCTGGCAAACTGTAGTTTACCCCACCAAGTTGACGTCGGGGACGGTGTCTGGTATATCTGGCAAACTAGTTTACCTCACCAAGGTGACGCCGGAGGCTGGCGCGACAGCTTAATAAGACTTCTCGTAAATATTTTTTTCTTTCGTCAAACATGCCAGTTCCCGGAAAAAATGTGTGGGGATACCGGGTGATCAAGTTCAAGTTTACTGAGAAAATAAAATACATCCCAGAAGGATAAAGGAGCTTCTGCCGTGCCGGGCAATGATCGTATCTGCGATATCAATAACCAAAAAGGTTTTACAAAAGTCGAAGTTCAGTAGAAATGGTAGTTGTTGTGATAGTGGTAGAAACTGTAGTAGTAGTAGAAGGCGGTATTATCAATATTCACTCCCCACCTCTTCGTCTATGTCACTTATATTTACTCTATCTCTATCACTCCCACGCTCTCACTCTTCCACACCCCATTACAAATCCTACTTTCTCAATATCTGTTTTCATCTCTCTATCTTAATGTATCTTTCACCCACTTCTTAACTTGGGATTAATGTGGAATCTGGGACATATAAAGAAGCAGTAAGCGGCAGGAAATAACATTGAGATCAGGACTAAAGTGACATTATGAAGTAAACCCAGATTACTTGTAAAACAATCTGCCTTCCCTGTCCAATGACACGCACTCTCCTGAAAACTCTTCAACTTACCTTGCTGCTGCTTTTTCGTCATTATAGTTTACCAACTAATAAAGTTTATATATGAAACATGCTTGTTTAGGGAGTTTTCTTCCCAATAATTGGCCGCCTGCTTTCTCCATTTCTACATTAATCTAAATGATCAGTACCTCCACATACACTCTCACTCCAATATAAACACTACAGCAGACACCTTGCATAAAAATACATTTTAATACACCTTTTAACTAAACGTATGCACCTAGTTTACTTAATAATTGTGTATCTAATTATGCTCAATCTTGTGTACATTTCTTTAATTCATATCTAAGCGACATACATTTTCCCCCCCTTGAAATTGTACTAAATGTAATATTTGTATTATATTCGTAATAACAATTCAACAGTATTTTTCATTTCTCAAAACAATAATTTGAAGTGAAGATGTAATGTAATTTCCGCCTTGTTAAACGTATTTTTTTAGTGATATAAAATTTGTATACAAACTAAATATAAGAATCAATAATAGTTATGGCTGTAGCCTTATTCAAAGGAGCTGTGACTGTGGAAGCTTTTTTATAGGAAGAGATTTGAAATGAAATTAATATAGCATTGTTATATTTACATGTTAAGTTACTGAAATCTATGCTATCATCTTCGTGTCTGAAAGCTTAGTATAGATGATAGTTTAGGAGAATAAATTACATAGAAACTGTGTTACATGACCCAGAACATGCCTGGTGTGCCACCATTAGCTAGGCTTCCGCCTACCGCCCCCGGAGTGATGAATCTCTCTCTACATCAATAAGTGTTCACAGATCCCTCCTCTCTGCTCTCTTTGTAAGCTTATACCTACTCTCTTTCTCTCTCTCTCTCTTTGTAAGCGTATACTTACTCCTCTATTTCTAGCTCTTGTGAAGTGAAAGATGAGGAGGTAGAAGTAGAGAAAATATACTTCTATCCTCTCACCTTTTATCTCACTCTCTTCCTTACAAAACTGTCTAACTCTATATAAATAAAATGTTTATCTCGCTCTTTAATTCTTTCCTATCTCTCTAACACGCTCTTACACCCCATTAGAAATCCATTTGACTTATCGCAGTTAATAATGAATGTGTTTCTCTGTCTGCTGTCGCGTGTTTCCCCCCCAAACATAAACATAAGGGAAAACCACTCACATCGTCAACTTCACACGAGTTAGTCAACTTTTTCTGCT
>WNGS01008507.1:7729960-7756393 GCA_020271785.1 Procambarus virginalis
CCCTAAAATATCAGAACAGGTTACATGCGAAGCAAACCTTTGCTAGATAACATATTACACTGAAAATATATAACCTTTGCGACTTTCTTATTTGTTGTTATACCTTACTTCAGAGTGAGGTATGAGTTTGTGCTGAAGGAGGGTGAGAGGGACTGGGGTATGGACGGTGGGGAAGGAGGTGGGGGGGGGGTGTTGGTAGGGAGGGAAAGTGCTGAAGGGGAAAGTGTGGTATGGAGGGAGATGTGAGGAAGGAAGGAAGGAGGAAGGGTGCTAAATGTCGGTTATCATAAACTTCTCGTCGCTTTTCTTTGGTCCATGTTTCATGTTAACACACTTTATATCCTCTCTACTTTCAGTGGAAACTTTCCACATCCCAAAATGTATGCTCCATACCCCTATCATCTGGTACTTTCCTCACTCACTCTTAAGAATCCAAATATTTTCTTCGTCTTTTCCCCTTGGCTTTGAATTTTGTTTTGTTTTATCACTCCTTCCTCTGATAACATTCACAAATGTTCTCTAAACTTGTGTTCTTGCACGCTATCCTACCGCCGCTCCGCTCACTTCTCTAACACCAACATAAATAGCATCATTTATTCCTAAGGAATAGTTACTGTTAATCGAACAAGACTTTATTTAAAAGAAGCGAGTTAAATAAATACATGAAACTAATTCACTGTGTTGCCTGACCCACGTTCACCCGTCTCTAGCCCACAGCAAACTGCTCCCTCTACCTTACTGTGATTTCTAAACCTGACCAATTTATCGTTTAATTACAGAGTTCTCTGGTAAATAATGGTGCGAGCTTTCATTCCTACTCTCGTGGAAACTCCTGCAAGTTTCATGTTTACTGACAATACCTCTGTAAAATATTACTACTGATGGGAGGAAGGAGGGTGTTCAAGGCGTCCAATCATCTTGCTCAGAATGCATCGTGAAATTCCAAAGTTATCTGCTCGTAAGTAGTGAGGGAAGACATAAAAGTGATAATAAGGGAGCAAAAGAATGGGAAATATCTACTTTATTGGGAGTGATCAGTGGTCATTGCGTATTTACGGACGGCCGCTTCGCTTCAACAGAACAATAACACACATTGCTTATTAACCATAAAACTGGCAAAAGCGGCCTTTGTGTTTGCCATTTCGATACGAGTTCACACTCCGCTTATCATCAAATGGTCCGTAATTAATAATAACTTGAAGTCAAATGTGTTCTTGTTTCAGCGATAACCTTACCCAAACCCTGCGTGTGAGGTGGTAAATAATATGAGTGAGTTAGCTGGTTATATAGTGTTTGGCAAGCGATACGTCATCTTTGCACATTGTAATATTTATGTAGGCCATTCTTATATCTAATATATAACCTTATATCTAATATATAAAGTACGCTGAGAAAATGTACAAACTTTTAATTGTTAATATGCGTTTATTTGCCTTTGTTTATATGTGAGAGAGAAAGAAATATACGTAGTCACAATTTAAACATTGTGTAAATGAATGTACCATAAATACGTGGTATTTCAAACATCTCATGTGACAAATAATATACAGTTAGAAATAAGACCAGTACTGTTACAGAGTGCAATAATACATCGAATCTGCCAAATGTAACTAAAGTGATGTATAAATAAATACAGTTTGTATATACACAAAAAATCACACAAATGGTATTCAGTTACATTATGTGCAGGCTTACGCACATAGCTCGATTTCATTTGTCATAACTATATACTTTTATGTTAGGCTTGGTTAGATTATGGAAGGATGAGTTAGGTTAGGAAATGCTGGATATTCTTAGGTTGACTTAGGTAAGGCGGAGTTATGTCTGATTAGGTTGGACTTGTGTACGAAATGACAGATATTCTCACAAACACACTTTGAATGAGACCAACAGTCGACGGCCGCACCATCTTCGAAACACCACTATGCCGGGACGCCCAGATTTCTCCTCTTTGTAAGAAATGGGGAGAAAAATTTGCCTATTGACGTCACGGTCGACACGCTCTGCATATAGCTGAAAGAATGCGTTTGGAAACTCCGATTCTAAGTTTGGACACGTACTGCCCAACAGTTTTACATAATTTCGAATTTGGTGACGTCTTAGCAAACAATCAGCATAATTTGGAGCTCGGGATGGGGATTCACCAGTATTTTCTTATGTGTGTTTTGTAATGAAATATTTTTATTTCTATTGATAACAAAATCTTCTTTCAACAAAATATAGTTTAATGGGCCAATATTATTTCAAGCGCGAAAGAAGACACCTTAATTTTGCAATATATTACCAATTTATGTTTCACAAAATTACCTGTTTCCATATTAAATGCGATATTTTTACTTAATTGAATAACAAACGACCCGTGCAAGCATTTCTTTAGCTGATACTCAGTCAATGATTTCCGATCGAACCTGGTAGTAAAGACCACTCGGGATACAGGACAGTGCTCAGGTTCTGTCATAAAGTGCTCCATTCTCTATCAGTAGAAAATGAAGACGTTGGTTTCTGTCAATAAAGTACCACATACTCTATCCTAGCGTTAGTTAAATGTGTCATTTTCATGCCTGCTAGAGAACAGCGATTAAACAATGATGTGGATGGAAAAAAATTCCCAACTAAAAGTTAAAATTCGGATAAAAAGGAATTTTTAAATCACGGTAAAAGTGAATTATCTAATGACGTCATTCTAAATATTTATTATTCAGTATATGATAATAATTAAATATAATTCGCTTAAATAACGTATTGGTGCTGAAGCAAACGTTTCATTTTTAATTTTGTTTTCAAACAATTAACACAAATGTCAAATCAAGTTGCTTCCGAAATATTTAAAAAACAAATCCTTAATTAATACTGTACTTGCTTCATCACGATAAAAGCTTCGCAATTAATTTCATTCCGATATAAGTCGATATTCCCCTCACCCTCCACCTTCACTACCTCGAGCCAATCATATTTGTCATCCTTAATGTTGTCTTGAAACGTGAAAAATGCAAGATTAGCTTCACACTGAGTGTATTTTTGTTTCGTCTTGCCTGAACGTGTTGTAATGTGTGCATGATCTTGACTGGCTAGTCTTAGTGTACCAAACTGTGTCTGGCATGTATTGCTTTGCGTGTTTGTGTGTGGTGTATGCTCTGTGCTTGTTGTCTGGTGTGCATTTGCCGAACAAATAAGATACAAATTGAAACTCAACACCTTAGTTAAATGAGACATTTACACTTTATTTAAAGGGGGTTTGAAAAGTGTAAACTAATACTCCATTCTTGCTATCCAAGAGGGTGTGGTCTAACAAATAACACAGGTCCTTAAGCATCTCTGAGTATATCCCTATTACCAATTCCAAACGAATGGAGAGAAGCTGCACGAATCCTCAATATTTGGTGTAAAGCAGATTGTCCCTTTCAACAGCACTGGATTGAGGAATGATTAAGGATGCTCCTTGAGCATATTGATACACATGTTATTAAATATCTTTATAAATGAATGCTATAGCTACTGATAAATTATATTAGAAACTGAATTATATATAATAACTTCTGATAGGAATGGAAAAAATAAATTTTATACAACAGCTGTTGAGAAATTCAGAATGTAATCTAACCAAACCTGCTGATCTCACCGTAACCAACCAAACCTGTTCACCTCACCATAATCAACCCTCCTCTCGAAGTAGACTTGAACCGAGTTGAAGCATAAATTAAACTCTCAGTGAATATAAATAGCGAAGCTGGTTACACCTTCTGGAGTATGTATGTTTTATGTACTAATATTTCCAAGTTTTGGCGTCAAATTTTGAATCATTTTTCCAACCCAAGAACTTAAGATCCAACGAAACCCACCTGACCTATCGATCCCGACGTTCATTAATCCTTGGATGCGTAAATATTGCGATGATTTTATTTCCTACACGGACTGGAATTGAGACCCTACAGTCGAGAGCGTTAAAACCGCAGTGCATCATGTGTAAGGGCAGGTTAAACATTTCACAGATTTTGTAAATATCTTTTTCGCACAGGTCGACCAACACAGTGGAGAACCTCAAAGCATCGGACATGCAATATCATGATACATGTATGAGAAAATATTCGGGTCTGGGGTGACCCAGGATGCTGGTGCAATCCCGTCGTCCTGCTCCAGAGATTTTCTCAGACATGCAATATTTTCCCTTCACTTCCATCCAGTTATTGTGCTGTGTATTGTAGCTGATGTGGACATGAAAACACACAAAATTTCTAACTGTTGTCTCACAATTTTAGCTGTGCCAGGACTTCATATCAATTTTACAATGCATTATGCCTTTTGCAAGACGTCCTCATTGCTTTTTCCATGTATATTCATAATGCATGAAATAAATCGATTCTAACAGATTAAAGTGAATTCAAGACGTTCAGTGATATTATAGAATATTAATACAATGACAGTAACGATAACATAAAAACTAATTAAGTACATTAAAATAAAGTAAATAATTAGACTTCAAGAAAGCAAAAGTAAGTTTTATGAAAGTGAGTTACTCCAATAAAATGTAGTGTTGACTAGAGCGAAAAAGTCCGATAAAAGTGTTCACTTCAATAACACAGTGTTCAACAGTGAAAGAGGTCAATAAAATCAAGGATCACTGGTGTATAACAATCAAGGATGAGCTGGTATCAAGTTTTGGTCTGGAGAGAGTAAGCATTGATACATTTTATCACATAAGATCTAATCTTTATACACTCTGCAGTTTGGGTTAAAAGTATTTTCAGACATGTGCGATACAGATTCTTCTGGGTTGTTAAATCTCATTGGAAGTCTGATCTGATTTGTAACTGTGTTAGATAATGTCCGGAAATCTGCTGGGCATGTTTCTGCAATCCAGACAGTTTCTCTCTTTGAACATATATAATTCGGTTGTAAATGAAAACCGAAGAGACGAATTAAATGTGAATTTAAATGACTTTCCTCCCTCAATTCCAATCAAATCGCGATCATTGCATCTGTGTTTGCCTCTCTCTCTCTCTCTCTCTCTCACCCTCGCACACTCTCTCTCTCACTTCACATGCCTCCTCCCCTTTCAATGACACACTTCCTCTCGTAACTCTCCATCTTCCGCAACGAGTTTAAAGTTGGCCGCCCGACAACTGTTTTATTTCACCGGTTCCAGTGGACACAGGAGATTGGGATGGGTGCGTTAACATGTTGACTGTTGTTATACTAGATTATAGCTCCACCCGCACGACGGAGACGTCTGGACTCCCGTTGCTAGACATGTCGTGCGAAGAATGTGAATGGGATTAATATTCAGGGGTAAATATTCTATGCATATATCTCGAGACGGCGAGTCTAAATAACATAAATATATATTTTAAGCATCTGTATAAAAAGACCACATCATTTAACGGCATGTAAAAACCTTACTTTAAAGTCGAAAATGCCATATCTCTCCCACACACGCAACTGGCTTTACCTCGGTCACTGGTCTTCACTCGATGGCTTACCTACTTCTCTTGTGATTTCTTACGCTTATAATCCTCCAAAATCCTTCAGTGATGAGGGATTACACCCTGAGCGACGTGTAATGAACTCCTTGTCAACTGCTCTTACTTTCAAGGGGACGAGAGGCGAGACTCAGCTTTAAGGAAAAGGTCCACTGGTGCCGCGGGTTTTAAGGACGAGGCGCTCGTTTACCCAGTCTTTAGTCCAGATTTACCCACTTTAATTTAATTTTTGTTCAGCTTTAATGACAGCATATATATGTTTGCTATCACCCGGCGATCACTGTCTGAAGATCAGCCGTCTTTGTCGTGTTAATAGCCAAGACCTTTGGCTATATCTACACTCTAGTCACATTTCATCATTCCTAGCAACAATCTAGATCCCTTCCAAGCTTAATTGTGCCAAATTTCCTTAGATACAGTCATGATCTATCCAATCTTTAAAAGAAGATATTGAAAGAGTTGCACATAATCAAACACAAAGAGTCGGTTGAGATTCCACAATTATAAATAGTAGTAAGAAACTTAAGACTTACTTACATGAAACTTACCACTACACCACAGTCTCCGTGGTGTAGTGGTAAGACACTCGCCTGGCGTTCCGCGAGCGCTATGTCATGGGTTCGTATCCTGGCCGGGGAGGATTTACTGGGCGCAATTCCTTAACTGTAGCCTCTGTTTAACGCAACAGTAAAATGTGTACTTGGATGAAAAAACGATTCTTCGCGGCGGGGATCGTATTCCAGGGACCTGTACAAGAATACAAGATCGTATTCTAGTGGCTGTACAAGAATGTAACAACTCTTGTATATATCTAAAAAAAAAAAAAAAAAAAAAAAAAAAAAAAAAAAAAAAAAAAAAAAAAAAAAAAAAAAACGTACGTAGAGATTGTTCAATATACTCATAAAACAAGAATGAATTGCCTAGTGAAGATGAAAGCGGAAGTACAACGTATATAATTACGGTTAGATGAACACTGGAATGTAGATTATAATTTAGAATGAAAGGCCAACAAGAACAATCATATAATATTCTCAGAGTATATCTGGCAAACTAGTTTACCTCACCAAAGTGACGCCGAGGACGGTGTCTGGTATATCTGTCAAAATAGTTTACCTCACCAAGTTGACGTCGGGGACGGTGTCTGGCATATCTGGCAAACTGTAGTTTACCCCACCAAGTTGACGTCGGGGACGGTGTCTGGTATATCTGTCAAACTGTAGTTTACCCCACCAAGTTGACGTCGGGGACGGTGTCTGGTATATCTGGCAAACTGTAGTTTACCCCACCAAGTTGACGTCGGGGACGGTGTCTGGTATATCTGGCAAACTAGTTTACCTCACCAAGGTGACGCCGGAGGCTGGCGCGACAGCTTAATAAGACTTCTCGTAAATATTTTTTTCTTTCGTCAAACATGCCAGTTCCCGGAAAAAATGTGTCGGGATACCGGGTGATCAAGTTCAAGTTTACTGAGAAAATAAAATACATCCCAGAAGGATAAAGGAGCTTCTGCCGTGCCGGGCAATGATCGTATCTGCGATATCAATAACCAAAAAGGTTTTACAAAAGTCGAAGTTCAGTAGAAATGGAGTTGGTATGATAGTGGTAGAAACTGTAGTAGTAGTAGTAGAAGGCGGTATTATCAATATTCACTCCCCACCTCTTCGTCTATGTCACTTATATTTACTCTATCTCTATCACTCCCACGCTCTCACTCTTCCACACCCCATTACAAATCCTACTTTCTCAATATCTGTTTTCATCTCTCTATCTTAATGTATCTTTCACCCACTTCTTAACTTGGGATTAATGTGGAATCTGGGACATATAAAGAAGCAGTAAGCGGCAGGAAATAACATTGAGATCAGGACTAAAGTGACATTATGAAGTAAACCCAGATTACTTGTAAAACAATCTGCCTGTCCCTGTCCAATGACACGCACTCTCCTGAAAACTCTTCAACTTACCTGCTGCTGCTTTTTCGTCATTATAGTTTACCAACTAATAAAGTTTAATATATGAAACATGCTTGTTTAGGAGTTTTCTTCCCAATAATTGGCCGCCTGCTTTCTCCATTTCTACATTAATCTAAATGATCAGTACCTCCACATACACTCTCACTCCAATATAACCACTACAGCAGACACCTTACATAAAAATACATTTTCAATACACCTTTTAACTAACGTATGCACCTAGTTTACTTAATAATTGTGTATCTAATTATGTTCAATCTTGTGTACATTTCTTTAATTCATATCTAAGCGACATACATTTTCCCCCCCTTGGAAATTGTACTAAATGTAATATTTGTATTATAGTTCGTAATAACAATTCAACAGTATTTTTCATTTCTCAAAACAATAATTTGAAGTGAAGATGTAATGTAATTTCCGCCTTGTTAAACGTATTTTTTTAGTGATATAAAATTTGTATACAAACTAAAATATAAGAATCAATAATAGTTATGGCTGTAGCCTTATTCAAAGGAGCTGTGACTGTGGAAGCTTTTTTATAGGAAGAGATTTGAAATGAAATTAATATAGCATTGTTATATTTACATGTTAAGTTACTGAAATCTATGCTATCATCTTCGTGTCTGAAAACTTAGTATAGATGATAGTTTAGGAGAATAAATTACATAGAAACTGTGTTACATGACCCAGAACATGCCTGGTGTGCCACCATTAGCTAGGCTTCCGCCTACCGCCCCGGAGTGATGAATCTCTCTCTACATCAATAAGTGTTCACAGATCCCTCCCTCTCTGCTCTCTTTGTAAGCTTATACCTACTCTCTTTCTCTCTCTCTCTTTGTAAGCGTATACTTACTCCTCTATTTCTAGCTCTTTGTGAAGTGAAAGATGAGGAGGTAGAAGTAGAGAAAATATACTTCTATCCTCTCACCTTTTATCTCACTCTCTTTCCTTACAAACTGTCTAACTCTATATAAATAAAATGTTTATCTCGCTCTTTAATTCTTTCCTATCTCTCTAACACGCTCTTACACCCCCATTAGAAATCCATTTGACTTATCGCAGTTAATAATGAATGTGTTTCCCTGTCTGCTGTCGCGTTTTCCCACCAAACATAAACATAAGGGAAAACCACTCACATCGTCAACTTCACACGAGTTAGTCAACTTTTTTCTGCTCTCTCTCTCTTTCGTAATCTATCATCATACGAATGCAATGGGCAAGCAACAAGCACTCGTCTCTACAGTTATCAGTGTTGGCACAAACTTTCCCATTCGCCTGGATGGAGGAAGCGCCTCTGGCATCCACACAACTTCAAAGTGGACGGCCAACACGGTTTTATTATTCAAAGTCTCTCTAAACGCTGATTACTCTCTCATCGGAGAAGTTTTTCCAGTGCAAAATTGAGAATTTTGTGAGAAAATGATGTCGATACTGCAGAGACGCGCGCATGTACTCATCTTGTTGTGCTTGAGGGGATTAAGCTTCAGCTCTTTGATCAGATTTGTAAACTTGTAAACATGCATCTTATGCGTGTATGCGTTTGTGTTGTGTATATGTAAGTTTGTGTGTTGTGCGTTTGCAAATGCGTCTATATATGTGTGAGTGTGCTACGCTTATTTAAATTACTAAGCAAGGTTGAGCTTCAGCTCATGGACTGAGCTTTTACAAGTGTTTGTCGTATTTTGAAAACACTTCCACCCATTCAGTTCTAATCTTATCTTCTCATACAACTGTTTATGAAATTAGCTTTCACTACCTACCCTTCTAGCTCATTTCATTGTCATTCCACTCACACTGAAGACGTCTCCTCACGTCTCTGTAGTACTTCAGTATCCCCAGCTGCCATTCATGTAATTTGTTAACATCATTTCGCTCACTTAGCATCTAAAGGTTTTCTATAACCCCCCCCCCCCCACCGTACTCAATTTAAGAATCTTTTATGTTTCGATGATCAAAATCTACCCCACAAATATCAAAATATCGCCAAGCTACCCCACAAACGTCATAATACCACCAGGCTACCCCACAAACATCATAATATCACCAGGTTACTCCCACAAACATCATAATATCGCCAGGCTACTCTCACAAACTTCATAATATCGCCAGGCTTCCCCCACAAACATCATAATATCGCCACGCTACCCACAAACGTCATAATACCACCAGGCTACCCCACAAACGTCATAACACCACCAGGCTACCCCACAAACGTCATAATACCACCAGGCTACCCCACAAACGTCATAACACCACCAGGCTACCCCACAAACGTCATAATACCACCAGGCTACCCCACAAACGTCATAATACCAACAGGCTACCCCACAAACATCATAACACCACCAGGCTACCCCACAAACGTCATAATACCACCAGGCTACCCCACAAACGTCATAATACCACCAGGCTACCCCACAAACGTCATAATACCACCAGGCTACCCCACAAACATCATAACACCGCCAGGCTACCCCACAAACGTCATAATACCAACAGGCTACCCCACAAACATCATAACACCACCAGGCTACCCCACAAACGTCATAATACCAACAGGCTACCCCACAAACATCATAACACCACCAGGCTACCCCACAAACGTCATAATACCAACAGGCTACCCCACAAACATCATAACACCACCAGGCTACCCCACAAACGTCATAATACCAACAGGCTACCCCACAAACATCATAACACCACCAGGCTACCCCACAAACGTCATAATACCAACAGGCTACCCCACAAACATCATAACACCACCAGGCTACCCCACAAACGTCATAATACCAACAGGCTACCCCACAAACATCATAACACCACCAGGCTACCCCACAAATACCATAATATCGCCAGGCTACCCCCCCCCCAAACACCACAGTATTACCACTGCTCCACGCAAGTGTTACAATAATACTAATCTACCCGAGCTGATTCTGAGGAAGATAATTATATCAGCGCAGTTACCCCTGAACAGACCCCCCCCCCCTACCAGCTCATCAGAGAAAGGAATAGTAGAGGCAGAGAGGGGTAAGAGATGGGAATAAAAAAAAGGTAAAAAGAAGACAAGGGGAAGAGAGGAAGAAGAGGAAAGACTGGGATGAAATCTAGAGGATAATAAAACATGCACTAGGATAAAAAATATTATAAATGTAAGGATGATTTAGGTTGTGAAAAATGACCCCCATGAATGTAACGAACGAAATCAAGAGGTTGACGCTAACTTGTTGGGAGAAGTTTATGTAATGGAGAGCGTCGAGTGTTGTGGCTCCACATTACATAACTAAAGTTTACATAACTCTAAGTTACATAAATTTAGGTTTCATGGTTCAAGGTTACATGGTTCTAGGTTACAGTTCCAGGTTATATGGGTAGAGGTTAAGTGATTCCAGGTTACATGGTTCCAGGTTACAAGGTTCAAAGTTTCATGGCTCTATGTTGCAAGGTTCTCGGTTACATGATTCCAAAGTTACATGGTTACAGCTGGTTAAATAACTCCAGGTTATATGGTTACAGCAAGTTATATAACTCCCGGTTACATGGTTAAGGATGAAGAAGGCATGCCCCCCCCCCATACACCAATATGATGAAGGCATCTCCTCCTCATACATCTTGATGAAAGCTTCCCCTCATTCATCATGAAGACGGCATCCCTCATAAACCCACATGACGAAGGCATTCTCTCATACATCATGATGAAAATGGCATCCCCCATCGTACATCCTGATGTAGAAGGCATCCCCTAACATCATGATGAAGTCATGTCCTCATACATCCTGATGAAATGCGCATCAACACACGAGCAAACCCTTCTAGTGTGACTCTTGGAGCTAGTATATGACACCACATAACAAAAACGTAACTACCTTCCAGGACAGAGACATAGAACACAACGTTGCAACTCAAGAGCTTGGGTCTCACTTGGTGACGCTTCAAGGGGGCGTACTGATAACCCCAGCACGCAACAGTATTTATTGATGACAATATTGGCGTGAATGGCGTATCGACCAGGTGTTAATGGCGTGACGGCACCTTAGCAATGACGTGAATGTGGCGTCTGTGAGGCAGGACGTGAAGAGGGAACTCAGGAGCCTCCCGGACTGACGCAAGGCTCTACCAATTTGGCAAATGTCCTGGTCCGACGCGACAGAATTTGCCCAGCCGGTGAACTGATGGCTGGGAGAGGCTGTAAGTTCTCAGAAGACAGAAGACGATGGTGAGAGTTAGCAGTGTGTAGATGGTGCAGTGGGAGAGGTTGGTGCGATGCTGGTAACAGTGGGACAGGGGCCCCGGTACCGTGATAGTGGGAGAGGTAAATATTATGTAGGTGCAGTAGGAAAGGATGAACAGGGCATTTGGTGATAGGAAATGCGCCCAACCATTTCTCTCCCGCCCGGGATTCGAACCAGGAATTCTCGATTGTGAGTCCAGAACGAACCCGACTGTACTACAGACCTTAACTGTTGCCAGCTGAAAGATATCCTGTATCGGCTAATTTTACGCCGGATCCAAGAAACCTATCAATTTAATGAGTTCAATATTATTTTTTGCATTCCAAAAAATGTTTTAATGTAAAATTACTATCATATTAGGAACAGGGTGAAGTTGAAGCCAACTGTGTGCCAGAGGCTTTTATATGCATTGCATGGTTTGACTTAAAGAGTATCTACTCGAGAGGACATGTTCCAAATGTGTCAGCCGAGAGCAAAATGTTCGTTTGATGCAGCAATATTCTTGGAGAACTACTTGAGTCAGGAAGATGTTCGTGACTGTAGGTCTTGCATTGTGGCTGCCGGTCCAAGACACTGAATCAGGTCTGGAACCTTGAACATACTGGCTTGATACATATGAATAAGTCCACCGACTTTTCTCCGGCGATGAATGGTTTGATGGACTGACCAATTCAGATATGAGTCGTTGCAATTCATCTCCGAGTTGCAACGTCGTAAGTTCTGTACCTTGTCCTAAAGCTAGATAATGGATGGCCGCGAGGCCCTCCAGAAGTGGTGTGTACACTCAGGATGCAAGCGAGCCTGCGCGTCATATAATGATTTGCATACGTTGCCCTTGAGCAGGCCTCAGTGCTGCAAGTCTCCTGGCCACCTTGCTACAGAGTTGCAGCACACAGCTTATCATGGTCATTGTAGAATCAAGCTACATCCACCGTCTCTCTCTCGCTCTCTCTTTCACGAAATGAACGACGATGATGTGAGATTCTTAAGTTGGACAAGAAGAGAGTTCGAATTATACATAGTTTTTGTATAGACTTCATTTGACTAACCAATAGAATGACATTTATTATCTTTAATTTACAGAATGAACGTAAAGGCAATATTTCATATGACAAATCTACTTCATGGCCGAAAAGCATTTAATTTTACGAATACGCTATTAAGACAGTACATCATATCATTTGACTGATCTACTGAATAAACACTACATTGATCCCATGTGACTCGTCAATATAATGGGCAATAGCAGCATTCAATTCTGATGAGAATTAAAAAATGGCTTTAATCCTTGGCTCTACAGATTTTTGCAACAATTGGTTTACGAAACACGCAGTTCGATTACAATATCCTCTATTCTGCCCTCCTGCTGCTTCATTGGCAATACTATTATACAATATATCAACATAGTACATACTATAAGTTAGCAATTAAATATTTTCTTGAACCGCTACACTTATCAAAATTGCAACTAAGATTTTTAAAACCATTCTTGAAATATATAACGTCAAGAATTAATGTTAAATATTTCTCATCACAATTTTCGCACGTCGCAGGTCTGTGTCTGTGACTCATCTGTGACTCATGTAACTCACTGTGACTGACTGTCACTGTCTGACTGTCTGTCACACACTGACTGTGACTGACTGACTGTCACTGAAAGTCAGACATGTGACTCACGTCTGTGACTCATTCATTAGCTAAGAAATTATACCATACCCGATTTAAATTAATCAGCAGCTCCGGTAACTTCGTACCCAGAGATAAATCAATCTTATCTAATCCATTAAATGACCCCAAAAACGTTTCCACAATTCAGTGTTCCAAATTTTCACAACTACTTCCAACGTCAATCTTCGTTGTTCTCTAAGTTCCACAAATGGAAATTGACATTTATCCAACAACCTCTCCTTTCTCGTTTACATGTTGAGAAATAGAGAAATAGACGAATAAAGAATTAATAACATGGACTTAGTAAAGGCCGGTCGTATTAAAAATAAAATTATCTCATTTATTTCCAGTATAATTCAAGCGGTTGATAGTGGAGAGAACTGCGACATTCTGTATCTTAACTTCTTACAAATATATGAACACATGACATTGGGGGAAAAGTTAACCGGGTAATAGCTACTCGGTAATGTGTTTCACGCAAAGATTAGACATATATGGACCAAGTGAGCTGCCTCGCATGGCCCAATAGGCCGTCTGTAGTTGCCTTAATGTTCCTATAACATTTTTTTTATGTTACCTACTTACATATGGAGCAGATGTTAATGACAATAAAACGAAGTGTAAACTATGTGGTATGTTAAGATCTCACACCTTCACCCATTAAGTTCTTGATTGCCAGCTAATTAATGTATATAGAAACACTGAGATAAGGACTGTTCCTGAACATATAGCGTGAATGTGTCACAACGGAAAGACTAACGACATTCTGGAGGAATATAAGAATTTTCTACCAAGAATTTAACTTTTCGATGATTGTCTGAATGTCTATTGCAACTTATGCTTATGTACCTATTTGGCAATATGTTGATTGTGATGTTTGCATATGATGTCGTGTGTATATATATATATATATATATATATATATATATATATATATATATATATATATATATATATATATATATATATTCAACCAGGAAACCCAAGAGTGTCAACTCTCAAGAGATTATAATGACAATATTGACTGAAACAGAAGATGAGAATTTCAAGGGTGTTTCAGTTCTTCTAAAATTTCCCCCTTAAGAAAATTTCAATGAGATTGAATACAAATATCAGAAAATAGTTATGGAGCATCTAGTCGGAATGAATTGATTCGATTTGATGCCAAAAATAAGTTTCTATACACTCATCTCAACAACCTATCCCATTCTCCATCTGTCCTCACTCCCCAAGCCCATGCCCCATCCTTAACCCCTATCTCCATCCAATTCCTACTCCCCCTACCCCGATCCAAACATCACCTACCTACTCCCCCCTCCTAACTATTCCCCATCCCCCCAACCGTACTCCCCATTCCCACACTCCATCCCAAAACCTACACCCCCCCCCCCACCAACCCGCCATCCCATCTACCAATCCCTAACCCCTGCAAAACCCCACAAACATGCAAAGACTTGAGGATGCAGTAGTTATCGAAAATCTATTATGGATTTTCTTATAAGGTGTCCTAACGACAGTTGGAGTGTAAGTGCGAAGTTTTGATGAAAAGAATGTATAATTTAGAGCTAGAGTCAGAAGGTGTCAACTGATAACGCCGCTCGCAATCTTGAAGGTATTAACTTACAATAAAGTTAATTCCAGCAAAGTTGGTTACAGCATGTAATGATTACTTCCTTGGAATGTTTGAGATAACTACCCGGTAAGTTAAAAAACTTACAGCTTTCATACATATAAAGCTGAACCTAAGTTAAATTCTGTTTGTACTAGAAGTTAAAAAATACGTGTTCACTAAAAATCATGAATTCTGAAGAAAACCAAAGAAAAACTATCTAGCTAGTGTTTAAGGCAACTGAAACAGAGGGCAATATACTGTAGGAGAATTAGCGGTGGGATGGTTATGTTGTGCTGTGAGAATTAGCGGGGCGTTGAGCCGTGTTGAGCTGTGCTGTAAGAATTGGCTGTGGGTTGTGCTGTGTTGTGAGAATTAGCGTGGGTTGTGGAGGAGCGTTGCAGACACATGCTCGTGAACAGCCCCTGTGCTCCAGGACATTAAGAAACACAACTCATTAAAACTTCTAATTACTTGCTAAACCGTGAAACTCAAAATGGTCGCGCTAATTATACGTTCTCATCTTACTTTCGTTCAGTGCATATTTATCTAGTTATAGTCACCGACATCCCTAAGACAAGCTTTCAATGATGATGTAATTGTTGCGTGTGTATTTCCTAAGTAATTATATTTTCCATGTATGGTAAAACTGTATCAAAGTCAAGTAGTGTTCAAAAGTATATTTTAATTGAGTATATTATTGGTCACTTATACCCACCGTATAACATGTAAACAAATATACACATACATGCATACCTACTAGTAATTATTAAAACACACACACATATATATATATATATATATATATATATATATATATATATATATATATATATATATATATATATATATATATATACATAAAACGGCGAAGGGCACTGTTTTGTAAGCTGTCTCCCAGACAACGGAAAACCAAGTATCTTATGTATACCACCAGAAGGGAAGTTGGTGTGCGGACATGCAGTCCAGGCAATGAAGTCGTAGGAGATGGGGGAAGACAGTAATGGGAAGGTGAAGCTGCTCTGATTGGCTCCATCGTGGACATGTCTGAGTGCGAGACAGCATAGTGCGATGCTCAGGCCAGCACGCACCCTACTCTTCTCTATCTATATCTGTCTCTCTGAATCGCTGATGTTCTCTCTCTCTTTTGTAGAGTATTAAACAATTAACTCATACGCAACCAAGAATTTGTAGATCCGTAGATTAACGAGAACACATATTACATATAGTTTTAATAATATGTGAACGTATTTATGTGGTTAACATATGATAACATACCCGTAGTGAAGAGTGGTTAACGCCATTTCCCACAAGGCCAACTCTTGCCCTCTGCATCACTATAAACCATGAGATTTTCATGTGCCTTCGGAAGCAATAATTTTCAGAACGCACTAATGAAAGTTTTTGTATCTGTCATGAGACCATATAAATAGCTACTCTCTATTTCTAAGCGGGAAAAATATACGTTTTAAAAGTAGTTGTTTACAAATGTTATTTTTACTGCATTTTAAAAGGCGTGGTAAAAATAAAATTCTATCAGTTCTTTCCTTCAGCATGTAGTGATTACTTCCTTAGAATGTCTAAGATAACTCCCCGTAATCATTCAATCACTGTCGTCAAAGACGTGAAGTGTAAAGATATTGAATCACTTCTTAGTTACATGTATGCTGGAGTTGTTAGACTCCAGTTCAGACTTACTTAAGACTTAGCCAAGATGATCAAGGCTGCTAAGCTTAGCCCAGATGATCAAAGCTGCTAAGCTTAGCCCAGATGATCAAGGCTGCTAAGCTTAGCCCAGATGATCAAGGCTGCTAAGCTTAGCACAGATGATCAAAGCTGCTAAGCTTAGCCCAGATGATCAAGGCTGCTAAGCTTAGCCCAGATGATGAAGGCTGCTAAGCTTAGCCCAGATGATCAAGGCTGCTAAGCTTAGCACAGATGATCAAAGCTGCTAAGCTTAGCCCAGATGATCAAGGCTGCTAAGCTTAGCCCAGATGATCAAGGCTGCTAAATTATTACCAATTAAAAGACTGTTCCTGATGAACTTCCCATCACCCCGCACGCAAAAAGAGCAGCATATATTCGAAGTTCGACTGATGATAGCAGCAGTCCTCATCCAGAGAAAGACGGCAAGAGAACGGGCGTCCGTCCCGGAGTGAGAGGCAAAAGTTCCGTCCCAATGCCCCTTCACTTCGCTTCAATAGATCAACAGATCAATTTGTATCCGATGACAGCTTTAACAAAATCTTTGGCTTAATGACCAACATGAACATATAAAATAAGTATATGATATGTCTATTTTTCTATTTGCGGCTATCATGTGGTGGTGAGGCGATAACAATAATTAATTCTCACTATTAATATCGTAATGAAACAAAATATGTCATAGCCATTCACGGACCATTACTTCCATATTACTTCCATATTGCTCCTATTTTACACAGTAATTTGTTCCTAAATGATGACCGTATGATTTAG
Organism: Procambarus virginalis; assembly: GCA_020271785.1. Lineage (NCBI taxonomy): Eukaryota > Metazoa > Arthropoda > Malacostraca > Decapoda > Cambaridae > Procambarus > Procambarus virginalis. The sequence goes on from WNGS01008507.1 coordinate 7,747,401, forward strand.
GGCAGAGATCTGTGCCACCTCCAATGATTATTCTACAAAGGTAACAGAAAATAGGTGACAAAACCGGGAATAAAATAAGCAAACTGGCACACTAAATATTCAAACATTCTTCGGACCATTCTGGCCAGAGTAGCGGTCATATATTATAGTCTCCTGCTGTATCCCATTCCCCTGGGCTCTGGGAGACTCGAACCATGCACCCCACGCGTGTGAGGCCCAAGCTTACTGGAATGGGAAAGCTCACTTCAGGGGAAAGAGATAAGCTATTACAGACTATATAGCACTTGGGAGGGGTCAGGATAAGAGATTTGGGATGGGACGAGGGCAAGGAATGGTGCTCAACCACTTGGACGGTCGGGGATTGAACCGACCTGCAAGAAGTAAGACAGTCGCTCTAACGTCCAGCACAAGTGGTTGGGCGAGAATGTCTCTCACTTTTTTTTTAATACACTCAAGTATACGCATACACACCTAATGCACCTGTTCACCTAGCAGCAAACAGGTACCCAGGAGTTAGCCTGTGGGGTTGCGTCCTGGGGAAGGTCAGTAATTTGTCCCAGAGGGGAAGGTGGAGGAACATCGATATAAGCCTAACACGTACTCACCTAGATGTGCTTACAGGGTCGAGCTATGCTCCTAGCCCCGTCTTCAGTACGTTCTTTGATTAATGCAATGACTCATTTCGCATGTTTTAATCATAATTTATATTTACAAATTTAAATCGAATTAGCTTCAACGACTTCTACGTCTAACCTGTTCCACTTATTGACAGCTCTGACACTGAAAATGTTTTTCCTGACGTCTCTATGACTCCTTTGCGTTTCAAGTTTCCGACTATAACCCCCTCGTTCTGATGTTCTTAACTTTGAACAATGTTGCTTTGTCTACCTTATCAAAGTCTCTTAGAATCTTTATGTTGTTACCATGTTCCCTCTATCTCTTCTTTCCTCCAGTGTGGTAAGGTCCATTTCCCCTCAGTCTTTCCTCGTAGTTCAAGCTTTCAACTCAGGAACGAATCTTGTTGCACATCTCTGGACTTTTCCAGTTTCTCCCTGTCCTTTTTCAGGTAAGGACTCCATGCTGGGGATGCATATTCAAGTGTGGGTCTCACCTTCGCTGTATATAGGGTCCGGAAAGGCCTTTCTCCAAATTTCTGAAGGATACACGGATGTTGGCCAGTATGACATATTATATATATATATATATATATATATATATATATATATATATATATATATATATATATATAAAAATATATATAATATATATATATATATAATATATATATATATATAATATATATAAACATATATATATTATATATATAATATATATATTATATATTTATATATATACATATACACATATATATATATATATATATATATATATATATAAAACATATATACATATAAAAGTGGCAGCCTGTTCCACGATACACTATACATTGCACAAATATTGGCATCGATAAATACATTTAGCCGAAGCAAGAACGAGAGGGGGAAGCAGAACTCACAAGAGGAGAAACAACTACACATCAGTCATAATTGATCCTGGCTCATACTGCTGGTCTTCACTAAAGGGAGGAGCTTCTAAAGCCCCCCCCCCTGGGGTGAGATGGGGAAAGGGGGGTAAATTCGGGAGGATGGGAAGGGAGGGGAAGTTCAATATCTACTGAGGGAGTGGTTGTTCATTTACTTTGAGGGGAAAAGGGAGGTACTCTCTTTAGTGTTTGAATTATGTGAAAAGTACGAATTCTATTACCTCGTATGAAAATTAATCTTATCTGAAATCATGTGGAAGGGTAACACTGCTTCAATTGGGAAGTAAGAGTTTCATCTAAAAAGAAGAAGAGTGTTCTGTTCACTTTGAAATAATTTCATTTACCTAAAGGGATGAAGAACTATACTTTATGGGATGAAATAGGAGTGCCATTCATAACATAACAAATTACCATTCTCCCATAGGGAAGAACTAGGTCTCTGTGCTCCGGGGGTAAGCGAAAAGGACTGTCATTTGCCTGGAGGAAATGGGAGAAGGGCGGAAGTCTCATTTGCCATCTCGCGTACGGCATCTGCACTATTTTTCACTCTTCCTAATTGAACAAACCACAGTGGAATACCTGAAATGAGAACATTTGTTTCTGAATGTTTCGTCCTGTTTTCTCTTATTGCCTTGTTGCTAGCGAGCCGAGGAAGGCGGTACACCTTATTGGCGCCGCTTTTCAATGTTCTTGAAATAATAGGAGACTGGGTCGAAGGGCGCGGGGTTGTTGTTTGTTATTGGGTCATCACGTCTCTGGTTGTTTGTCTCCGTCTTTATTTAGACATTCTCTGTCCGGTGTTTTGATGTTATTTCCGTTTATCCAGCTGTTTTTATTCCTCGTTCTCTGCCTTGTCTTTCCTTGCTTTCTTTGTTTCACATTTTTAGCTTTCCGACGGACTCTGCCAGTTTGTTATATTTTCACATTTAATTAATTTCAAGAATGATAAATTTATTTAATAATATAACGGCCACTTTGGGTGTTTATGGTATTTAAACTTACCACAATCTTTAAAAAATTTAAGTTTTACAAAAATTAGATGTTTAGAAGTCTAACGATACTTGTTCTTGAAAACAGACGACTGAAACTCTCAAATTCAAAACTTCGCCAGATATAAAATGACGCCTTTGAGCCCAACAGTGATCGCTAAGCAGTAGCAGTTGACTCCTAAGGGTAAGGTAGAAGATCAGTACTTTGGAGAGCACAATATAATTCGTGAAAGAAAGCTACGTAATTGATCCTGAAGCGACGTGTCTCAAAGCTTTAATCGATCTACACTTATCTTTTTCCATTGTTTCTAAGCAAACTGCGACTAGTGTGCACCAAAAAACCTGGAATTAGATGCACGAAGAGAAAATTAAGTCATCGAAACAAATACAACAAATATACGACTAACGAAAACCCGTCCTACAAAATGCGAGACCTCGATCCTTTATAACTAGAAACCCATCATTTCAAAATGTTTATATACGGTCCATACGAGACAAACAACAGCAGCTGGAACCCGGACACTAGAACTTATAACAGCAGCTCAACAGTCCCCCTGGACCCAGAATACCTTTCCTTAAGAATCCAATTCCAAGCACCTGGCAAGCTAAAATGGCTATCCAAAATAGTGTTTTTAACAGCACGGCGGAAACTTTAACAACCGCTCCATCACAGTGCGTGTCACCAATTCATCAGCGCCAAGAGCCAAGCTTCACGAGGCTCACCATGTATTTTATATGTTTGTTCATGTAACAAGACATAGTGAACACTTTAGCATATAAACAACTATTATTCGTAAACTTTTTTAAAAGTATTTATTAAATTTACACTCACACGAAAACATTGTATATTTTGATCACACAAAATATACGGCAATATTGTATATTTTGATCACACAAATATACGGCAATATTGTATATTTTGCTCACAACATTGTAAACTGTGTGTGTGTGTGTGTGTGTGTGTGTGTGTGTGTGTGTGTGTGTGTGTGTGTGTGTGTGTGTGTGTGTGTGTGTGTGTGTGTGTGTGTGCACGTGTCTGCGTGCGTGCGTGCGTGCGTCGAGAAGCAAGACAACACCATGCACTCAGAATATATAGGATTCGTATACTTCAGCTCATACGAAGGCATATGTTCTGCTAGAAGTTTCTCAATAACTCGTCTCCGTGAGTGTTGTACAACCAGTCTACACGCTATCGGAATGATCCACGTCTCCTGAGACCACTTCCGTCCCTTTCTACTGCCTTCATGCTACACAAATGCATTTACTCTTTTGTTGTGACTAAAGAGTAATGCAAAAGGGGGAGGTATGGAAAAATAGGCGTAGTTAGACTGAGAATGGCAGTATTGAAGATGTTTACACTATAGCTCTATCCCTAGATCTTTCGCTATATATTCCTTCCTGTCCTGCCCTCTTTCTCTCTCCTCTCTCTCTCTCTCTCAACCCCCCCTCTCTCCCTCAGGTATCCCTTACCTCCAAGGTGTTAAAATTCAGCATCACCCTCACCCTTGTCGCTGTACATGAGGGTGAACGAGAATATATTATCATACAATCACCTTATTCTTTCCCCTTTGACTCTCCCCCTCCTCTCCCCCTCCCTCTCTTCTTCCCCTACCCAATGCTATCAAATGAACTAAAAATTCTTTTCCCATTTTATGCGTTTCCCACAATATTACGAAACATTTTTCTTTTGGAAGTTATTTGCGTAACTTAAAAAAGAGTTGATGTTAACTTTAAAGAAGATTTGATATGGCTTTCAGTGGGAAACCCTAAATGATAATCAACAGCCTTGATATATATAGAGGTATCTAACGTCTCACAAGATCCCCAATCCCTTATGTTTTCCTGAGTTCCACTACCATGGCTAAGTTATGATTAAAATGTTATTATTCCTTCTATTTTTGTTTTCACATTTTGTGATAAAAGTTTACATTGTTTGCGATTTTGCTTGTCATATATATATATATATATATATATATATATATATATATATATATATATATATATATATATATATATATATATATATATATAATGTAAATACTGAACAAATAATTCGCTTGGAATGAAAGATTTAGTTTATATAGGCACATTAATGACCAAAAATTTCCGTAATCCACAAGTTTACAGCTTCATTTCGAACCAATTAAGTACTTCCGAGATCCCTCCTTATTGAGAGCATCCATTGCTAGGGTGTTAAGACAAGGGTCTCGTACTTCTAAGGCTCCAGTTCGAATCTCTGATGATCTAAGTGACTTAAATATCCGTAATTCATTTAGCAGAAATCTTGTGTAGCTCTAATTTTCAGACTACAATTTCTTTGGGCTTGAAAATGGCCATATGAATATGGCGGTCAAGGACAGCAACTCATTTGGGACTCAAACATGGCAACTTTCTATTATATTATGCTATGAATCTAATATAAGCATTCATCAATATCTGAAACGCATGTCTTGCTAACATGTTTTTCTTCATATCATCAAACCTATGAGAAAGGAAAATATGTATTAATGTATTATTAATATTCCCAGTATGTATTAATTTCCATTTCTGCGATTCCAATTTCTGGAATTTGATGGACCAAGTAGCCATTATTTATTCACATTTAATATGCAGCAACTTAAAATATGAAAATAACTAAATTTTTTCTTTCGCTTGATTTTATACTAAATTATACAATTATGGTTTTTATCTGCTCATCGAAAGATATGATTTATTAAACAATGACGACCAATCAGGACTTGTGATTCGTCAGAGCTTGATATCCATTATAACAATATAATTTGCATAGTTAATCAGCAGTCGTTATCACTGTGACATGGAGTTCTCTGAAACTTAAGAGTTTGTATTAAGTTGGCACCCTTCAGAACTTAGAAATTTTTTAAAGTTCATGATGCGACATTTTATTTTGCATAACGTCTCCTCTCTACATTCTAAGTGCAAGTAACAACTTTTAAAACTTCAAATAAGGTTTGTTAGGTAGTTACATGATTTTGCTTTGCTCTGAATAATTTTTATTTTACAAAATTAGGGACACTCGTCTGTTAACACTGATTAAAATATTTATTTACAGAAACATCTTAATTTAGAGTTTATATTTTTTAAGTTCCATGTTATACATTTTATAAGTATGTTATCTAAGAGGTAGGTTCTTTATGTAGACGAAATATTACACAAACCTTAGAAATTAAAACAAATTAATAACCAACATTCCGTTTCCTAACAGCAAAATTGTAACTGAATTAAAAATTCTTACAAATGAATAACTTGGAATATTTAAATAACTTTGGACGCAAGATCTAGTTGATAAAGTGACTTGCAAGATCTGGGATTGATCCTGGATGGCGGAAGAGGTTTGGCACCGTCCCTCATTCTGTCCTCAGATACCAGCTCTCATCCCGTCCGCATATACATTCCGAATGCCAGTCATACTGGCTTAGCGCTTTCTCCTGATAATTATATTTACCTTTAGCTGCAAGGCTGTCGGCAGTGAGACCGACTCCTCTTGAGTTTTCCAATACTGTCTCTCAGCAGCAACACTGCTCCCTCACATTACCCGTAATAAACTCACACATTTGGATTTCTCATTTCTCAGTGGCCACATGCCAATATTCGCTTATCTTACTGCTCATTCTGCTCTATTCAGGCAAACTTTATATTCCACTTTCTAGACTCAATTTTACCCGTCTCCCGTATGCCCGACATTCACCTCTCTGACTTATAGATTAATATATTCACGGAAGAAATCGCTCAGTATGTAAACAGCTTTTCCGGGGCAGTCTTACAAAAATTACTTTTAACATCTTTCCACACTTCGCACAAATATATTTTTTAAACTTTTTCAAATGTGTCTCCTTCTTTCAGCTCTTTAAACCTGTCGATTTTTTCTGTAATGAGTTTTTCTTTAAGGTGAAATGGAACTGGAAATCGAGCCAAGGAATCCTTATGCATCTTGCAGCATGTACTTGCATGCATTCTCCTCGCGTATGCGCGCCCGGCGCACATGCGTTATAACGAGAGGAGTGACAGCGCCGGCTTACCCAAGTCAGTCCTTCCAGCTGTAAGAAATGTCGGTTCCCTCTTATCTTTCCCTTTCATAACCCGACAAAAAAACTGAGAGTATCGTTCCCTTTCATAACCCGACAAAGAAACTGAGAGTAAACTCTAAATTTGTATGGCGTCCCATATAATTAATACCAAGGTTGTGTTCCGTAATGAGGATTATAGGCAGATATTTAAACAGGTATTAAGAATCCGTCTAACAGACGCCTTTTTACTGGTATATGTTTATCGATAAATTCCAGTGTCATACACTTTGTATTCACTACCTTAACGCTGCCCATAACACAGTTTCATTGAAGCATACTTAAGAATTTTATTTAATCAATGCGAATTTTTTGTTTATAGCAACTTGTGTGTTTGTATAGATAGTTCGTCTATTATTGCACTCGTCAGAACTCAGTTTGCCTCAGGAGAATTGTTGTTGTATTTAAATTTAAATATATTTGTTAACATGATAAAAGTTAAATAACTTTCAATTCCTCTATCAAAATCAATTAAACCCATGTATTAATCAATATATTACTTCATTTAATGTTCATCTTCAGTTGACTTCCTCAGTTCGTTCTTCATTTCATCAATATATCAATCCAGGAGGCTTCAAAAGACGTGTTGGTGAAGTTAAAGCTGGCCGAGGCAGTCAGTCCTCATCTCCACTCGTCAGCCACACCTGCACGCCTCCCACCACCACCACTCCCTTCACTCTCCCACCACCACCACTCCCATTTACTCTCCCACCACCACCACCACCACTCCCCTCACTCTTCCACTACTACCCTCAGTCTCCCACCACCACCTCTCCCCTCACTCTCCCACTACTCCCCTCAGTCTCCCACCACCACTCCCACCAGACATTTCAAGGAGGGCGTCATTGTCACAACAACCCGTCCTCTCATCAAATATGCCACATTTGTAACGTAATCGACCAATCCGATAAAAATACGCTGTGTTAGACGACTTATTAAAACGATAAGCACCATAATATTGACGTTTTCTATACATGAGCCACGGCAAGTTTAGAGAGGTTGCTGGGCTTCCCACATTTCTGGATAGACAAAACGGTTATACTGTTTATGAGGCGGCAAATCAAGAGAACGGGCTGATTCTTGAGAAGAAACAAAGATTGATCTCAACGATTTCACGATTACATATACAAAGGAAGGTTAAAGGAAGAGGTAGGCCTCGTTATCCTCAACATTTCTATCCTCAGTAGAAATCGCTTGGGAAATCAACTATTTAACTGTTCAAGAAATTTAACAATGTTGCAAATAAAATGCACGTATCAAATTAGCAATGGCGATGCCTACCAAATCAATCCATGAACATACTGCAGGCCAGTTGCAAAGATGCTATACGAGTCCAACCCGTCCTCCTAACAGAACATTGCATTTTGATGTATATTCTACCTAAGGTTAAAAATTGCCGTACCAGAAAATGGGAGCTGCTGGATAAAATGACATTCTCGTTTTCTGTTTTGGGTCCTTTGGTAGGTTAGAATAAGGACACTTTAGTACGACAGTTTCTTGACGTTGGGAAACCATAGGAGGACGGACTGATGAGTCAACACAAACATAATCAGAAAACGCAAATTACAAGAGTGACGACGAAAGATAAACTAAAAAAAAAATATTATATGTGCTATTCTTCTTAGTAAAGAAAAATCAATATACTGTATGGAATAACAACATGTAACACAGCAGCACTTCATTCCTTCCAACAGCCTTGGCTTTTGTCCTTAATATCCTTAAACTGACCTGAGAACAATAAGTCGTTACAGAGACCTGGCCTTAAAGGGGCGGTGCACCCTGTGAGGAAACGAAATGAAACAAAAGCTGTTGTGTCTGCACTCTTCCGTGGACACCACCTGATCGCACACGCTCACGAATACGCGCTTGCACACACACACACACACACACACACGCACACACGCGCGCGCACGCTACTCTCAAAAGATCGTCTAAATTCGTTTCGTGCGCGTTGACATTATATGAACGTTTTATATTAAAAAGTTACAAATGAATGTAGATGAACATCGTGAGGCGGTAGTGATCAAATTATCCCAAGGATAGAGGGAGTGTAACATGCCAGCGAGGCCAAGGGGTCAATATTAGACCAAAGCTCTGTGAGACTCCTGTCCTTCAACACGTAAAAAGGACCCAAACTATGCGCAAAATGACACGATAAATATCTTACAAATAAAATATGAGTAACAGAAACATGGGAGTTATTTCAATAAATTCCCTGTACGTTTTAAACTAAAGTCGTAAATAGACCTTCAGCTTGTGTTCTTTATTGTATTTGCGCGTGCGTCCGTGTGTGTGTGTGTGTGTGTGTGTGTGTGTGTGTGTGTGTGTGTGTGTGTGTGTGTGTGTGTGTGTGTGTGTGTGTGTGTGTGTGTGTTGTGT
>WNGS01008507.1:7769654-7789905 GCA_020271785.1 Procambarus virginalis
ACCACCATCTCTGACTCCCCTCTCTCTCTTCTCTTCTCTCTCTCTCATCCTCTCTCTCTTTATATATGTATTTTATTATATATATATATATATATATATATATATATATATATATATAGTTATAGTATATATATATATATTATATATTATATATTATATATATATATATATATACACACTGGGAAGTGCTTGTCTGTTCAACAAATACAGATCATAGATCCCCAACACACTATGATCAAAACCAATGGCCACCGGGATCACGTAAGGCCAATCAATACAAAAAGTTATAATATACAATGTACTATTATTCACTTAAGACAATAAAAAAATTTGTTACACTGTATGTTAAAACTTTAGTAAGTGAAACTTATGTAAATATTTCTGAATGTTCTAAAGTAGTGCAAGGAAATAAATGGACCCTCGGATGAGAGGAGTGGATCAGTGCAGAAGTTGGAATAGTACCTACGGGCTCACCATAGCCGCTGCTTGGACTTGCTCTGAGCGCAATCTTTAACAACACAACAACAAGTTGGAATGTGACAAAGCTGCAGGTGCGTAAGGTACATGCGGAAATGCTTGTATATAACGAAGAAAGTGCAATGAAAAGAATGTCAGGATGCGAGGGAAAGTAGTACTGGGTCAGAATATCAACAGCCCAAGGAAACTAGCACTGGATCGGACTGTCAGGTCAACCATTAAAATCTAGTCCAATGCAGTTAAAGCTCTGTACCTCAGGGTACAGTCCTTGCCACCGCTGCTTTCCTTATTCTCATATCAGATATAGACAAAATACAAGTCACAGCTTCGTGTATCATTCTTTGCAGATGACACAAAATCAGTATGAAAATTACCTCGGCTGAAGACATTGAAAAACTTCAAGCTGATATTAATAAAGTATTCGACTGGGCATCAGAAAATAACATGATGTTTAACAGTGATAATTCCCAGTACTCAGGTACGGTAAAATGAGGACCTTAAACATAATACAGTATCAAAACACAATCAAATGACCAAGTAGGAAACCATGTAAAGGATTGGGAATAATAATGTCTGACGACTAAGTTTAAGGAGCATAACAAGCAAATTTTGCGACGCCGAGAAAAGATGATCGGATGCTACGGAGAACTTTCAAATCCAGGGATCCCATCTCACAATGGTTTGTACTTTTCAGTCACTTGTGTTGTCCATCTTTGAGTACTGCTCAGTACTCACTTCCCCCTTCAGAGCAGCGAGAGATTGCTGAAATAGAGGAATACAGAAACGATATACGGCACGCTTAGCGAGGATAAAGCACCTAATTATTGGGATCGTCTCAAAACTCTCCAAAGGTGTCTCTAGAAGAAGAAGAGAGAGATATCAATAAATATACACTTGTAAGATACTGGAGGGCCAAGATCACAAATCTACACAGTAAAAACGACAGTACTGAGTGAACAAAAAAATTATGGAAGAAAATGCAGAATGAGAACCATGTGAAGACAGAGGTGCCCATAGGCACAACAGAGAACACTGTATAACATCAGAGGTCCGCGGTTGTTCACGTCATCCAGCACAGCTAAGAATATTGCCTGGAACAAGCCGTGGACTATCTTCAAGAGGGAACTAATTTATTCCTTCCAAGAGAGTGCCCCACCGGGCTGTGGTGTGGTTATGTGTGGCCTGCGTGCCGCTCCAGCAACACCTAGTGGACCAAACTCTCACAGTCAAGCCTGGCCCTCGGGCCGGGCTTGGGGAGTAGAAGAACTCCCAGACCCATATCAACCAGGACCTATCAACCAGGTATCAGGATGCGAGGGAAAGTAGCACTGGGTAGGCTGTAGAGGGCCAGGGAAAGTAGCACTGGGTCACAGTGTCGGGAACCAAGAGAAAGTAGCATTAAGCCCGGCCGTTATAGCAAAATTCCCTAAAGTGAAAAAAATATTATTTTGCCACCAAAAGAGTCGCAAAAAAGCTGTATATTAATTCTCAACTTGAAAGGTAGTTGTGTTACACATCAACAGTACCCAGTTTGCAAACAGCAGTGTAAAGTCTTATTGCAGTCCGAAAGAAGATTTCACTTATGCCCGAGTACATCACCTGTTACATCATCGACAGACATCATGATGTCTGCTGTCTGTGTCAACAGTGTTATACTAATGAGAGCAAGAGAGTAGTGACGTTGTGTTGGTAATATGAAGGACAGTACAATATAGAGAGGAGTTGGGCATTCACTGAGTACCAAGCCAGCATTCTACACCTGTCTTAAAAGGATATTGCCGGTGTTATTGCTCGAAGCATAATACGAGAAACAACCAGAGAAAGAGATCAACTCTTTACAGATCTCAGGCAACATTCTAACCGTGTTGCAATTCATGGAAAATAAAAGTAAAAAGTTTTTGATATGACCATATAACATAAATCGATTGTAAGATCTAAGGTTCCAAGGTCAAGCACACAATGGGATGTTTCAGCTGATCTATGAATTCTGTTCGCCTGCGCGAGGACCTCAATCAACCGCTCCAATAATTCGGCATTTCGGACGTCCTTGGCCCATATAGGACGGAATCTTGTCAGGCATTGCAGTATGTGTTTGATAATTAAAAATCCACTATAGGTCCTTAAAATTTGAAGTTTTCCAGCTGATATCTTAATAGAAACATTACTGTCTTATCTTTTTTAAATATACAGAAGACTGTGTGTAAAATACGTCTATAGTTAATTGCTCGCCTTTGAGTATTCATATCTATGGAGTTTGCCCCGGTTATCAACTGCACGAGTCTCGACCCTCTTGATTTTCGTCAAGCTTTGTCCGTAGAAACTATGTATCGTTATTCGCAAACCACTTCCCTTTCTAAGTGTTCCACTCGCTCACTTCTTTCACGCTGAAGAAGTCCTTCCTTCCATCTCTATGGCTTATCAAGTTTTGTTTGCCAACCTATACCCCTCCCGCTCCACTGTTGATCCTCCTCAGCATCTCCTCATGTTCACTTGAACTATCTACAATAATGTGTTGTGTGGTGTGTGTGTGTGTGTGTGTGTGTGTGTGGTTGTGTGTGGTTGGTGTGTGTGTGGTGTGGTGTGTGTGTGTGTGTTACGAGGCTCACCCAAGTATGTTCTCGTGATATTGGCTTCAGTTCTTGGATTCCACCTGTTTAATCGACAATCGGTTACGTGTACTAGGTTTCGAGATTCCTTTTGACTTTGTCATATCTATATCGCCAGCACTTTGAAAGGAACAATGAGTGACTCAACAGTGGAAAAACAGATGTTGTCCCCTTCATACACCATCCAGTTGATCTGTATGTCCGTGGCACATGCTGACGCATACCAATAGGAACAATATTCTCAATTCCATCCCCTGTCAGCAATGTATTCACTGTCCAGGTAAGACTGTATGTTTGCTGTTAAAGTTAGCGTATATTTGCTTATTAATTGCCGGGATTTCTTGAATATTATTCTACAACCGTGCTAGGACTCCAGTAAATGAGACGGACAGCTCGATCTATTTACTGTGTAAGTTTTTTAAGAAATGCAGAATGTAAGTGACCTGTGTTGCCCGACAGATAATTTTTCTTTCTCTATTTGTTTTCTCCATACATCATCCCGTCCAATAAACGTAATTGCCTACGTGAGCATCATGAGTAACCAGACTGGACTCAGTACTTTTTCAGAGGTCGTCACGCCTCATAAGCTTCAAAATCAATCGGAGTATCTAGCTGACCTCAGTTGGTTTAAGTCTTACATGTGGTGTGGATATATAGACAGGATGACAGAGAGGGGAGATGAGAACAATTTCTTTGTCACCAAACATAAGATAATATGAGAATCAAAAGATATTAATAAGGTTTTAAAACTGGAGATAAATGTGTTCAATGATCATAATCGTTTTTTTAATTAAACTGATCAAAAATGGATCTAAATTATACCAACCACGACTAATGTTCAAATTGCCTATTTTTGGGAGAAGAAGCCATCTCCCAACCAATTTGGTGAGAACGTTCTGACAAATGAACAAACACAGTATTAGACAATTAGTCATGTCTTACAGAGTATTTATGATGGTTTGCGATTCTAAAATTTCAAATCTTTTGAACATAATGAGGTCAGAACACTAGAGGAGTAGGTACTTACAAGTGTCTTATGGAAACCAGAGATAACAGACAGAAAGGGCATAGGTTGAATTGACTCAGTCAACAGAAATGCACAAAGGAAACTGGAATTAATTCAAAGAGAGAAGAAGAAATACCAAGGAATGGCAACATAGTTGGCAAATATTGAAGAACACCTTAACAAAAGATTTGTGAACATCTAAGAACTCTGAGAGAGATATCTTATAATCAGAAGCAAGGTAGACCTAATAGAGAACTAATGGAGATCAACGTGAAATATAGCTTACGGAACCTGTGCTGTGATAAAAGCGATTACTCACCCATACTAAAACAAAACATCTCACAAATATAAGAAGAGGTAATTTGGCTTATCTAACCTAAAAGGAAAACTTTAATTAACAACCCTTCTCTCGGTAATACTTCCCTTTCTTAGGACTCTCGAAAATCTGGTAACAATGGGAAGTATTAGTAAACAAAATTAAAGTACAGTACTAATAACATTGACGTTATCATAATGCATCGGTCTCGATAGAGGTGGGTGGTTGGGTGTGAAAGTTCTGTTCAGAAGATCACAAATTGCATTTTTGTAAGACTGGCAAATTGAGATAACAGGCTGCACCTTTACCACCTTCGTTAATTAGCGTGGCAATATGAGAAGACTGGGAAACAATGTTATAGTAATCCAACTGTCCGCATGTTTTAATGAATACTAAAATGACATAAACATGTTATAAGAAAAAAATTAAAGTACAGGAGTTTATATAGGGAAGGATTACCGCGGAAGATGATAAGGAGAAAACAAGAAACTATACATTAAGTCGGTGCTTGCAAAATAAATGACCAAGCTTTAGAAAAATAATAGAATGCGATTTAACAACTTCTGTGAAGCATTTAGTGTTTTAGAACCAGAGGCTTTATGATTACAGAGCGATTTGGATCAAACTCAGAGGAATATGCAGAGAGGGGGATAGAGGGGATACTGAAGTGACCTAGAAAATAGATAGAGTACATTCATGTTAAGAGATTAGAGAAAAATGAAGTTGAGATAAAGCAAAGACGGCGCTGTGATAATAAAGTAAAAGATTACCGGGAGATAATAGCCAATAAATAGGAGACATTAAGACAGCCTGAAAATAAGTTCAAGAACGGGTAGATGGAGCTTATGAACAGGAAATCTCTCTAGGAAGGAATTCAACAATTCAACCTCACGCTGCATGTACACCTGCATGCAAGAGTGGGTTACAAAAACCTAGACCCTCACACAGGGAAAACATCATAATTGGTACGCCTCTCGCGACCCAATATCCCGCAGGCATATAGCTTTATCTAAATTTCCATTTTTTAAGAACATACGCTACGCACTTTCTTTCATAAATCAGTTTAATCTTTAAGTGGTCAACGTAGTAACAAGTTCAGATCATGAGATGAGCCGTCACCATAAAGAATTTCTTTTGGGAGGGAATGTTATTCGCATTTAAGATTATATACACTTTGGAGGTATATCTGTCGTGGTGAGGGATGTGTTGTACACGTGGAGGCATATGTGATATCGTGTATCGTGTGGGAGGTTTATATGCTGTGAGGGGGGTGGCATATGCTTGTGAATGTAATAACATTGTATAATTTATGTGTGGAGGTGTTTTTTTTGTGGGGGGTTGTTTATGTGTGTTGATAGTATGTACGTGTTTGAGATGTACATATGCGGACGGTAGTTCACGTATAAGGGTGTCTACCCGTCCAGAGTGAATATTCGTGGAGAAGGGTGTGGGGTGTGTGTGTGAGTGAGGGGTCATGCCCGTGTGAGGGTGTATATGCGAGGGTGTATAAAACGTGAGCGTATGGATGTTGGGTATTGACACCAGGATGTTGTAAAAGTGATAAGGTCGATGAAGTTTTTTTCCCCTATACACAGACGTTGGCCACAATTTTACATGGCTAACCATCTATATACATTGTCTTCTCTTCTGTCCTCCATGGACATGTTTAGAGATGTGTTAAACATAATAGTTCAGTGATTTATTGACACTGCCACAGAAGGTGATTGTACAACTTTAAAAATGCAAATCTAAGCTACACACACACAAACACACACAACAACACAACTAACACACACACACACACATAGATAAATATATGTATATATTATGTATATATATATATAATATATATATATATTGGTCGTACCTAGTAGCCAGAACGCACTTCTCATGCCTACTATGCAAGCCCCGATTTGCCTAATACAAAGTTTTCATGATATAATATATTTTCTCTCTCCTAATGTTTTTTCTTTTATGAAATGATAAAGCTACTCTTTTCATTATGTATTAAGTCATTTTTTTTATTGGAGTTAAAATTTAACGTAGTTATATGACCATTCCTAACCAACCCTACCTAACCTTAATATATATATATATATTATATATATATTATATATAATATATATATATATATATATATACTATATATATATTTCGTACCTAGTAGCCAGAACGCAACTTCTCAGCCTACTATTCACAGTCCCGAATTGCCTAATAAGCCAAGTTTTCATGGAATTATTGTTTTTCGACTACTACTAACCTAGGGACCTAACCTACAAAGATAGGATCGGTTAGGTAGTAGGGTTGGTTATGTTTCGGTCCATATAACTACGTAAATTTTAACCTCAATAAAAAAAAAATTTGACCTCATACATAATGAAATGGGTAGCTTTATCATTCATAAGAATAAATAAGACGAGAAACTATTAATTCATGAAAACTTGGCTTATTAGGCAAATCGGGCATTGCATAGTAGGCCTGTGAAGTGCGTTCGGGCTACTACGTACGACATATATAATATATATATATATATATATATAATATTATATATTATATATATTATATATATATCTATATATATAAAACATTTGTGAGGGTACCACCTCTGGTGCCAATGTGGGGACCCATAGCCTCGGAGAAGAAAATTAAAACGTATTCAGAGGAGATGCCTTTGTGGATCCTCACTGAACACTACATTTTCTTCTCCTACCACCACAATTCTTTTGTATGTACACATATATATTGCTTTATTTGAACTTTGTTACAAAAAGGAGTTTACATATAGGTCAACATATATATATATTGGGATGCATTCAAGGGTTACGTATGCACTGGTCATGTGTATATATATATACTAGGGTATAGAATACATTGATCATGTATACAAAGGGAGTTACAAGCCTACATGACCGACCCAGACGCTCGTGGGAAATAACAGCCCCGCAAAATGTAGAATGATCTGTAGGAAATGTATTAGGCGCAGGTTCCACGATAGGCCTACTTTTAAAAGACTTTCTACAATTAAGACTAATCTTTATTGCCATTATTATCAGCTCTTGCATACAAAATATTATCAGTAAACTGCTCTAAAATAATAAATCCCCACAGCATCGTCAATAATTGACAGCAATTATTATTATTACCAATCTTCGTGTACATGGCAGAGATAAAGTCACAATAAGCGGGGCTGAAGACAAATAACCCAAACCTAGCAATAATGAAAATTTAACGAACGTGACGGCGTAGGAGAGGGAGTCAATGTATAAGGCATGAGGGAAGATGAGGTGAAAGGAGGTGAGGAGTAATGTAACCCTCATGCCTCTCCAACATCACCACTCCACTATTCACCTGCTGAGAGGTTTTCTTCTCTCAAACAGAGCACAGCCTGCGCCTGGTCCCTATTAATTTACCTCGACATACCTTAAATTACTTATATTGAGTCGTCGTTCAGCGTACTCTACGACCATCTTCTTCGCGAAGACTTGTTTGATATATTCCTTCCACACTTCCCCTTGCTTACTCTCTCACTTGATAATTATATTTCACTATCTTGACTTTATTCATACTGTTATCATCATCTTCACAGGTCGTGATAGCAACATACAAGTTGCAAACACAACACTTATCATAATCTCTCTCTCTCTCTTTCCTCTCTTCTTTCTCCTCTCTCTCTGCTCTCTCTCCTCCTCTCCTTTCTCTCTCTCTCTCTCTCCTCTCTCTCTCTCAATTTTGTCTAATATCCTTGCATTCAATTATCCTTCTGAAACCTCTCCGTTATCTTTCCAACCCTTTCCAATATCAAATTTAAACCCCATTTCCTGAATTTTTCAGGCATAAAATTAAATTTATAATAACCCGCATAAAAACCAAACACGTATGAGTGTATATGCAATGAAAACTAGAAAAGTACATAAACTCATAGATACAGATGGAGAAAATGGTTGGGATAGGAAGCAATAAAGCGGTAAATTGAGAGCTGAGAAACTGATCACCTTAAGAACGGCAGATTTGTAAACCGATTAATAGAGGAACAGACAGATGGACGTAGTCATATGCATCGAAAGACGGATGAATGGACAGATAGATTGGACGGTCGGGGATTGAACGCTGACCGGCATGAAGCGTCGCTCCTGCCGTCCAGCCCAAATTGGTTGGGGGACATATTGCAGAAACAAGCAACTATCTTATGGTTTACTTTAATCGTTACGAGGTAGATATATATGTTTCCGTATAACTTACATGTTTCACATTTAATTTCTTATAAACATTTATATTTAAAGAAATAATGCAAATATAAAAATATGAGTTACGTTTCCATTTATAAGAAGGAGCATTTGTAGTTTATTTTTTGTAATTAAATTTGTTGGGGACAGGCAGCTTGAGTATGTATGTATACGTTAAGCTTACATCGAATCCCCCAAGGCCGAACTATTGACCTTTTCCCAGGATGCAACCCACCCACAACAGTTGACTAACTCCCGGTGTGCGCGCGCATGTATAATGTATGACTGAATGCGTGAATGAGAGTAAAAAGAAATAGTGAATGAAGTAATAAGAATGTAAATTGGTGATTTTGAAAGTTAATTAGTGAATTTATGCATCTGTGCCTCGCTCTCGCTCATAAAAATGTAGGTCACTTCTTGAATCACTTGTGATATATAAAGACTGTTGATATATGTACTTGTATTTGTGTAAAATAAAGAAAATTGTGTATTCTAGCTTCACAAATTGTTACTTGCTAAGCGGCTGGGTCATATTAACCAGATATCCAGCAGTCCCTAGAAGACCCCGCCTCTTGGATTGTAAAGACTTCCTCATTGGCTCAGAGTGCCGGGGCCTATTTCCAGTTCAAATTAATTTTCTTCAAATCCAAGAGACGGGGTCTTCTCAGGAAGGATGGGTATCTGGCCTGTGCCCCAGTCGAAAGCCATCAGAAAACATGTGACCGGATACTGTAATTTGAACCGGTAATAAACTGCCCTCGCCGTATCTGTGGCAGACCGGCCTGTAGGGAAGGGAAAGAGAAATGATGGAAAAGGGAAGGGATAGAGGAGAGGGCAGATAATTCCTTCCTAGAGGAAGGAATAATAAAGAAGGAAGAGAGAGAGAGAAAGAAGAGACGAGAGGAGGGCCTACCATGTTTCGCCGTTACAATATGGCGTATTATGTGATGGGTTGTGTACTTAGTAATGTGTCGTGTTTAGTATGTACTCACCTAGTTGTGCTTGCGGGGGTTGAGCTTCGGCTCTTTGGTCCCGCCTCTCAGCCGTCAATCAACAGGTTTACAGGTTCCTGAGCCTACTGGGCTCTAGCATATCTATATTTGAAACTGTGTATGGAGTCTGCCTCCACCAAATCACAGTCTAATGCATTCCATCTGTTAACTACTCTAACAGATAGCAGTGTGTGTGTGTGTGTTAATTCAACTATTTGTGTCAGCAAAATCGGGCTTCAGCACTTGGTACCCGCCATTCCAGCCGCCGGTCGACTAATGCTGTGACTCCACGAGCAACATGTCTACCATCATATCTACCTTCAAAATTGTGAATTTAGGCTGTTTCTGCTACCTCCTCGTTAAGTTCCTTCAACTTTCCTGCGACTTTAACGTTAAAGAAACATTTTTCAAACATCTTTATGACTCAACTGACTCTTCAGCTTCTATTCATGTCTTCCTGTTCTATTATTATTCAGGGTAAACATAATCTCAATTTCCACTGTCAATATATTTTCTAAAGGTCATTACACTTTATGTCACTATCATGTCTCCCCTCGGTCTCTTTTCTCTTGTTTAGTGCTGTTAGGCCCAGTTCTTTCCGCCTCACTTCATATCTAACCTGGTAGTTTATTGGGACCAGCCTTGTTGCAAACTTCTATACCATCTCAAGTTTTCTTCCGTGCTTTTTCAGGCGAGGACTCAAAGCGGGGTTTGTGTACTCAAGAATTGGTCTCACGTAGATAATATGCAATGTTGTGTGTGTGTGTGTGTGTGTGTGTGTGTGTGTGTGTGTGTGTGTGTGTGTGTGTGTGTGTGTGTGTGTGTGTGTGTACTCACCTAGTTGTATTTGCGGGGGTTGAGCTCTGGCTCTTTGGTCCCGCCTCTCAACTGTGTGTGTGTGTGTGTGTGTGTGTGTGTGTGTGTGTGTGTGTGTGTGTGTGTGTGTGTGTGTGTGTGTGTGTGTGTGTGTGTGTGTGTGCGCTTTAGAATATAAAAGAATTCAGAATAATAATATAACAACACAAATAAATTTACATTTAGTAATAAACTATCGAAAAAGTTTCCGAAAAATAATTTTCCTGTTATAAAGATATTTTATTGAAAAAAATAATGGGTGTAAAGTAGCAACAAATGGATGCGTTCATACACGTAACTCTACGGGTTAGTTCTTTCTAT
The DNA here is from genome assembly GCA_020271785.1 of Procambarus virginalis. Lineage (NCBI taxonomy): Eukaryota > Metazoa > Arthropoda > Malacostraca > Decapoda > Cambaridae > Procambarus > Procambarus virginalis. The sequence continues at coordinate 7,780,451 of WNGS01008507.1, forward strand.
GTATTAATTATTATCATGCTTGATGCCATGTTAACTGAACAGCTAACATTATAATGGAAAAATTTTTTGAATATGGATTCCTCAGGTGGGTACGATGAGCAGTAACTAGTATCCTACTTGTAATATTAAAGGCGTCTTGAAGGTCAAGTATTAACAACCGGACACACAATCGCATCACACAAAAGACGAGGGACTAACCTTGCAGAGATGCTAACACCCCGACATCTTGTACTGTACTTGTAAAAAGAAGTGAACACAGTCCAGGCGTTGCAGAGTCATGCACAAAACTTAGTACAATATTTACATATTTATCAAAAAAGGTTTAGGCATTACAGAATTTGGTTTATTTTGAATGATAAATGTTATTTGAAATTGTGCTACATTCACCCTATCTCAAGATATTAAATATTTTAATGCACTATTGTGATTTGTATTTCTATATTTTATATTCTTGACCATGATTTCAGTTTAGGAACATGGAAAAATGTGAATCCAACTTGGAGAACTCCAGGTATAAGTTTCAGCATTCCAGGTTCAATATGCAGATTCCAAGCAGCAGCCAAGAGCAGCGTTCCTTGCCCTTCTCAACCTGTCGCCTGCGTCTTCTTGGTTCGCTTATTTATTATATGGATATCAGGTTCACTTTATATTATAATTTAAGTCTTAATATGAAGTAAAAAGCCAGTACAGTATATTAATTTGAGTACATACACACACACACACAATCCTACAACGTAGATGTTGCAAACGATGCAAAATTAATCAGAAGAGTCGAGAGCGATGAGGATTGTAAAATACTCCAAGATAACTTTGATAAGATGCCGAATTGATCCGATAAATCGCTACTGGATTACACGACGAGCAAGCAAAAGGTAACGAAAATGGGAACAGGTGACAGGAAGCCAGCAGAACGGTACGGAATGAAGGCGAAGTACCTCTCTTTAACTGCTAGAAAGAAACATTCTAGTTCTTCCTTTAACTGCTAGAAACATTATAGCTCTATGAGCCTAACTCTGTAGGAAAATATAAATAGGGGTGCAGGGAGGAGGGAGTGTGTGTATACAAGGGATAACGTCAGCAGCTTAAGTCAGAACAGCATTCAGGAACCTAAAGAAAGAGGCATTCAGATCACAGTAGTCTGCAAATCGGAGGGCATTCCTAGAGCATGCCGCCGGATCCTGTAGATCCTACCTCAAAAACATATATGAAACTTTAAAAAGTTCTTAGGTTTGCAACGAAGCTCCTTCTAGAACAACCGATTGTGTGTGAGGAAATACTGTGCAAGCTGGGCCTAACGTCGGTAAAAAGGTAGAGAGAGGAGACATACACATACAATATTTAGGGGAATGACAGGGTTGAAAAAAGAGGAAACGTTCGCAATGAATACCAAAAGAAAAAGATAGCACAGATGGAAGATGAAGAAACAAATGAGACAGAGATGTAAGAATAACAGGAAAGTGTAATGAACTAAACGAGCAGGATGTAGAAGCAAACTTCAGTCATAATTTCAAAAACAGATATGATATAAAATAAATCAGGTCATTAAAATCAACAAGTGGCGGCTAAATAGGCGGGGTCCAAGACATTAAGCTCGATTCAGCAAGCGCAAATAGGTGAGCACTTTAAGCATGATTGATCATAGTACGGGTCTTACGAAAGGAGAACATATTTTGATGCTCTTGATTGACGTTTAAATTAGTTCCTGAATTTTGATAGATTTTCTTCCCTGACGTGCAGAAATTGATAGAAACTGATGGGATCTGCACTTGATGTGACGTGAATATTTCCCTTGGGGGCAGGGAACGGAGATGTTGGGTGTTGGAATGGCGAATGGTGTTTACGGGGTGCAGGGAGGAGGAAGGGAGTGTACAGAGGAAAAACGGTGAGCAGGGCCAAAGGAGCCCAAGCAGTGAGCACAGTAACCAAGGGTAGCGTTGATTTGACGTTGAATTAACCTTGATCTAGCGTTGAATTGGCGTTGCTCTTGGACATTGCGCCCACTGGGATGTGTGAGAAGGAAGTGTGAATATGGAGGAAGAAGGGTGTGTAGTGAGGAAGAAGGGTGTGTAGCGAGGAAGAATGGTGTGTAGCGAGGAAGAAGGGTGTGTAGTGAGGAAGAAGGGTGTGTAGCGAGGAAGAAGGGTGTGTAATGAGGAAGAAGGGTGTGTAGCGAGGAAGAAGGGTGTGTAGCGAGGAAGAAGGGTGTGTAGTGAGGAAATGTGTATCGTAAGGAAGAAGGGTGTGAAGGGATTAAGAAGAGGGGGAGGAGGATGTGAAAGAAGGAAGGAGGAAGAGATGTGGAAGCGTCAATGGACTAATCACTAAGGTGAAGCGACATTACAATAACTTTGAGCTGTTTTTTGATGTTAAGTTCGTTAACTTTATAGCTTTCGGTAATCTGTTGCTCGTGTGCGTTTTCTGTATGTGCACGAGTGCGCGTGAACGCAAATTTATATCTGCTTGTGCGAATATGTGTGTGCTCACCCTGTAACTACACCAGAGTGTAGTTACAGGGTGAGAGCTACGTTCGTGCAGTCCCGTCTTTCCGTTAATCTTTGTCATACTATTCTTGTAAACTGCTGACGGTTTTGGCCTCCACCACCTTCTCGCTTAACGTGTTCCAACCATCTACGACTCTGTTTGCTAAATAAAACTCTTTAAATATTTTACGGCACCTTTGTTTCCTTAGCTTGAATGTATGTCCTCTTATTCTTGCAGCTGCAGGTTTCAAGAATTCCTGTTTCTCAGTTTAGTCGATTCCTGATAATATTTTGTTTCTAGTGATCACATCGCCTCTTTTTAATCTATCTTCTATCTTTTGGTATACTTAACGCCTTTAACCTCTCTTCGTAGCTCTTGTGTTTCAACTCCGGAAGCTATTTTGCAGCATGCCTTTGCACCTTTTCCGGTTTACTGATGTGCTTCTGGGGATATGGGCACCATACAAACCAATGCAGATTCCAATTTTGGACTCAAAAATGTCGTGAAGTTTCTTTAATATTTCACTATCCATATATTTAAAAAAAAATAGTTTCTAAGTTGGAATGCGTAGCATATACTCCACGCACAATGTCCTCTTATGTATTCCTCGGTTGACAGTTAATATCCAGAACCACACATACATCTCTGTCTTTGACAGAGTTCTTTAATACCTTTCCACATAATTTGTAGGTTGTGTGTGGCCTATTTTAAACTATTCCTTATTCAAAAATATAACATTTATTCACACTGAATTTCATTTGTCAAGTATTTCTCCATACACTTATTTTGTTTAGGTCATCTAAGAGAGCATGTTGTCTAAATCTCTTGTCTTTCCTGTATGTGTGTGTGTGTGTGTGTGTATGTGTGTGTGTATGTGTGTGTGTGTGTGTGTGTGTGTGTGTGTGTGTGTGTGTGTGTGTGTGTGTGTGTGTGTGTGTGTGTGTGTGTGTGTGTGTGTGTGTGTACTTACCTAGTTGAGCTTCCGGGGGTTGAGGTCTGGCCTTTTGGTCCCGCCTCTCAACTGTCAATCAACTAATGTACAGGTTCCAGATGTGTGTGTGTGTGTGTGTGTGTGTGTGTGTGTGTGTGTGTGTGTGTGTGTGTGTGTGTGTGTGTGTGTGTGTGTGTGTGTGTGTGCGCGCGCGCGTTCTCATGTGCGTGTAACATCCAGAATCCGAGTAATGTTGTGAATATCATCGCGACAGGTAATTTAAAGTGGAAAAAGTCTTCACCGGAAGCACACCTTTAACTCCGTCAACCAATTACTGGAACGGACAGCTGGAAAAGGTAAGAGGCTATTTGTAGGACCATTGTACAAGCCGAGCACCTTTGAACTTTAACTGAGATCTCTCACCTTTAGAATATGGCCATTGGATCATAGCCTTTGTAACACGGCCTATGAACCATGTCTTTTTTTATCAACGCTTCTGAGCTATAATTCCGTGCAATGTTATCTAGATCATTACATGTGGCAATAACCTCTGGTCCATGGCCTCATTGTTCAGGAACGACCTCCGGGCCGTGGCTTACTGGCCTCTAAAACCGTGGCCTCTAAAACCGTGGCCTCTAAAACTACATTCAGTCTATTGGCCTACGAGAGGCAGCTATTATTTAGACAACCAAACTCATTTATATATGTTTCTAATCTTAGCTGTAAACAATTCAGCGATCACATATAATGTTACCCGGTCATCTCTTCCATAAATCAACAACACTAATTTCCAAACTAGTATTTACCCAGGTCTGTTCCGAGTCTATTTGTATACAATTTGTATACATTGCTTCGTATTCTCTTTCGTGTTACATTATTACGTAACACATTAATGTCCCCATATGGTATACCCTTTCATCCATTTGTATATTTCAATTAAATCACCTTTTACTTTCATTTCTAGAAAAATATAATCAAGCTTCCATTTTCTCTCTTATAATGGAGCTTTCTAATTTCTGGGATTAACTTTTGTCGTCCTTCCTTAGGTACACCGATAAGTGATGAATAGCATAAGAAGTCTTATTAGCAATGCTTCAAAATGTGAATCGCATTATCATATTTGTCTTATTCCAGATGTGTGGCTAGACGTCTTATTGTCAGCCCCGTTATTGTGACTTACTGGACTTATTCCATACATTAAAAAAGAAATCTTGAGTTCTACTAATAATGACAATCAGATCTTTTTCGCGTTCAGATTTGGTAATTTTAACATTGTTCAGTTGATATCTCGTAACTCTCTTATCATTACCTAGGCTCAGAACCCTACTTTGGTCAACATTAAAACTGCAGCTCCCACTTTTAACGACGGTCTCGCTTCATGCAGGTCTGCGTTCAATCCACGACCGTCCAAGTGGTTGGGCACCATTCCTTCCCCCTCGGTCCATCCCAAATCCTTATCCTGACCCCTTCCAAGTTCTATATAGTCGTAATGGCTTGGCGCTTTATCCTGATAATTCCCTCCTCCCTCCCAATCTTCGTTAATTTTAAAAGACGGGACAAAATTGTCATGTAGCGATTTTGAGACTTCTGAATATATTTCCAGCCACTTATAATTAAAATATTTCTCCAAATTGGCTCCATAATATGTTGTTTAAAAAACCAGTCGTCAACTAATTCTAAAAAAAAATATTCTGACTCAGCATTCCCTGTTTTACTGATGTAATTTATTCATCCAATATTAAGGTCTCATATACAGCAAATATTGTTAGGCCGAGATGTCCCAGCTAATTTTTGCCGGGTATGTTTTCTTTTCATGGTGTAGAGGTTGGCAGTCTATGTGTAACACCTATTAATAGGTTATCATTACTTTAGTTTAATTCTATCAAAATAGTTTCTGCGAGTCAGTTTTGATTCCCTGTTTGAGAAAATGTAATTGTTGTCTGATGCAAATTGCTGCTACTTATCTACCTCTAATCTGTCTTATCAGTGTGAAATATCCCTTAATTTTGAACTCTGTTAATTATTGCATGTTTTCTGCAATCATCTAGGTTCATATTATTTTACAATATTATCTACTGTTTATGTGTATACAAGTGTTCATCAATAATCTATTTTATTTCTAATACTCTTGAGGTTGTTATGTTTATGCTTGCGACTCTCTTTGTTTCCACTTTCGTCTTTAGAGAAGTTATTACAAATTCCTAAACGTTTCTTATTTTTACGACAACGTTTTGCTTCCATTTCCCAGCTTGAATTTCATGTTTACAAGAGTCTCCCTGCAGGTATACTCCTCACACTGCTATAATCAACCAAGACCTTGGCTACGGCCTCTGGGCCTTGAATGCCACGATATCTAGACCATGAATTCCTTTCCATAACTTTCCCTCTAGACCATAAACGTTTTGACCTCTAATCTATGACCTATTAACCATAGTATCTAGATAATAATTCTACGAAACAACATTATGACCCTGACTCCCTAACGACTTCTATACAATAACCTATATAACATGACCACTGGATAATCACCTCAGAACAAAAACCTCTGAACCTAGATAATAAAGTCTCCCGTTCTGAAACAGTGCCTGTGGATAACAACAGCCTCGGAACCTTTCTATCCCGTGGCAGGGCCCCCGGGAAACGTCGCCTAATAATCTCGGTAGCTGCTGACCTTAGTATAGCAGTCCGAAATAAGCTATAATGAATACGTTGGGGCCAGTAATGAATCTGATAGCTTGCACAATGCAGAAAAAAGTTGAGCCTAAACTTTACGTACGCTGGAAGGCTGGAAAAATCGAACCCAAATTGAGGTACGCTGGTAGGCCGGAAAAGTCGGTATGTTGAGGCCCTTTTCGTTAAATGTTGGAAGGCTCGAGAAGTCGATCGATTGAAGTAAAAGAAACTGGAATGAATTACGGTAAAGAGGGTAAAGAAAAACGGAACACGTTCAGAGATGAGGTACAAAGAAGAGAGGGCGATACGTTATCAAAAGAAACAGCAAAGGAAAGTATATACAGTTTAAAAGTGGAGTTGGAAGAAAGAATAAAGAATAAAGAGAAGAACTAAGTCAAATGTGAATATTTAGACTATAGAGTAGCTTGTGTGCTGTGGAATGAGATAAGAAAGGGTCATGTCAATGAGGTGAATAAAAGGTCAGAGTAATGAAGTGAGAGTAACTGTCAGAGTGAGATGAAAGAAAGGGACACAGTAATGAGTGAGAATGAAGATAAAGGAATGAGATAAAAAAATGAGGTAAGAGATGTTAAAAAAAAGCCGTGAAAGGAGATTCTCATCTGGCCTGTAGATAGACATCCCACTAAGATCACGGTAATCATACCTAGACGATGGAACACTCTTAGTCTGTCTTCTATCCTATTGACAAGAAAAAAGGCATTATATGCCACTCACCAAACCCCCGAGTTGTTGAAACATACAATCCTCTCATCATGAAAACGCAATGTTTTAAAGAAGAGAGGAAATTAGGTGAGATAAAGGGTACAAAAAAGAAGAGAGGAGGGTTAAAGGAATTAGATGAGAAAGGGTAAAAACAAAAATAGCATAGAAGATCAAATGAATTACTTGAGAAAAAGGGGTCTACAAAATTTGATGAGAGGGTCAAGGGAAGGTTGTAAAAGAAGGAGATCAAAGATGAAAGAAGTTATTAGAGATATAGAGCGAAGAAAATTAAAAATGAATTAAATATTCAGAGGTTAGGGAGATGGGAAAGATAACTTTTTAATAAAAGCAGAAATCATATGAAAACGAAATTCCTTAACCTTACAAATTTAATAAAATACTAAATAAAGGTAATAAACAAGACAAAACGATAAACTAATTAGATATATATAACAGAAATTACCAATATTATTACCAATTGAAGCACGGATTTTAATTCACGGCCTCAGACTCACGGCTACAGACGGCCTCACAGACTCACGGCTACACAGACGGCCTCACAGACTCACGGCTACACAGACGGCCTCACAGACTCACGGCTACACAGACGGCCTCAGACTCACGGCTACACAGACGGCCTCACAGACTCACGGATACACAGACGGCCTCACAGACTCACGGCTACACAGACGGCCTCACAGACTCACGGTTACACAGACGGCCTCACAGACTCACGGCTACACAGACGGCCTCACAGACTCACGGTTACACAGACGGCCTCACAGACTCACGGATACACAGACGGCCTCACAGACTCACGGATACACAGACGGCCTCACAGACTCACGGCTACACAGACGGCCTCACAGACTCACGGATACACAGACGGCCTCACAGACTCACGGTTACACAGACGGCCTCACAGACTCACAGCTAAACAGACGGCCTCACGGCTACACAAACGGCCTCACAGACTCACGGCTACACAGACTGTCAGACCCTCGACCTCACAGGCTCAGGGCTTCATAGACACATAGCGTCACAGACACATAGCGTCAGACACACAAAATTACAAAGAGCACTTGATTCGTGTCCTGCCCTGTTCGAATCTTGTACTTGTAGTATATATCGAAATCGGATTCTCTCTTTTACAAATATAATTCATTCAGTTTAATGTATTTTATTTGTGATTTTTAACTCTAAAAACAGAGACTGAAAATTACATATCCGCGCGGAATTACGGCACGATACCAATATATTTTGTTCGCATAACTGAAAAGCACCAATGGAGAAGAAAAAAATAACGAGAAAGATATCAGAATGAAAGATGTTATAACAAAAAATATATGAAAATGAAGAATATGGAAAAATATAACAATTGAATACATATCAAAATTAGAAAGATAGCAAAATGAAAACGGGGAGGATGAGAAATATAATTTATTTTTAAATATATCAAGGATAAGAATGTGTGAGGAAATTGGTTGCAGTGAGAAATATAGCAGTGTAATAGAACGTGTAATAGTTAAATAAGTGAATTAGAAATATCACAATATGAGAGAGAGAGAGAGAGAGAGAGAGAGAGAGAGAGAGAGAGAGATATATATATTATATATATATATATATATATATATATATATATATATATATATATATATATATATATATATATGTTATTAAATATGACCGAAAAAGTAAGATTAATAATTCTAACACGAATTTTCTCAATTTTCCTTATGTTTGTTTTTACTGATGACGGTAAATTAAAATCAATTCTCCAAAATTCATTCTTTATTTCTTAGTCTGACGCGACACTTGAGCGCGTTCGTAAAACTTATTACATTTTCAAAGACTTTAGTTACACACACACAGAACGTCTATAACTGAACAGAGTTTAAATACCTGCATTTGGGTGAGGTGACATGTTACAATGGTTTGGGGTGAGGTGAGAACAAACACAGAACACGAAACAATGGGTATAAGGGGAAGAATAAATCTGTAACTGCAGAAGGCCTATTGGCCCGTATTTCTTGATGTTTCTATATTGGAGCGGAGTCTTGAAGTGGGTAGAATATAGTAGTGCGTTAATTGGCTGTTGATTGCTGGTGTTGACTTCTTGATGTGTACTTCTGTTGATGTGCAATCAACAGCCAATTAACGCACTACTATATTCTACCCACTTCAAGACTCCGCTCCAATATAGAAACATCAAGAAATACGGGCCAATAGGCCTTCTGCAGTTACAGATCTATTCTTCCCTTATACCCATTGTTTCGTGTTCTGTGGTTTGTTCTCACCTCACCCCAAACCATTGTAACATGTCACCTCACCCAAATGCAGGTATTTAAACTCTGTTCAGTTATAGACGTTCTGTGTGTGTGTAACTAAAGTCTTTGAAAATGTAATAAGTTTTACGAAACGCGCTCAAGTGTCGCGTCAGACTAAGAAATAAAGAATGAATTTTGGAGAATTGATTTGTAATTTACCGTCACATAACAAGACAAACATAAGGAAATCGAGAAAAATTTCGTGTTTAGAATTCTTACTACTTACTTTTCGGTCATATTAATAATCATACTGTCTAAAGGAAAGACTGCTAACCAAAAATATACTAATATATATATATATATATATATATATATATATA